>JAPKIE010000005.1:844456-1316723 GCA_026725045.1 Vanrija sp. TS_01
TCGAGCTCCTCGGGCTTCTCCACATCGCCGTCATCACCGAGAACCTCGACACCGTTGCTGGCGGCACGCCTGCGCTCAGCCTTGGCCGCGTCGCGCTTCACGCTCCGCTCGCGCTCGCACGTCGGGTCAACAATGAGGTGGAGGCTGGGGTGTGAGTTGACTCAAGCGGCGAGCGACAACTCACTTAGCAAACAATGTACGGGGGTGATTTTCGTACAGCCATGCGACGGAGCGGAAGAAGCCATTCTTAAAGCCCTTACCCTCGTGAATCGAACGCGCGTGGAGCATGATCCGCAATGTGCTGATGTATGAGCATGTGCTGAGCGACGGAACTCACGTCTCGGGATGCGCAGCCCACGCCCTGTCGAGGAGGTCGAACAGCTTCTCGCCCGCAATACCCGGCGCGAGGTCATTGAAGAGGTCGAGCAGCGCGTCGCCAGTGGTAAAGAAGGCCTTTGCCCCGTTCCAAGTCTGGGCGTCGGGCGCGGAAGCCAGTGCGGAGAGGAAGGCCGAGGTCTTCTCGAGTTCCTTGGCTGCCTTGGCTGCGGCCTCGCGCTTCTTCCTCGGGAGTGGGGGCGGAGGGGGAAGGAGGATATCGAGTGCCTCGGCGATAGGCTTGGCCAGGAGATCAGTGAAGGAGGAAGGCAGGGTCCAGTTCTGGGTCGCGGGTGTGCTGGCGGCGGCCGACAACGGCGAGGTGGCCATGCTGCTGATGTGTTATTCTGTCAGATACGTGAGAAAGCAGCCGAGATCGCGGTGGGTGCAGTTGATAAAGGAAGGTGGGTGCATGCCACAAGTTTGTTTGCTCGACTCGACAGCGGGCGGGCCGCGGGGTGGGCGGCGGGGAAGGCGATGCGCGGCACGTCGCGGCGGTGTCGGGAGAGGCGCGTGCAGCACGATCGTCGCGATCGTGGCGTCCAAAGCAGCGCCTCGAGTACGCTTCGCTTCCGGCCCTGCCATGTCGGCGATTGTCAACCCGTCGAGTCGGTCGTGTCGCTCTTCGACTCGATGCACCGCGCAATACAAGAGTCAACTAGGACACGGAACACAGGTCGACCGCTGTTTGGTGGCAAACCCGGCAATTACCCCACGGAACCAAATAAATCAACCTGTGGCAAGTGGCAGCACAAACCCATCCTTGTCCATATCCCGTCCAAGATCTCCAGACCCTACGGAACACTACTATAACGATCGCGGCCACAGCAAGATAAGGAAAGCTCAGGCCTATCCACCGATAACGTTGCCGATGCGCTCCCAGATGGGAAGCTTCTCCTCGGTGGTGGTCTCGGTGTAGTCGCCCTTGTGGCGCGCGCCAGTGTGCACTGGGGTGAGTCAGAGCTGCCACAGGCTTGACACTCACAGTCCATCTCGCTGATGGGAACGGGACTCGTCTTGGCGTAGGCCTTGTGGCCACAGTAGGCCAGGAGGACCAGGACAACAGGGAAGTAGTCTGCGGTTAGTGCCATTACTATGCCACGGAGTTCTCACTGGTGATCAACCTGGCGTGGTCAAACTTCTTGCCATTAGGGAGGAAGACATCCCAGGCCGAGAAGAAGATAATGACTGGGGTCAGCTATGTCATAGAACTTGGACGAACGTGGGATGAACAGGGTGGCGATCCATGCACCAGTCTTCGCAAAACCAGAAGTGAAGGGCATCTGCGAACGATCGACAACCTGGGCCTCCAAGCCCTTGCGGAAACGCAGGTACGTGATTGCAATAATAGTGTACACCAAGAGGCCACCGACGGCGATGAGGTTGACAAACCAGTTGAAGACCATGTTGGCATTCTTGCGGACGGTCATGAAAGCGAGGAAGCCCGAGAGTCCGGCGGTGATCGAGGCGACGTACGGCGCGCCACGCTTGCTGGTAATCAGGAAAAACGGGGGGAGCCAGCCCTGAGAGGCAAGGGTGTAGATGGAGCGCGAGGCAATGTAGATGTCGGCGTTGGCTGCAGACCACGCCGAGGAGATAAGACAGCCGTCTGGGGTTGTGAGCGAGGGCGGGGTGTAAGGGCTTACTGATGATGTGAGGGAGAACCTTGATACCCGCGCGGGAGATGGCGATAACGAAAGGCGAGGCGGTGGCGTCGTCGGTGGTGCCCAGGCGTGGCTCGTTGGACGGGCAGTTGAGACCAATAATGAATGTGCCAAGGATGTAGAAGACACAGATACGGAGGTAGACCTACTTGATAGCGCGGGGGATGGACTTGACAGGGTTCTTGGACTCGGCAGCGGCTGGGGGGTGTAAATGGCTCGTCGGCAACTGCGAGAGACCGCAAGCTACTTACCAACAGCAACGACCTCACCACCGAAGTAGCTGGTTTTATCAGTACGGGAGTGGCGCCAGTGCCACGAGGTATGTACTTACGAGAAGGCGGCCTGGGTAAGGACCGACCAGAAGCCCAAGAACCTTCCCTTGGGCCCTTTGAGGCCCTTGAAGTTGACACCGAAGGCTCCCGGGTCCTTCCAGTAGCTAAAGCCGATGTAGCGGCCGTTCGGGCCAGCACCGCAGTTGATGGCAATACCGGCGACTGAGACACGTAAGCGGATGTCAGACAAGAGATTGTCACGCCGACGCACTGATAAGACCAACAATAGTAATAACCTTGATGCTCGAGAAGATGAACTCGGTCTCGCCATAAACAGAGGCCGGGAACAGGTTGATGACGAAGACGAAAGCGAGAGAGATGATGATCCAGACAGCGTTGTTGACCACCGTGTCCTTGACCCAGTAGTTCATAAGGACAGCGATGGCAGCGAGCCTGGGTAGTGTCAGGACAGCCGGGGATTTTCGCCACCCTTTCCTACGCCGACTCATCGCCGAGACACGTCCACTTACTCAGCCGGGCAGACGAGCATCCAAACGATAGTGTAGATCCAGTTCAAGGCAAAGCCAAGCGACGGGTCAACGAAGCGCGAGGCGTACATAAGGTGCCCGCCAACGACGGGGAGGTACGCCGTCATCTCTCCGAGGCCCTGCATGATGCTGAGGTGCGTGAGCGGCGAGTCGGGCTTGACACGCACCAGATGAGAATCCCGCCAAAGATAGTGTATCCAAGCCACAGGCCGAGTGGTCCTCCCTTGACAAGCGCATTGCCAGTGCCCAGGAACAGGCCGGTGCCGATGATGCCGCCGATGGACAGCAGCGAGATGTGGCGCGGCTTAAGGCCACGGTGGAGGCCCTCGTCGTCGTCGAACGGCTTGCCGCCGTGGGCGGCCTCGACGGCGACTGCGTCCTTGATGTCGTGTTTTGACTCGCTGAAGCTCATCGCGAGAGTGTGTCAGAGAGTTAGGTCGGTTGATTGGTTAAGACACGGCCGCGCTCGCCTTAAGTACACCGCGCAGCGAGCGCCAGCGGTTCCGGGTACGAGCGATACCCAGCCCAGCAGACGCGAGCCGCCACCCGCGGCTATACCGTCAGACCCGGATAGTCGGCGAGCGTGCCAGTATCTCCCGCCAGTGGTGATTCAGCGCGCGACGCGGGGCCGCCAGGTGTCTGTGCGTGCGGGGGGCACGGCGCGCCTCCTGAGCTTGTCCCCCGTGCCTGCAATATGAATGCGTGCTGCAAGGCCTGGGAACAGGTGCAGGCGCGATACACCACGCCGCCTCGCTTAGATTTGACAGGGCACGTGTCAGCCACTGGCACTGGCTGGGTTATCGGCCTAGGCCATGAACGCGCCAGCCCACCGGCCACCGGCCTGCCACGAAGGCGCCAGCCCACTGCCCACCGCCCACCGCCGCGCATGGTGCCACCTTCGCTCGCCTGCCAAAGTGCCTGCGAGCGAGCTGCCGAGCTCGGTCCGCGGATACCACCCCAACGCCGCATGCGATCTCCGTACGGGATCGGAACGATACCGCCAGAGCGCGTCAGCTGGGTCGACAAGGCTGGCTGCGGAGCGACACGGTGGCATGCGGCTTTTTCACGATTATTCTGCATTTTTACTGGTTTACGCCTCTCATGCTCTCCTGCTCGCCCTTCACGCCGAACATCTCACGACCACCAACGCCGCCTTATGTACTCTCTTTCTTTTTCCCTCGCCCTTGCCGACCACATGCTGCGCCCCGACAGCCTCGCTTCAACGGACGATGACACGACCGACCAGCTCGCTTATGCGCTCAGACCGCGTTTCAGCCTGATACACCCCGCCCCACGTCGGGACCATTCGCGCGCGAGCAGCACCCGCGCTGCGCTGCGCCGGCCCATTGCGGCCTGCGATTGCCCGAGGACGTCGCAGATGCGTGTCCCACATGAAACCCACCCTCTCCCGCACCTGCGCAACGCCCACGACGGCGCACACTTCCGCGCCCGTATCGTTGATCCGGAGAACGGTGGTAAGCTCCGGCCTGGCAACTGGCGTGCAAGACGAGTGCGATGGCGGAAGTTGTGCTTTTGCTGGTGTGTTCTCGCTTGTGGATGACACGAGCATGTGGTGCGGTAGGAGGGGTGGTAGGCGTATAAGAGCGTCGATGCGGAGGGAAGAGGTTCCTCCCATTGGCGAGAGACGACGACAACTGCCACTTGTTCTTGCACTTACGCCACTTGACTGACCGGCGTCATGTCAAGAGACACTAAAAGTCACAATAACCGACCCTCGGTCTCCGACAGCCACCGATGAACGCCGACATGCGATCCTCTGGATCTCCATCAGGTATCAACCACCAGGGCAACATGTATGCGGCTGCAGGTCCGAGTCTGGTCGCCCTCTCCCATTCCCCCCTCATCGCCGACCCAACTCGGGGACACTGCTGACTAGCACACACGTGCATACGAGTAGCGATTACTGATTATAACGTTTAACAGCGACTTAGAAGATGACGCCGAGAGCCTTGCCCCACCAGGTGGTAGGCAGGACATTCTCCTCTTCCTCGATCCTCGACTTGAGACGGGCACCGGTGTGGAGGTCCACCTCCTCCGAAGGAATGACCTTGGTCTTGAAGTAGAGCTTGTAAGAGATCCACAGCAGCGGGCAGAGGACAGCGGGGAGGTAGTTGGTGATAAACGTCTCGTGGTCAAACCTCTTGTCCGACTTGAGGAAGACGGTCCAACCGGAGAAGAAGATGATGACTAAGAGAGTGTAAGTACAGGTCTAAATCTGAGCTCGTGCTACTCACTCGGGATAACAATGAGATTGATCCAAGCGCCAGCGCGGGCAAAGCTGGAGCGGAAGGGGAAGTCGTTGCGGTCGATGCCCTGAGCGTCGACCGCCTTGCGGAACCGAATGTAGGTATAGGCGATGATGGTGAAGCAGCAGAGACCGGCGACGGCAATCAGGTTGCAGAAGTAGTTGAAGACGACACCCGCCGACTTGTTGCCGGCGGCAAGGAAGGCGAGAACACCAAAAGTGGCAGCAGTGATGGAGGCAACGTAGGGAGCGCCGCGCTTGTTGGTCTTGAGGTAAATGCTGGGGAGCCAGCCCTGCTTGGCGAGCGAGTAGAGCGAGCGGGACGCAATGTAAATGTCGGCGTTCGCGGCCGACCAAGCGGAGGTGACAAGCGCACCGTCTGGGAAAGGTTAGCCGGCGCCGGTCGTGGCAGCAGCTGACAGGCAAAGACTTACTGATGATGTGGGGGAGGACCTTGATACCGGCGGCCTCGATGGCGATGACGAAGGGCGAGGCGCGGGCGTCACCGGCCGAGCCGAGAGCCTTGTTCTGAGACGACGTGTTGAGACCTGTATGTGAGCAAAAGCCCGCGCACAGCACAGGCCAGCTGGCTGCTCACCAATGACGAATGTGCCGAGGATGTAGAAAACGCAAATACGGAAGTAGACCTGCTTAATGGCGCGGGGAATGGCGCGCGTGGGGTTCCTGGACTCGGCAGCAGTGACGGCCACGACCTCAGAACCAAGGTAGCTGTAGGAGTTTAGCAGAGAACGCTAAAGCACGCTCTGAGCTCGACTCACGAGAAGGCAGCCTGGGTCAGGACAGCCCAGAAGCCGAGGAACTGGCCCTTGGCACCGGTCATGCCGGCAAACTTGGGGGCGAACGCTCCAGGGTCCTTCCAGTACTTGAAACCAATGTACTTGCCATTGGGGCCGGCACCGCAGTTGATGGCGATACCGCAGATGATGAGGCCGATGATGGTAATGACCTTGATCGACGAGAAGATGAACTCAGTCTCACCGTACACCGAGGCGGGGAACATGTTGAGGGCAAAGACAAGCGCCATGGCGATGGCGATCCAGACGGCGTTGTTAACGACGCTCGACTTGACCCAGTAGTTCATGAGGACGGCGACAGCTGACAGCTCGGCAGGGTTGACAATCAGCCACATGATAGTGTAGGTCCACGAGAGGGCGAAGCCGAGCGCGGGGTCGACAAAGCGGGAAGCGTACAGCAGGTGGCCACCAGCGAGGGGGAGGTACGAGGCCATCTCACCGAGACCCTGCATCAAGCTGCGGTGTGAGCCGTGCGCGGGCGGCGCTCCTCTCACCAGACGAGAATGCCACCAAAGATCGAGTAGCCCAGCCAGAGACCAAGTGGGCCACCGTTGCGCAGAGCGCCTCCCGAGCCGAGGAAAAGACCTGTGCCGATGATACCGCCGATGGAGATGAGCTAGGTGGGTCAGCAACGTACGTCCAGAGGCGGCCACGCACCGAAATATGGCGGGGCTTGAGGCCACGGCGAAGGTTCTCATCATCGAGATGGTTGGCAGCCTCGTGGGCGTACGAGTCGCCCGCAGGCTTGTCGACAGTGGCGGACCACTGGCCCTTGCCCTTTTCGTTCTCGACGTAGAAGGAGTCTGTTGTCGCCATTTCAATGAGCGTTGGTTTTGTGTTTGAGTTGGGTGCTCTGACGAGTCATGCGGTGCAGGCTGGTTATCCTCGTGGGCTTTATGCAGCAGCCCACGAGACTCGCGAGGCGACGCACCCGCCGCCACCTTCGTATTCGTTGCAGATTATCGAGGCCTGCGGCGGCCAGTGGCGCTTAGGCCCCGGTGTGGGCGGGGAAGGCTTGGGGAGACGAAGAGCGTCCGGAAATCAAGCGCCAGCAACGCCACAGGGCCGCCGACAACTCCGGCCTCTATGACAATGCCATGTCTCTGGCGCCTGCCCCGACCCCATCGCCCTCCGCTCGGGCCGCAGTCTGAGCGAAGCGGCGGATGCGCGCATATCCCAGTTGTGCGAGAGGAAAACGCAGCGTTCGCGGACGTTGAGCTCGCGATTTCCCGGCGCCGTGACGTGCTTGACCAGGTCCAGCGGCCCCGCCCAGCTCGTCGTTCTGCGCGCAGACATGCGCTTGTACACACCAGCGGCGAGGCAGCCAATAGAGGAAACAGTCGCCGCGCAAGGCCCGCCGCGACCCATGTGGGGCGACGCCGCGGGGATCTGTGCGGCGCTCGGGCGCTGCTTCAGAACCAATGGTCGATATCCTGGGTGTATACGCGAGTTCGCGGGCCTGATATCTGTCGGAGGAGCGACGCTGGACCCACTTTTGGACATTCCGTTGTGGTGGGCGTGCCTCGGGATCGAGAGAAGTCACGAGGAGAGCGCTCGGCCGCATGCTTTTTACGTCGTTGCTGCTCCGTCAAGATCTCTGCCACCATGGCGCTGTTGTAGTTCCCGCCGATGCCACTCGGGCTTGCTCGCGTTCCAGACACCATGTGACGACTCTTGCCGCTGCCAGGTGCCTCTCTCGCCCGTATCATCACAATGGCCCCGCGAGGCAGTTCCTCCGATTTGTCCTACGTATCATGGGAGGAAGGCCCTTGTCCGGTCACTTCGGGTAAAGGGGGCCAGTGGTTGAGAGAACGAGGGTCGTGTGAGTCTGATCGTGAAACCGTGAACACGCGCACGGCTCACCACCGTGTCTGCCGTTCCCGCGCCTCCACTTCAGTTATCACCCACTATCCGCAGGGTGGGCCGTAATGCCGAGGCGGGGGGTTCGCATTGTGTTTCAGCTTGGGCGGTTTCAACATTGGTTAAAGGGTGCGGGCGGCGCGAGGCTCGTCTTCCTGTTAGTGATTGGATTGAGAGGAGAGGCAGTGATTCCGTGATCAGGCAGAAGGAAGACAGGCGCGGTGCCGACGCGACACGTCGCCTGGCAATCGCCTCCGTGCCCCATGCCGAGTCCACGTCGAGCCCCGACGCCGCAGCTGTGTACGCTGAGTCAAGAGTGGCCAGGCGACGAGATATCGGCGGGGTTTGAAGAACAAGGATGTCGTTGCAATGTCGTTCGTTGCATTGTCGTTGCTATTGACAAACGTTGCTATTGTAGACGCGAGTAGACCGTAGATAGAGACGGCCGAGAGGGCCGGAACCAAACACCGGGGGCCGCGGCACGTGACTGGCCACGTGGTTTGCCCTGGGTGATCTTCGGCCAGTGTGGCCCTGGGTGGCGCTTGGAGCTCGACGAGCCCATCCTACAGTCATCCTCTTCTCGTCAGCCGAGCCGGCGGGGTCGTCCATGACGTCTAAAGGGAAAAAGTTGTCACTGACGCGACGACGAGGACACCACGGGTGAGCCAGCAAGGAGCAACACCAACGTGTGCGAGACGGCAAGACAAGGTAGCCAGCGACAGGTAGCATCATATAATCTCGGCACATCACTTCCTAAAAAGAGAGACAACGCCTCCGACGCCATCACCGCGCCAACTTTACCCTCACAGCCATGGTCAAGGCCACAACGTCGCAGCACACCGCATCG
The DNA here is from genome assembly GCA_026725045.1 of Vanrija sp. TS_01. Taxonomy (NCBI): domain Eukaryota; kingdom Fungi; phylum Basidiomycota; class Tremellomycetes; order Trichosporonales; family Trichosporonaceae; genus Vanrija; species Vanrija sp. TS_01. The sequence goes on from JAPKIE010000005.1 coordinate 853,104, forward strand.
CACTCGCCCCTCCCCATCAAGTCGTTCTACCTCCCCACCTCGTCGGTGTTTGCCCGCATTCTCGCCCTCCCCTCCCAGCTGCTCTTTGCCATCATGGGACTCGTCGGGCTCGCGCACTACGCGCGCCAGATTGTGCGCGTCCGCCCGCGCAACCCCGCGCCGCTAGTGCGCTCCGCCGTCGCCGCGAAGGAGGCGGCCGCAGGCAGCGGCGCAGCTGAGCTCACCGTCGACCAGTGGGTCGAGGACAACGTGCCCAGCCTCAAGGGCACCTTCACGCCGTCCTGGTGGCTTCCGAAGTGAGTGTGGGCTGTGCTGCTGGCGCGATGGCGATCAGCTTCGAGCCGGGTACTGCCTGCCGGCGCACAGACTCTCGATGGCGGCGGCCTGCTCAGGATTGGACGTCATGCTGACTGTCTCAGCGGCCACCTGCAGACGCTCTGGATTGTCGCTGCCGACTTCTCGAAGACGGACATTGTCAAGTACACGCGCACGATGCTGCGTATCCCCGACGGCGGGACCATGTGAGTTGCTACTGCAGGTGCTGAGCTGACAACAGTGCCGTTGACATCACGCCCGAGAACCACGACGAGCTGCCGGCCGACGCGCCGACCGTTGTCGTGCTCCACGGCCTCACGGGCAACTCGCAGGAGAGCTACGTGCGCAATGTGCTCGCGTGGGTTGTCAAGCCGGTGTCTGAGGGCGGACTGGGCGGCCGTGGTGTCGTCGTGAACGTGAGTGCTGTGACTTGGTGCGCCATTAACGACCCAGTCCCGAGGCTGTGGCGGCGACGTTCCCGTTACCACCCCGCAGCTGTACTCGGCCGCTGCGTCGTGCGATATTCACAACGTGGCCCACTACCTTCGCAACCGCTTCCCCGAGTCGGCGCTCCACGGTGTCGGATTCAGCCTCGGCGCGTCCATTCTCGCACGGTACCTTGGTGAGCGGGGCTCGTCGTCGCTCCTCTCGTCGGGCTGCCTCCTCGGCTGTCCGTGGGACATCACGGAGCTCTCCCACGCGCTCGAGGATGGCTGGTTCAGCTCGCGTGTGTACTCGAACGCGCTGGGCAGCAACCTCATGCGCCTGTTCTTCAGCCACTATGACAAGGACCCCGAGATGTGGGAGCGCGACGACTCGCCTGTCAAGGATCTCATCCCTGAGATGAAGCGCCTCCGCGGACTCGGCCGCAACCTCCGCCTCAAGATGGTCGACGATGTCATGACGAGCCAGCTGGGAGGGCCGTCCCCTCCATTCCCGTTCCCTAGTGCGGACGCTTACTACACGTATGCTGGCAGCCACCAGCTGATCCACAACATCCAAGTGTGAGTGATGACGGCCGAGTGTTTGGTACCTTTGCTGACCTTCCAGCCCCACACTCGGCATCAACGCCATGGACGACCCGGTCGTGCACGGCGACGCCCTCCCGATGAAGGAGGTGCAGGGCGGCAGTCACGTCCACCTCGCTGTCACCGGCGGGGGCGGCCACCTGGGCTGGTTCGACGGCGCATGGGGCACCACGGACCGCTGGGTGCGAACGCCCATCTCCGAGTTCCTGACCGCCGCGGCGCGCGACCTGCCGCCTGGGCCAACCGTCGACGTGGCCGACAAGGACGCGGACGGATGGCACTGGGTCAAGGGCGACCCGGTGCCATCGCAGACGGGTGCCGACCCGGCGCGCGTGGGTTGGAAGGTGCTCGCGGACGGGATTACGCCCCCCGACCTCACGGACAAGAAGCGCCGCCGGTCAATGAGCCAGAGCCTGGCGCAGGGCCTGTAGCGAGCGCTCGCAGGGCTGCCCACTGGCGCTACTTGGCGGCCACATCTTGCATCTAATACATCTAGACGATAGAGCCATACTGTGTACATGTAGATTGTAGGCGTGGGAAGATTGGGGAGTGGTGCGAGGGGCGCGGGCTTGTGTGGGTGGAGGTGGTGCCGGAGCGCCGAGGTGGTCGGTGCGTGGGGCCGAGGGAGGAGCCGGGGGTCGACGGAGGGGGCGCAGTGGATGAAGGGTTCGCGGTGTCGAGTGAGCGGGCAAAGAGGTGGAGAGGAGACGAGTCGACGAGTTGCAAGTTCGTAGTGTTGATTATCACAGCACGGCACAGACAGCGTGATAGCAGCGAGCGTGCACGCGTACACGCGTGACAGATAACCACGCGGTGCACGAGCGGCGCAACAGCGCAGAGCATAGCCAAAGCCTCGAGGCATAACCATACCGGCTTGGCCGGCCGTACCTGCCGCTCTAGGCGCCAACCCGCCCCGGCACCCTGGATGTGTTTGTGTGTGTGTGTGGCACCCTGCGCCGGATCTCGTGTGTCTAGCCACACACACACTCGTCCGGATCTCGAGCGTACGTTCACACACGCTCCGGCTTCTCGTCGTCACCGGCGGAGCGCCGGATGTCGTGCTTGTGTGCCCCCATCCTCCTGCGGTGTGTGCGATCTCGAAGGAGGCGCGGACGTGTGTGTGTGGCACTGCGTCGGAGGCGAGTAGCATCGCGCGCGCCGCTGCCCGACGTTGGACACACGTCCAACCCATGCCGCTGTCGAAGTCTGACGGTGCTGTGGTGTGCCCTGCGCTGGCCCAGACGCGACCCCATGCCAGCAGGCGTCCCGGTGCGTCGCTGCGCTCGACGCGGCGTGATCGCTGACCTGCCCCCTCTCCGCTCGCCCAGAGGCGCGGCGCCGCACCCTCTCCTTTCGGCCTCGTCGGGGTCCTTTAAGACCCCTTTATCGTTCCCCAGCTCCCCTGTCTGCAGCCAGTGCGAGGTGACACACACGCGCTCCCCCTTCCATCGCGTGCTATCGCTATCAGGAGGCAGGCGCCTCGCCCCCCTCCCCCCTCCCCTCCCCGGCGCAAGGCTATATAGCAGCGCCTTGCATTCACTTCCATCGGTTCCTCAAGCCGACTCGTAGCTACAAGTCGACACCATGCTCCCCTCCCCCGGGTCCTCGGACTCGTCGTACTTCGGCTCGCCGTCCCCCATGCCCACGGCTACGCCGGCCCCGTCGCCCCTCGCCCTCCCGCCTGCGCTCGCCGCCTCGCCGCCCTCCGCCGACACCGCACGCCTGCCCTTCGGCCCCGTAACCCCCGTCACCCCCATCCCCCCTCAGCCGGCGTATCCGTACTACTTTGCGTACGGATACCCGCCTTACCCCCCGTACTTCGTCCCCGCCCCCCTCAGCTGGGCGCCCCCGCCTGACCTCTCCCTCGGCGTCTGGGGCGCCCAGCCCAGCCCGTTCCTCTTCGGCGGCTACCCACTGCCAGCGGAGCCGGCCACAGTCTCCCCGGCCAGCCTGCCCGGCTCGTACGCCGCCTCAACGCCTTTCAACGCGATCGCGCACCCGGCTGCCCTGATGCTACCGACGCCCCCCGCCGACCCCGCCCTGCTGATCCCGATCGGCACCTCGACGGGCTCTACCCCCACCGGACTTGGTACCCTCGAGATTGACATCGGCGCGAGCTCGAGCGCCGGCGCCGGCGCCACCCCGGCTGCCGGCACGACTGGTGCCAACTACGGCGGGGATAGCGCCAGTGTCGGTGCGCCTGCCGGTGCCACGTCTCTCCTCCTGCCCAGCACGCCCAACAACCCCGGCGACCTGATGCTGTGGCCCTTCGACACCCCGACAGCCCCACCGCAGGTACCCGTCCTGCCGACGATCGCCCCGGCGCCCAACTCCTCCGTGCTGGGGACTCCGCAGCTGCTGGGAGGGGTAGCCGGTGCCGCTCAAACACCTGCGCCGATCACTCCACTCCGCCCCAAGCACCTCCTGAAGCAACGCGCTGCTTCAACCCCTACCCTCCCCAGCCCGACGACGCGCTACCTCCCGTACGCGCGCAGCGCGTCCGACTCCGCGCCGACATCCGCGCTGCTCCCCCCGCTGCCCATCACTTCGCGCAGCACCCCCAACCCGTTCCTTTTGCTCCAGGACGTCGAGCACACCGCGCGCCGTTGCGATACCAAGCCGACGCGATTCAAGCCCACGCAGGAACAGTATGACCTCCTCGTGGCGGTCTACGAACAAGACAAGTGAGTCTCACATGGAACACAGTGCATGGCTAAGGCCTGCAGCAACCCCAATAGTGACACCCGCGACCGCCTGTGCCACCGCCTTGGGGGAAACGTGAGCAACAAAACGCTGCAGGTGTGGTTCCAGAACCGCCGTTCAAAGGCGCGTGCCAAGGACCGCGCGATCGAGCACCGCCGCGGCTCCGCGGCGCTCCACCACTTTGAGACGGGCGCACTGCGCCAGCTCGTGTGCGACAATGATGGTAAGTCGGCCGCGTAGGCGGCACAATGCTTACACACAAGGCCTCACTCTTGTCCCCATCACCCAGGTCAACCTCGCCGGGTGGGAGCGCGCACTCACCGTCCCCGACCCCAAGCACTCGCACCTGGCATCCAACCACAGAGCCGACCTCGGCTTCACCTTTGGCAACGCCTCCGCGCCAAACATGCATGTCTACGCGGTGCTCGCTGGGGCGCGGGTCCGCATCACCATCCCCATCGGCCCCTCCCTCATCAACTTCTGCCACGGCGAGTTCATAGCACGCGCCAAGGGCGCGATGCCGTGTGCCACGGACCCGTGGAGCCTCAAGTTCAGCATCCCAGTTGCCATTGCCACCTTCTCCACGTGGACTGGCACCGAGTGGGCCCGCATCAACGACTTCACTGAGGAGCGAGTATCGATCGGCGGCCATTGTGAGATTGTGGGCCCGCACCAAGTGAGTAGCGAAGCGTCGGGTGGGTGTCAGCACTGACGCGAGTAGCAAATCGCCGCCGCTGTGGCCCACATCCAGTCGCTCCTCGCTGAGACTAGTGGCGGCCTCGGCTCGGGCCTGGCGCCGCGCACCGCCATCCAAGACCTCCTCGACTCAGCCCCCTTGCCTGCTCAGCCTGCTCCTCCTGCTCCACCAGCCCACCCGTCCTACCCCACGGTATACCAAGCTGCCCACTTTGCCAACCAACTCGCGGCCGCCACACACTCGGCACTCCCAGCGCCACCATTGCCCCAGCCGATGCCTTCGCTCCTGCCTTCAGCCGTGGCGGCCTACCGCAACACGTCGTACGCCAACGCGTATCGCCCCGCCCCCGGGGGTGCACCCACGTTTGACTTCTCTTCGGTGTCCGCGCTCGGCGCCTCCGCCTCCGCCTCTTCGGCAGTGGCGCCCGCCCCCGCCGCCGAACCCGCATTCGCCGTGACTACCGCCCGGCAACAACAGCCGTGGGGTGGTAACTTTGGGTACGGCTGGTACGGTCTGGTGCCGACTTGTGGCCAAGCTGGGCCAGGGCTCGGAATGCCGATCGATCCAAGCGCCACTCCCGCGGCTGGCGCCACGGTCGCCCGCTCGGCCCTTCCAAGCATGTCGACCTATGTGGCCGATATTACCTCCGCTACAGACATTGCTGGCGATGGCAACAACACGGCACTGTTGGCCGTGACCGTCGATTCGCCTAGCGTCTCGCCGAGTTTGGTCAGCGTCGACGGTAGTCCCTCGGCCTCGCCTCTGACCGAGTTGGGTAGCTACTGTGAGGGCGAGAGCTCGCAGTGAAGTACAGGACGCCTTGCCGTCAGCCTTACGGTGTCTGCCGAAACGAGGGTTGCGTGCTGCGAGAGGCACATAGTCGAGTGTTTCATGTTTCCGGGCAACGAGCCCAGGGAGCGTGGTTAGTCGGTGGGCCGGTTGGCCAGGTTTTGGGACATTTTTTGCAAGGACACAGGGGAGTTGCGAGTGCGAGCAAAGGCCTGGCCTTTGGCAAGCTCAGGTGTAGATAGATAGTAGAGGTAGATGGGATCCGAAATGTCAGGCAGCTGGCCGGGCAGCAGGGTGAGGATGTCAGGGGACCGCTACCAGAAATGAAAAGAGGCGCGGCGTGTCTTGCGTCAGTGGCGCTAGTAGGCTACAGTCAGCCCGCCCGCTACTACCTGCCAGCCTACCCGGGGCGACGGCGGCTACGAGAATGCCTCGTAATGAAGCGTGCGCCGGCCTGCCCAGTAGAGACGAGTCGACGAGTCTGAGAGATCTGGGGGCATGCATGGCTTACATCCCAGAGCCCGCAGAGCAACCTGCGCCGCCGCCGCCGCCGCCACGCGTGTGAGGCTGGCTGCGCGCCAAGCTGTACGTGGACGCAGGCACACGAGGGCTCGCTCGCCCAGCCAGCCGGCCATTATTGACTGCCGGTCCTGCTGGTGCATGCATAGCAGCAGGCCGAGTTTGACTTTTTGTTCTTGACCTTGTTCACGGCGACGAGCGCGTGTGTCACTTGAGCCAGCCAGCAAGAGCATCAGCAGCAGCAGCAAGGCACCAACCAACCTCCTTACGAGTCGCGCGACTGTCGGCCCACCCGGCTCACCCCACCTCTCTGTGCCCACGCGCGCGCGCCCTCCCACCGTCCCACCACGCCGGCCAGCACCCACCCACCCGCGCGCCGCCTCCGCCGCCTTGTTCACTCTCCGCAACCTTCATCCTCCATCGGCACTTTCTTTGCTCACCATCCACACACCCATCCGCCCCAGGCGCACTCCAGCGCTCAGCGCCTCCTCCTCCCACACTCGCCCCATCCATGGCGGCGGACACGTCGGACCCGGCCCTCGCAGCCGCCGTGGCCGCCGTGCGCGGCCAACCACACGCACCCGACGCGACTGTATGGTACGTTGCTGCTGCTGCTGCCGTCGGAGGCTACTGTCATGTCGCTTGCCGCGGGCGGCGCTCGGCCCACTGTCTCGCAGCCGACATCGCCGCCCCGCACACCCCACCTTGGCGCACCCTGTGCCGGACGTGCGGCATAGGATGCGCACGAACACGCGCACGCACGCACCGACGCGCGCCGCCGACGACGCAGCTTTGGCGTGGCTTGACCGGCCATCATCATCCATCGCTGACACTGCAGGCTCGTGTCGACCTACGCCGAGGGGAGTGCAAACGCCCTCGTCCTCTATGCGTCGGGTGGGCCGCCGCCGCTGCCCGCGCTTGGGATGGCGATCGATGAGGCGACTGCCCACGAGCCCATCGCGTTCGGCTACGCCAGCGTCGCCGGCAAGGGGCTCGTTGTCGTCAAGATGGGCAAGGGGGTTGGGTGAGTGAGCTAGTGCGGGCGAGAACTGACGTCCCAGTGCCGTGCGCCGAGGTAGGCTTCTGCCGTGGAACGGGTTACTCACACTGCAGCCAAGGCCATCGTGCACTCGCGCGCGTTCGCCGCACTATTCGTGAGTCGCCGCTGCTCTCACTGCTAACGTCAGGAATACACCGCCCTGGTTACGGTCACCTCCGGGTCAGAGCTCACAAACGACTTGCTCAAGGAAAAGCTCGGCGTGGAATCGCTAGATGACCCGGCGCCAGAAGCAGCATCTCACTTCGTCACGGCCGAGGGCACGCCCAACCCCGACGTTCCGCAGGGCACCGCCGCAGCGTTGCTGTCGCAGCACCCGACCCTTCCGTCGACATCGCCATCAGTGCCTTCTACAGCAGCAGCCCCACCATCACCTCCAAGCACCAAGGTTTCAAACGGACAAAATGACTTTGGGCCGACGATCGACTTGGCGCCGACACCGCCCATAGATTCGGCACCGGCGGTGTTTGACATCGTGCCGACCCCGCCCTCGCCCCTATTTTCACCCACGCCTCCCGCATTGCCCTCGACGCCACCCCGCCTCTCGCCGTCTCCAGGTAGTGGGAGCTCTAGCCCTAGACTACGAGACCGAGGACCGACCCCGCCAGTCCCCTTGAGATCAGCCGCGAGGCGAGCAAGCTCAAGAGACGAACCACCAGTGCCGCCGCTCCCATTGCCGCCTATCCCGGAGAGCTCGGTCACCCGCGACTTGGCTCCCTCCATCAGCCCCGCATCACCAACTTTTGGGACTGGCTTCCCGGTCCAGCAAAAGCTGCCAGGAGAGCTGAGGAACCTCCATGCCCGTGGCCCCTCGCTTGACCCGCAGGCGGCACTCGATGCCTTGACCGCGCATCTCGATGTTCCCACTGCCCAGTCAACCCCCATGACCCCGCCACCGCCAGCGCCCGCCGTGGTGGACGAGCCTTTGGCTATCGACATCCCTCTGAGAGAGCGGACATCATCTAACAGCAGCCGCGGTACGCCGAGAGAACGAGTCGTTTCTGGTGACAGACTCCGGCAGCGTGATCGCCAGCCTTCCGACCGACCGATATCGGAACGTGAAAACAGTCTCGAGCCCGTGCCAGAGTCTGCTCCCCTCCCGACGCCGGCTGCGCCGCCGCCTGGCATACCCCCGCCTGTGCCCGAGGATGACATCCCGCCAGCACCTGTCGACACTCCAGCCAGGTACTCGCGCGAATCCCGTGACTCTGACAGCGTCGGAGGGGAGCGTAACTCGGCTGGAGCTCAGAGGGACTCTTTTGGCCGCAACTCGGCTGGCGCGCAGAGAGACTCGTTTGGCGTTGTCCATGGTGACCTTCGGGACCTTCGGCGCTCGTCGCGCGAACAACTCTCTGGTACCGACTCGAGACGCACAAGCGACGCCAAGAGGGTGTCAAGGGACACGATGGGTGTTGAGCGCACGTCGCATTACTCGGCGGCCGACTCACGAGCCTCTCAGTACTCTGTGCCCGACTCTCGTGCATCGCAGTACTCTACCAGTGACGCGAAGGACACTCGCCCGTCCCACACCAACGACCCACGGATATCGCAGGTATCACGCGCGTCAACCATTGAATCTCGACGCTCTTCTCGGGACTACGACTCGATGCGCCGCGCGTCTGGTTCGCGTGACAGCCATGCTAGCTCGGCATCGCTGGGCAAACTCGGCGCGCACGCGATCGGTACACCGAGACGGCTCAGTCGTGACATTGCTCAATCGCCAATACATCACCGCAACGAATCATTCGGCGCACACCCGCCAGTTTCAAGCGCAAGCGCATTGCATCGGAGCTCACGCGAGGCTTTGAGAGAGGCTTTTGCTGCCGGAGCAGGAGCAGGTTTCACGCGTTCGACGGTATCTCGACGTGTCTCGCGAGAGCGGTTAAGCTCAGCACCCGGTCCAGAACGGCCTGCTCCCGGTACACCAACCCGCAGCTCACTTAATACCCCACCCATCCCTTCGACCTTCTACCCAGCATCACCTCTCCCATTACCCCCTCAGCAACCGCCACCATCAGCCCCTCTACCACCGGTACCATCGACATCACCGTTACCCTCGCGACCGCGTAGTCGCTCATCCTTCGGCAGAAATGGGCCTCCGCCCAGCCCTGCTCCCGAAGTACCTCTTCCACCGATTCCGAAGGCCGTGCCCGCGTCCGTCACGCAAGTCAGTGCCGCCATCCTCGGTGCAGTCTCCTCACCCGAATCAAACTCGTCGCCACAGTTGGAGCCTGCTAATCCTGAATCGGGCACTCTGGCAAGCTCTCTGCTACCAGAGGTCTCCCCTCAGTTGCGCAGCACTCCGAAATCACCTCTCGCCGAGGTCCTCCGTTCACCAGCCCCCGCCCCTACGGCCGTTCCTGCATCGCCTACGACTCTAGCAACGCCGAAATCCCCCCAGTCACCGACGTTTGGGTCGCCCACGCCCACCAGGCAAACCTCACTTCGCAAGCCTCCACCACCTGTCGATGACGAATTGCTTGAGGCCGAACTCAGGCACTCGACGCGTCGAAGCAAGCTCTACCAATTGCCAGAGGCGGCGGCAGGCACAACGACTATCTCGGAGCTTGATACAAACGTGCGAAGTGCCCTAGGCACATCATTTTCATCGCGGCGCGCAGCCGACCCTAACCCGTCGACAAAACCCTCACCGGCGCTCAGCGACGGTACACGTGCCACCGTGCCACTGTCACCTCCATTGTCGTCTGCTGGTGATTTCTCAGACGACGGAGTGGGTGATGTCGTTTCGGTCGCAGCTGCTCAGCTTTCCACGGCGCAGGTCGCCACTGCACGTGTTGTTGACATTTCGAATGGCACCCTCACGCCAGTGTTGGAGCCAGGCGAGAAGTTTGACGTGGCCAGGCCGGTCCGAGAGGCGACAAACTCGTCCGTTCCTGGGCCGAACGGTTCTACCCGCCGCTCCATCCCCGCAACCGAAGACGCCGGTGCAACGTTGCCGAAACGGCGGAAGTCGAGCGTATCGGAGGCGGTAAACCGTGCGAGGGCTAACAGTGCAGCAGCAGCTGCAGCTGTCGCTTCGGCAACCACATCGCCCAACCTCACCCGCTCCCCTCTTCCTACTACCCACCAGGCGCCTGCCAGCACCTCATTGCTGGAACGTGGTGGATCGCAGACCTCGACTAAGAGCGCAAAGTTGCGTCAGGTTTTCCGCTCCCAGCGCTCTAATGGTGACCTGCGGGACCCGAGCTCCGAGTTTGGCGACCAAGGGTTTTCGCCGCCGTCGTCGGATCAGAACCACGGCACCATGAGCTCCTCGCCCAGCGCCAGTCGCTTGCGGACCGCTTCTCTGACCAAGGTGTTCCGCCGCAAGAAGGAGACTCCGCCCACGTCTCCCCCGTTCCGCGGCGTTGGCATCAGCAGCGACGACGTCCACCCCGAGCCAATCGGCCTAGGATTTACACTCGGCATGCACGCTCCGAGTGCCTACCGAACGCCCTCTGGAGGCATCGGCTACACACCTCCAGCGCACAAGCAAGGGGTGCCGCCGGTCCCGAACATGTCGGCCGAGGCGGCGTTGTTCAGCGCCAGGCAGAAGAGCCTGGCGGCGCACAACGAAGCGCACGAGCTTTGGCGCAAGCAAGAGGAGGAGAGGAAGGCCAAGGCCAAGGCGAGCAAGTCCAAGGACGATGTGCTGTCACAGAGCTCTCACAGTCCGGAGGCATCAGTACAGTTGAGCAGCCCAGAGGACACCAACCCGAGCCAAGTCCCGGACCCTATTCGAGTTCCAGACGCGGCTCCCCAGATCAGAACAGCAATCCGACGCAGTGCTCCGCCACCCCCGCGACCTGCAAAAGATGAGGCCCGCGTAGAGCAGATTGCCGCCGCGGCATCGGCAGCCCGGCAGCACCGCCAGGCGGCGCGCGATTCTTCTGAGGAGTCACCACCCATGCCGCACGTTGAAGCCGAAGCAATCGCCGCACGTGCTGCCGCAGAGCGTGCCGAGGCCGAGGCGGCTGCTCGACTTGAGGAAGAGCGCCAGCTGCGCGAGGCCAAGATTGCGTCCCGGGCTGCGCGGGAGGCCGAAGCCAAGGCGCGCGCGGCGGCCAAAGCGGAAGCCCAGGCTAGGGCCGAGGAGGAGCGTAAACTCCGCGCGCAGCAGGAGGCGGTCATCCGGGCCGAGCAGCTTGCCGAACAGCAGCTCCGGCGCGAGCTCGCTGCCTCCCGTGCGGCCGAGCTTGCTGCTCGCGATGCTGCGGCCGCCAAGGCCCGCGAGGCTGAGTCGAGGGCGGCGCAGGATTCGAGCGGCCCCGTCTTGCTACGTGGAGTAAGTGTAGTGGAAATTGGCTGTTGACGACACGCTGACCATTCGCAGTGGGTCACAGTTCAGACGATGCAGAGTATGACGTGGCGGCGGCGATACTTCCACTTGCTATCCCACGAGCTGCAAATGTTCAAGACGGACCACGAGGCGCGGCCGATCACGGTTGCGCCGTTGGGCTCTTCGGCCAACGTGTCGCACACGTATGAGGAGAGCCAGGTACAGGGGAGCTGGAAGCTGCGTTCGGGCAGCGGCGAGGTGAGCGGCTAAGGGGTGACTCATGCTGACTTGCAGGAATACTTCATGTTTGCTGACTCTGCCGAGGACAAGGAGACGATTCTCCACGCGTTATCGGCCGCCATTACGGCGTAGCGCGGTGTAAAAGTTGCCACGACGGCGTAGTAAGGAGTGTAAAGTGTAAGACGATCAGAGACGATCTCGACTCACGATGGCGCGGCCATTGAGTCAATAGAAGCGCATGCATATAGCTACTGGGCGTGGCGGGGGCCGCGCGCGGGGAACGGGCTGGCTGAAGCTGGCAACGGCGCATATGTCTGTACACATGTCAGCGGCAGCAGGAATCGGCATGGCGCACCTGGGATTGCGTTCCGAGTCGCGCGGCGATCGGGCTGCCGAGGCAGCCGGTCACCACCTCCGTCAACGAGCTGCATCCCGCGAGTGTTGCCGCTCCCGGGGCAGACGGCACACGGACACACGCGCAGGATGGAGCCGGGCGGGCAGGGGAGGCTGGGCCAGTGTCAGCGCGTCTCGAGCGAGCGGAGCGGCGGCGGCAGCAGCAGCAGCAGCTCGAGCTCACCACGTCGTCGTCGGTCCTCACTGTCGAACAGGCGAGGTAGGTGCCAAGCACTGTGGTATGGCCCGTCGCACCGCCGCCGCCGTGGTCGTCGTCGCTGCCGGCGGGCGCCACCCCCTCCTCTACCAGCCCCGTGGGGAGCCGAATCCAGCTTTGGTACACGCCCACCCAGCCAGTGGACCGGCGCTCTGGCTCATGGCGTCGTGCGTCGTCTGGGCCCGGGACCGGGGTGCGCGGCCGGTCGGGTCCTGTCGCTGGGGGGTAGATAAGCTGTGTCGTCAGCGATATGGGAGTGGGGTATGTGCGGGTGTGCAGGTGTGCGGGGGTGGGGCAGGGTGTGGGGTGCGCCCGTTACCATATGCCCCGCCGCCGTCATCGCCTAGGCCGCCATCGCCGGCACCCGACTTGCCAACTCTCCGCGCCATCGGTCTGGGCGCCATGATCTCCCCCCCTCGCGGCCCCCCCCCCCCCCGCGGGCCCCCCGTCTGCGTCTCCTCGCCGGCCGGATCAACCCCCGCCCCCGCTGGCCCCGGCGCGATCACCGCCACCGAGCGCAGCGCAGGCCTGTGCGCGGTGCGACCAGGGTACTCACTTGCCTGTGCTGGTTGGTGGGGGCGGGGCGGTGGGGGCGGGGGCGGGGCGAGGTCGACACCTACCCACGTCGAGCGAGCGGGCGAGCGAGGTCGCCTGGTCGTTCGTCGACGCCAGTCGAGCTGAACGAGGTCGCTTGGTCGTCGACGCTGTCGAGCTGCGCGGCCGGCTGCCCCGTCGAGGTAGGCTTGGCGCTGTTGCTTGCTGCTGAGCTCAGTTAGCTTGGTGCCGAGGACGACTAGGTGGTGCGAGGCTGCCACTACCCCTCCAGAACCGCCCCTCGACTTGCTCACGACCACGGGCAGCGTCGCCGAGGTGCGCTCGACTTCCGCCCCCCCCGGGTACCCCCTCCCCCCGCGATAGTCATGACGCTAGCGTGCCGGCCCTCGCTATCAGCCCCACTCCACCCCCAATAGCCCCCTTACCCCCCTCACCATCACCGACGTCACCGAGACACCCCCCCCTCCCCTCTTCCCCCGCCATACTTCCCCATGAACGACAGTCCAACAACAGGCATCGTGGGGAGAGCGCCAGACTCCCCTCGCACCCCCCTCAGCACCCCCTCCACCACCTCGGGACTGTGTCGGACTGCACCGCGTCCTACGCACCGTAACGCGCGCCCGGCTGTGTCGCGACGGACCTCCGCGCTTGCTCGTTGCACGTCGCTCTTCCGTCGCTGTGCGTGGGTGCTCCCGCACGCACGAGTTTTTCCTCGGTGTGTGTGTTTTCGCGGCTGGCTGCTTGCTTCGGGAGGACAGCGTCCTGCCGTTCGAAATAATCGGGTTCGATAAGGGGCAGGCGGCGGCTCGGCTCGTTGCCTCTGTCTCACGCAGCGACCGGGCCCGCACCAACCGGGTGACATGGTGACATGCAGCACCGGGCCAGTCACATGACCCCCCTGAGGGCGACAGTTGCAGTATCGAAATGCCCGGGTTGGCATTACAGATTGTTGGCCCGGCGGTGCTGGCATTTCCGAGGCACAGAGTGGGTCCTGCGCACGGCTGCAAGTAACCGGCACCATGCTTGTTGCTCCAACGGCAAGGGCCGTCCGGGGCACCTTGGGTAAGGTGCGGCAAAAGACCAGAGGGCTGCTGCCTCGGAACGGCGGTCGTGACGTGGCAACCTTGGATCTGATGCCCTGGCCAGCGCTCGGAACGACTGGTGCAGGCTCGGAAGGACTGGGCTCGGATCGGGTCAGTCACCTGGGTGCGCAGAGCGTCGTCGCTCGCTCACACGGTCCTGACGAACAAAAGAGAAAAAAAAAGTGCGGCCCCAGGAGGTGGCCTCGGCATGGTCGGCAGGCTGGCTGGCCCCTCTCGACCGGGCTAATCTCGCGAGCGATGCCGCCAGGCCGCCAGACAATGCCAATCAATGCGGGCCTGTGATCGACGGACAGTGTCCGATAAGACTTGGCGTAGGGATGCTGCATCAAGCGGCGTGGGGGTAGTGCGACTTGTCGGATCGAGGCAGCAACAGCGTGCAGCGTGGTGCTGCGCTCGTCGTCGTATGCAGCGAGCGAGCGCGCGCGTGCCGCCACCCGAGCCAGCCTCCCTCGTAACATGCACGCAGTGTAGCTGCATGGGCCGGTCGGTGTACTACTGGCATACGACGCCGTGCCCCGCCCCCACCCCCGCTTCCCCAGACATGCAATCACAAGCCAGAGCGAGAGCGGTGTGAGCGAGATGGCGGCGCCGGCACTGGCGTTGGCGCTGGCGGTGCCGCCTACGCCCGGGCCGCAGCAGCCAACGTCGCCCGCTGCGCCTGCTGCCTGCCCCCCGGGCTCCCACCCGAGACAGAGCAGTAAATGCGGGCCACCTTGGGGCGCGGAGCGAGCGAGCGCACAAACGCAAAGTGGCATCGGCACGGTCCACGCCAGGGGCGGGCCGGGCGGGCATTGACGCCTGTCTCGTTCTGTCGTTGTCGTTCGTTCGTTCTCGCCCCGCGCGGCGTGCCAAGCAGGCAGCGTAGCAGGCAGCGTCACAGAGTGTCTGCGTGCGTGTGTGTGTGTGCGCGCTCCCAGCTCCCACCTCAGGAACATTGCAGCCACGATGATGCCGCAGATTTCCACCGCCTGACGCCGACATTTCGATTCTTTGGGGCGGGGTGATGCCCCGGTAACGAGGTCGCCGGGCCACTATCTGTATCTTTTGCCGCATCTGCGGCGGCATCACGAGGCGAGAACAGCCTCTGACTGGCTGGACACGGCCGGCAACAAGTCTATAGCCGTCGCGCGCTCAGGGTGCAAGGAACATCGGAGCGGGCCCCCTCGCGGTAGAGGTGCGGCGATTGTGGCTGCGTCGTTCCCTTGCTCGTCGGTTCCCCTGCACCAGCCGACAGACAGCGCTCGCCTCGCCTGCCGCCAGAAGCGTGTACGTTACGGTTTGGGACGAGACGACACGGCACCGTCTCATGTGGTTTTGCCAAGAGCCAGCCAGCCAGCCAGCCAGCCAGCACACCCAGGCCGCAGCCCAACCCAACCTACCCAAGCCGACCGACAATCAAGGCCCGGGCACATGCACCCGGCTATTGCTCGAGCGGGGCTCTCGATCTTGTGCGCGCGGGCAGTGTCGGAGCAAGTCGCGACCCGAGCGCATGTGCCATGGGGTCCGGTGTGCCAGGGAAAGGGGCCAACGCAGCGATGGGCGTTCCGCCACTGATGCAGCAGCATGAGGCGGGGGCGTTGAGCTGGAGTAGGTGGGTGGGGTGGGTGTGAGTTCGACGCTGTGGGAGCCTTCTCGCAACGCTGGATCAACCCCCCTCTGAAAGATATAAGAAGCCCCCCTCTCGACGCTTCTTGTCTCCTCACCAAGCCTCCTCTCGAGCTTCTCTCCACTACTACTCAACCCAACCCAACCCAACCACACCACACCCCCTCCACAATGTCCAACGAGCAGATCCCCAAGACCCAGCTTGCCGCCGTCTCCGACGACGCTTCTGGCTTCACCATCAAGGAGATCCCCGTTGTCCAGCCCGACCAGCTCGAGCCCGGACGCGCTCTCGTCAAGATCCTCTACTCGGGTGTCTGCCACGTTAGTAGCTGCTGTTCTTGCTGCTCTTCTTGCTCTTGCTCACCATCTCCCAGACCGACCTCCACGTCATCAAGGAGGACTGGCCCGCTAAGCCTGAGCGCCCATGCATCGCCGGCCACGAGGGCTCGGGTATCATTGTCGCCATCAACGACCCCACCTCCAAGCTCAAGGTCGGCGACCGCGTCGGTGTCAAGTGGATCGCCCACTCGTGCAACCAGTGCGACTACTGCCTTGCCGGCAACGAGCCTCTCTGCGCCGAGGCCAAGTGCTCGGGCATCAACGCCCAGGGCTCGTTCCAGCAGTACTGCCCCGCCTACACCTCGCAGCTCACCATCATCCCCGACAACCTCGACATGGCTGAGGCTGCTCCTATCCTCTGCGCCGGTGTGACCGTCTACAAGGCCCTCAAGCGCTCGGGTGCCCGCGCCGGCCAGTGGGTCGCCATCCCCGGTGCCGGTGGTGGTCTCGGCTCGGTCGCCATCCAGTACGCCAAGTACATGGGTCTCTCGTCGATCGCCATCGACACCGGTGCCGAGAAGAAGGCCCTCACCGCCAAGCTCGGCGCCGCCGCCTGGGTCGACTTCAAGGAGCACCCCGGAGATGCCATTGTCGCCGCCGTCAAGGCCGCCACCCCCGACGGACTCGGCCCCCACGCCGCCATCATTGCCTCGCCCAAGCCTGAGGCCTACCTCACCGCCATGGAGTACATCCGCCCCTTCGGCACTGTTGTCGCTGTCGGTCTCCCCCCTGCCGGTGCCTACGTCAAGGCCGACGTCTTCTTCACCGTCCTCCACAACAAGACCCTCACCTCGTCGTACGTCGGCAACCGCCTCGACTGCAACGAGGCTCTTGCCATCGCCGCCGCCGGCCACGTCAAGACCCCCATCAAGGTCGTTCCCTTCAAGGCCCTCGACTCGGTCTACGACGAGATGGCCAAGGGCACCATCATCGGCCGTGCCGTCCTCGACCTCTTCGCCTAAGCGGCGCAGTGCATTCAAGCGCCAGCACGATTGCATCCATCAGCTGCGCTCTGAACAACGCTGCAGGGGGTGATCATTACTTGGGCTTTTTTTCATCACGGGTTTGCGAGTAGTAGGGAGTGATTCAGGAGATAAGCAGTAAATCAAAAGGGATGCAGAAGTAGTTTCTATGCCGGGGAATGATGCAGCAGCGCGTCGGAACGAGGGCAGCAAGTGTGTCGATCCGATGCTTGCAGGTTCATAGGTAGCATCGGAACGCAGCACCATCGGAATGATCGTCGTTCGGCAGCTGATTGGGCCGGGTGGGGGTAGAAAGGGACGCCAACAGTGGGGGTAATCTTGGCGCGCATCATCCGCGATGGGCGGGCTAAGCGAGGCAAAGTGGCCGAGGTGGTCGGTGCGTGAGTGCGTGAGCTTGCTTTCGCCTCCTCGGAAATGCACTCCCACGCCTCTTCGACCCGACCGACGACAGACACAGGCCATTGTTCTCGTGCTCACATGAGCCGCTTCGCCCGCTGTTGCCCCACCGCCTGCGCGTGCAGCCGACTGCCCGCTGCCCGCCGCCCGCCGCCCGCCGCCGCCACCACCCAGCCACCTCGGCCCGCCGTGTTCCGGTCGCCGGC
Organism: Vanrija sp. TS_01; assembly: GCA_026725045.1. Taxonomy (NCBI): domain Eukaryota; kingdom Fungi; phylum Basidiomycota; class Tremellomycetes; order Trichosporonales; family Trichosporonaceae; genus Vanrija; species Vanrija sp. TS_01. The sequence continues at coordinate 870,528 of JAPKIE010000005.1, forward strand.
GGCATCAGCTCCACCCTGCCTGCCCAGCTGCCCCACTGCTGGCGGCGGCGAAATGGCCACGTTTTGTCGGAACCGGCACGGACACGGGTATCGCCGTGGATCCGAGGTCACGGTACATGCTGGTGCGCTCGTCGTGTCGAGCTCGCGAGCGCTCTTCTTCTTCTTCTTCGCCACCGCCGCCGTCTCGTATCTGCTCACACCCCACCGCTGACCAACGACGACACCGTGCTCGGCTCCACATCGCGCCCCCACAGCACCCAAGCACACTTGGCGGTGCAAAAGGTCAGCTGTGCGCGTCGGTCGCATGACTCGACGCTGGCTGGAGGCGCGTCACATGATCCTGCTGCCCACAGGCTCGCTGCACTCCGCTCTCCCGGAAGACAGCACGGTGTGAGTCGGTGTCGGCCGAGACGGGCCGGTTGAGTTGCGTTGGTTTCGCTGCGCCGGTCGGAGGTCGCGCTGCTGGCGTTGTTGCTGTGCATGCTGCTGCTATTCCGGTGTGCGTGTGGTTGCTTGCGTGCTTACATGCTATCTTGCTATCTAGCTAGCTGGTTTGCTGGCCCGCTTGCTTCCTGGATTGTGTGCATAATTGCGTGCACGCATCGTGCTAGCCTGGATGGACGCCTGGCCGTGATTCCCAGGGCCAGACTGCCTACAGCCCATAGCTCATAGTCTATGCCTAACGCGGCACATTCCAAGCTTGTTTGAGTCTGGGGCCAGACCCGTAATGCCCGTAATGCGCGTAATGAGTGGGCGTGCGTATGCACCTGCGCCGTTGGCTTATGGGCTCAATGGGCGCACGTAATACACTGGTGACAATTGAGTTGCAGCTAGACGCGCTGGCTCCAAGTGTATACAGTCGCCGGGAGGGCTATTGTCTGTTGAATTCCTTCTTTGCCCGCTGCAGTTCTACAGGTCTCTCTGCCGCGCTCGCTCAGTCTCCTCTCGGCAAGCCGAGTCGCAGAGCATTCAGTCACAATCACACAGATCCCAACGCTCTATGTATGCACACTTCACACATCTACTGCATCTCACTGCAGACGCCAATGCTCACGCCTATGCATCGGTGGCACAAAGAAGCCAATGTATGCTACGCCCTCAGTCATTTGCCTGGCGTCATATCTGGCCGTGCACATGCATGCATGCATGCATGCTTGGGCGAGACTGTTGCAGCCAAGGGGGACGGACAGACGGCGCCTGGATGATGACCAAAAGCAGCCGTCTCTGCATCTTGGCGTCTCTGCGTCCGTGGTCAAACAAACGCGCGGTGTCAGATTCTGAATGTGTTTGTGTCTGTGCACGACGACTAGACGTGCGTACGTGCACGTTCACACCCAACGCACCCAGCAAAGATCGACACCGCGGTTACATACGCCCTCACGGCGGCCAGGGTGTAGCCTTCCCTGTCCTGTCCCATTAGCCCAGCAAACAAGTTACAGTTGGTCGTCAAGGCAGAGTCATGTTTGGGCAGGCGCAGCAGGCGGCAGGCAGCCCCCAATTGTCTATTTGCGCATTTAAACGCCGTGGGCCGCCCGCGCGCGCGGTAGCGCAGAGCTTGAGGTTTGTCGCTCTCCCACCCACTCGTCTCACGCTAGGCGGCCCTACAAAATCAAGGCAGCGCAAGAGGCACAAACGTAACGAGGCCCGCAAGCAACAGTCTTGGCAACGCGGGCCCAGCCCTCTCGTGCTGTCCGCCTGCCTGTCTGATGCCCGCGATGCCGAGACGTTTTGTGATCCGCGCGGCGCGCGTCCCCGTTTCATTCTGCCTCGCAACGGACCTGCGTGCGTCTCGGCGCCTTGCGATGGAAGCGCGGGGGCGGGGGGCGTTGTCAGCAGGGCGGTGGGTGAAGGGCGGCGCTGTTTGGAGTAACAGGAGTGCAAGGAACGACAAGGAGGCAGTGTCTGAAATTCAATGCGCCAGGCTACCAGCGCCAGAAGACGAGTCCGGGTCAGGGAGATCTGGCCCAGCCCTGGTCGTGCAGCCCTGGAAGAAGGACAGGAGACTGGCCGTATCAGTGGATGGATGGATGGGTGGGTGGCGGTGGCGCCCATCTAGTGTCAAAATAGCCGCGTCTGCTGCGGCCCTTGACGAGATTACTACCAGGAGCTGGCCCCTGCCTGCCTGCTGCCTGCCTGCAAACATCTGCCATCCCGCGCGTCGGCGTGCAGCCATGTCAATCCTGGCGGCCGTGCTGGCATGCCGGCGCGTTTGCTCGCTCCCACGCTTTGTTGCTGTTTTGCAGTCGGACGCAGATACCCTCACGCGCTGGCTCACCTCGCGTCGTCTCGTCTCCACCTCTTTACCTGCCGCCTCGACTACTTGTTCGCTTTGCCCAGTTCCGTATCCACTTGCCCAACACCCACCATGCTGCTCACGCGGTCCCAGGTGCGCTTCATCATCATCTGCTGTGTCGCCGCACCGCTCGTGCTCCTGGTCGCCTTCCCTGCCCACAAGAACCAGTCAACCGTCGGTACCGGCCATTCGGCATGGAGCTGGCTCTTTCCGTCCGGCTCGAACGTGCTTTCAAGTAGCAGCAGCAAGGGCAACAGTGCTGCCCCGCACTTTTCAAAGGTGCTCGCTCACGCGCCCGGCTTTACGCTTGTAGAAAATCTGTGAGCATCCCAACAGACGCAACCAAGCTTTACTTACGCGCGCGCTTCAGGTACTGGCGAAACCACACCTACTACCTCCTCACCGACGAGCCATGGCACATTCCGGAGGTCAAGTACATTGTCAGCAAGGAGCACATTAAGAAGTACGGCGAGGAGAGGTACCGCGGTACGGTGCCCGACGAGCTGCTCAAGATCCTCTCTGTGCGCGGCCCAGCCCTCAACAGGCACATTGACGAGTCGCGCGAGCTCGGCGCAAGCACACTACCAGAGGCGGCCAAGGCATTCAGCGATGAAGCCATTGAGATTCCTGGAGTGCAGGTAAGTACTGCAGGCGGGGAGACGCGAGCGTACGGTTCGTGGCGCTGACCTCGCCAGTTCTTCCTCAACGACTTTGAGTGTGGGTAACCTTGCCTTGGAGCGACACGACCGAGCCAGTACATTGACACCCCCAGTTATCGGCCATTACTACCACTTTATCGGCGAGATGTTCCTTGGTGTATGGCGCCTCGTGTCCAACTACTACTACTCGAATGGCAAGCGCGTCCCCAACTTTACCCACGTCAACTTCCTCCGTAGTTTTGGCGCCGACGACCCAAGCCCAGCCGACGTGCAGCTTGACGCGCAGACGATGTGGGAGGACCACGCCGGCGCGAACCACTTCTTCATCCACGCATTCTTGTGAGTGGAAAGGCTTCTGAAACGACTGACCGTTCCTAGCCCTGGCGTCAAGGTGCAGACGCGTGTCCACTGGGAAGAGATGGCCAACTCCGGCAAGCTGTATCGCTTCCCGCTCGCCACTATTGGAGACCGGTATTCGGGCCACTCGGGCCCTTCAGCATCATGGAAGCCGTGGGGCGACGTCTTGCGTCTCCCCGTCTTCCCCAATTGGTTGACCGAGCTCCGCGACCGCGTCGTCAAGATCAAGCGGTTCCAGAAGCCCCATGTGCTCTACCTCACACGTCAGGACACGACGCGTCGTCTCACGGATGCGGACCACCAGGCGCTTGTGCTCCAGCTCAAGAAGCTCGAGGAGGACGGCGTCGTCAAACTCACCATTAAACAGTTCACGGACGGCGACAGCTTTGTTGACCAGGTTGTGAGTCCCGCCCACGACTGCCTAGTTCGATCTGCGCTCACACCTCCAACAGTCGCTGGTCGGTACCGTCGACTTCTTTGTCGCAGTCCACGGCAACGGTCTGACGCACACGCTTTGGATGAACTCGGGCATGCACCGCGGCGTGTTTGAGATCCAGCCCAAGGGGTGCACAATTGTGAGTCATGCATGACAGGACAGCGCCGTGACGTGCTTGCTGACTCGCGTGCAGACCGACTACAGCCCATTGGCTACTGCCGCCGGCGTGCAGCACTACCTCGTCAACGAGGACTCGTTCTGTACACCTGACAATTGCCCCCAGCGTGGCTGCCAGGACGGTGCGAAGATCAACGCGCCCGACCTCAAGGTGCAGCCTAGTGTTATTACCAACCAGATCCGCAAGCTGGTCGCCGAGCACAAGTACAACTGAGGCGGCGGGACGGCGACGGCGCAAGGGCGCGTGTGGGGCGACGGCGCGAGTGTATTGTGACATGTTGAGGGAGTGCTGGGACTTTACCTTGAGATAGAGGAGTGCATGGTTCTTTGCCAGCTATCGTACATTTGCTCCGAGTTATGACACTATGTAGACGACGCATTACGAGAAAGCGGCGACGGAATCAGATTGCTAGTAGATCGCGTTTCACGTGGCCCCGGTCCAGTCAACTGTTCCGTGCCTGGCTCGCCATTGTCTATCACGGCTGCTGTGAACACTGTCCTTGTTGTTGTCGTCTTTTTACTTTTAAACTGCCCCCAACACTCGACGCTTTGACGCTAGCACCTCTCCCTCACTCTATCGCCGCTCGTGTCACACACCGTCATCAGCGTCGCGTCGCTCGTCCCTGGTCACCACCACTGCCCAGCTCCATCACTCGGGCCGCCGCGCACACACCCTCATCGGCACCATCGACCCCGACCGTCACCATCACTTTCTTTACCGCCCGCACCATCACCACTGACCATGGCCCCGCTCCTCAGGCCTGCCGACTCGTAAGTCTGTCGAAACTCACACGCCCGCCCAGCTCACACGCCGCCAGCTTCAACTCGTCGTCCGCGACCATTCGCCCGGACCGCGAGGAGCGCGAGCTCCCACGTCCCAACCTCAGCAGTGCCGGCGGCGCCGGTACCAGCCTCGGACCGGCAGACAGCATCGGGAGAGACTTTGAGTCGCTCCTCGGCGGGCGACTCGGCGTGCTCCAGAGCGACTCGGCGCTCGGCGACCAGTCGTTACTCGACCGCTATGTGAGTAGCCGCTGCTGAATGCCGGGCTGACGGCAGCTCCAAGACTTTGGTCAGCTCCCATCCGAGGCTGGAGCGGCTGGCACGGGCACTATCAACCCCGCCGCGGCTGGCCTCGCGCGCCAGCCGTCAGAGTTCAACCCGATGGCGTTCCTCAACGAGTCGACGACGAGCGACACCTTCTTTGCGCAGGTGGGCCTTGACCCGCCCTCTGGCTTTGTGCCCCCCGAGACGCCCGCGTCAGCGGCCGCGCCTGCGCTCGAGCTGGCCGATCCCATCTTCCGCCCTCGCTCAGCGGCGAGCAACCACTCGCGCGTGTCGTTATCGAGCACGGATGTGGACGACTCTGGCTTCTACACCACGGACATGGAGACGGACGACAACTCTGTCGCCGGAGACTTCCAGCCTTCACCGTCTCCGCTGCTGGAGCTGAACGCGCTCAATCTCGGCGCGACGGCGGTGCCCTGGGGCGGTAGTGGGGCGCCGACGACGATTGCGCCGGATGCGGCGGCGCTTGGGTCAAGCGCGGCAAACGCCGGCGCTTCGAGGCGGCTTGGGGCGAAGCGCAGCGTGCGAAACGTTGACGGCTCTGATGCCGAGGAGCAGCGGCGGATGGACAGACTCGAGCGTGGGTGTTCGCTGTTGTGGGTGTGTGCTGACGTTGTCCAGATCGGCGCAGCATCAACCGTCGCTCGGCGCAGAAGCACCGTCTGAGGCGCAAGGAGGAGCTCGAGACGCTCACGCGCGAGATTGCCGAGCGCGATGCCAAGATCCAGACGCTGGAGAAGGAGTTGGCCGTCACCAAGGCTCAGCTTTCGCAGTTAGCCAGCTTTGTGCGGGAGCATGTGCAGATCCCCACTCGGTGAGTCGGTGGCTAGCGGTGCAATGCTGACGTCTAGCAACGCCGCCGCGGCTGCTACCGGCGCCCCCGCGGCGTCGACATGATGAATGTAGAGAGGCAGGAATGAACGAACCGAAAGCCTATACCGCAATTGTCAAGAGTCGATACCAGACAATCTTGTGCCCCGCCAGAAAGGTCGGCGGCGGAAACGCCAAGTCGCGAACGACTGTGACGCAGTGAGAACTGCCACCTGATACTGTCCTGCAGGTCGTCGAACGTTATGCAAACTGTGAGGCGGGTGGGAGTGCGTGGTGTGAGAGGTGTGAGTGAGTGCTTTTTACGCGACGTGTGCGAAGATCGGCGTGTCGCGTGTGCGGCGGGGGTTAGGGGGGGGAAAGGGGGAGGGTGAGGGTAGGGCGCACCGGGGCGCCGCCAGTGCGAGGACGAGGAAGATGAGGCTTGCGCGCAGGCTTGATCGGCGCCGACGCGTTGGAGACGAGCCGCAGCGCCCCGCACACGAAACACGACACGTCTGATGCGTGTTGTTGACGCGTTGACGCTCGACGCTCTCTCCACTCACCACCACTCGCAACTCACCATGCACCTGACGCTGTCGTTGACAGCGACGACGCTGACCGCGGCGCTGTGGGACGGGCTCGAGTCTGTCGTCGAGCTGTCGGCCGTGTTCCGCGCCCTGCCGCCTTCCTCGACCGTAAGCGGCGCGGCGCAGCGGACGGGACGGACACCACTGACGAAGCGAAAGGACCACGCTTCGACGGCCGCGCTCCTCCAAGCTCTCGGTACGTGTGTGTCCCCGCCGCTGACTCACGCCGGCAGACACGACGCTCTCCAAGCTCGCGGAACACGCCGACCTGGGTGCTGTGTTGACGCTCAGCGGCGCCGTGCCGCACCCGACGGCGCTGGCCCTCCCTCCCGCGTTCGTGGGCACGCTGGCGCGCCTCGACCCCGCGCGCGCGCTCGCGCCGCAGCTGCCCGACGTTGCGCTCGTTGACGGGTTCACACGTCCCCCAGCCGCTGGCACGGCCGCCGCCGCGCCGCTCGGCTACGTCCTCACCTCGCTTCTGCTGCAGCGCGCCGGCGCCGCAACGGCACAAGAACGCGCCCTCACGGCCGCCTTCGCGCCCGGCGAGGTCCGCTGCCCCGCGGTCAGCGCTGCCGGGCCCCTCGGCCCGGCGGGCGCGTACTGGCGCCAGCGATTCGGCCTGCGCCGCGCGCTCGTGCTCCCATGTAAGATGTCTCCACTGGCTCCGCTGTCGCCGCTCACGCAGCAGTTATCCCCGCTGCGCTGGCGGCACGCCTCACGCTCTCCCCGCGCCGGGGCGACCTCGTGCTCGTGCACACCGCCGAGACCGACTACGCCGTGCTGGGAACGCACAGCGGCATGCCCGAGCTCGTGGGCACCGGGTCGGTCATGGTGCTACACGACGCCAACGCGCCCGCTGCGCGCGCCGCCGTGCGCGACAAGTATGCCAACGGGCGCTGGGACGTGCTCGCGCACCTCGCGGCCATTCAGCCTGCTGGCGGCGTGATCGGGCACGACGACAAGTGCTATGTGTTTGTGCGGTGCGTCCGGGGGCGGGGAGCGGCAGGGTGCGAGCGGCGACTGACCACGCGCAGGCCATACCCTCCGCCCGGCGGCGCGCACGCCGGCACGACGCGCTTCGAGCACGGCGCCGTCGTCCCCGAGTTCCGGGACCTGCGCGCCAATTCGCGGTGCGTCGCGCGTGGAGGGTAGCTGGGCTGACGCCAGGTGTGTCCTCGAAGCGCAGGTGCTGCAGCTCGCCAATGCCGTCGCGCCGCTCGGCGCCGTGCGCCGCGTGCTTCTCGTCGCGCCGCACCTAGGGTGGGTGTGCGGAGTGTGCCAGCTGACCCACTAGCAGCGCCATCGCGCCGCTCCTCGCGGCCGTCTTCAACGCCGAGGTGCACGCCGCGCACGCGGAAGTTGATCTGCCGTCGCTCGGCGCCGCGATCGTCGCGATCGCCGCGATGCGCCGCAGAAGTGCGGACGGCCCGACGCCCTCGCGCCCCCCGACGCCGGGCGAGCCGGCGCCGCCGTCCCTCCCCGCGCCGCCGCGCCCGCCGTCCCCGTCGTCGCCTGCCAGCTCGGCGTCCGGCTCCGCCGCCGACCCGCTCGTGCTGCGCCTCGCGTGCGCCCCGCCCGCTGACACGTTCGCGCACGAGATGTACGCTGCCATGGGCGCCGAGTATGCCCGCCTCAGGTGGGTGCTGGGGCGTGCGGCGCTGACTCCCAGCGTGCTCCTCGACCATGGCATGGTGGACCCGTCGCCGTTCTAGCGGCGGGCGACAGCGACAGCCACAACGCCCATGTGGATATGAGACGGAGCTTTCCTCGGACAACAACAACCAACTCGCCACCCATCGCAGCAACTCGACGCGACTTTGACCTCACCATTGTAGCCACACCACCACGAACCGCCACAGCCATCGCCATTCGCTTCGCTTCGCCTCACTCGCGCCACTTCCCGCCAATCAAATAAAGTCACATGCTAGTGTAATGCAATAGGGTGTGTGTGTATGTATGAGTGAGTGTGTGTGATGGTACCAGATACGAAGAGACCCGAGTATTACCGACAAGAGAGACCCGAGTATGACCGAGAAGACCAAAGACGACCAAAGAACCAAATGACCAAGATGATATGCGGCGGGTGGGGGCGGGGGCGGGGGCGGGGGCGGGGGCAGGGCGTGGCGTGGGCGTGAATGGCCACGGATAGCCAGAAGTAGTCGAGGTCAGCGGGAAGCCGCTGTGTCCGACGACGCCGACGTAGGCGTCTCTTCGCCGTCGTCCTCGTCGTTGGCGACGACCGAGACGTTGGGCACGACGGGCGCAGAGAGGACAAGCGACGGCGGGGTGATCTTTGGCCTCGCCTCGTCGTCGCGGCCGCTCAGGCGGCGGCGCGACTGGGCAACAGCGGCGCTGCTGCCCGTGTAGTGGGGGCTGGTGGCCCACCCGCCGGGCGGGGGCGGGAGGCCGAGCAGCGAGTTGTGGGGCACTGAGCCTCTGCGCGCGAGGAGCGACGGCGGGATCGGCGCCGGCAGAGGCGCGTGCGCGAACGCAATCGGGGCACCGCGGCGCGGCTGCGCCGGCGCGGGCGGGAGATACACTGGGCCGGAGAAGCGCGGCGAGAGCGGCTGCGCCGGCGCGACCGCCGGCGTGCTGGCCGGGCGCAGGCTGGGCGAGAGCGACAGCGTCGGGAGCGCAGGCGACGAGCCCGTCGCGACGGGCGGCGGGCGGCGCAGGACCTGCTCGCGCGCCTGCTCTGGGCCCGGGAGCCCGGCAGCCAGACGCGAGATCTGCCCGCTGGCAATGGACCCGCGGCGGCCGAGCGGCGGCGGGCGCGGGAAGAAGACGTTCGACGTCGACACGGCGCGCGCCGACACGACCGACGCGAACGCCTTGTGGTGGTGCGGCGCGGACACCGGCGGGCTGCGGCTGACGGCCGGCGCAGCGGGAGACGACGAGGAGGAAGAGGTGAGCGGGTACTCGAACTGGCCTAGCTCGGCCGTCGGCGTCGAGGTCAGTGGCGGGACGTAGGTGTCGAACGCGAGCGCAGCGGCCTCGTGCTGTGCTAGCGCCAGGGCGGCGGCGGGGGCAATCGCGCGCTTGGCGGCCGTGGCCGGCGCGCCGCCGGCGATACCGATGGGCTGCGAGGGCTTGAGCTCGTCGAGCGCGGGCTCTTCGTCGCCAGCCTGGTCGCTGTCACCTGCGGCGAGCGAGAAGGAAATGTGCTGCGGCACGTCGAGGTCCGGCGTGAGCAGTGGGTACGGGATCGACGAGTTCGAGCTGCTCCGGCGCGAGCGGTGCTGCAGCGCCGACGGTGAGTCGGGCCGTGCCGGCGGTGTGGGGAGCGCGGGAGCTAGCGGCGGCATGCTGATGCTGCTGCTGGGCGCGGCTGTGTAGTAGGGGTCGGGGGTGCGGCGTGGCGTGCACGACCAGTCCATGCTGTGTTATATATGCAACTGCAACAGCGAGCGACGAGTCGCGACGAGTCGCGGTGGCGGCGGGGGTGGGAAGATGTGCGCGTGTGTGTGTGATGAGAAGGTGGGTGGTCGTGTCCGATCCGGGAGGACCAGCGACTGGCTGCAGTTCTTGGCGGGTTGCAGCCGCGGGGGGGGGGGGGGGCACGATGAGAACTGGACACCGTGTCAGTTGACTACGAGGCGTGAGGCATGCCGCGTTGGCGGGGGCTGCTGCATAGTGTGCATATCGCAGCGCGTGCAGCTGCGCCTTGCACACGCCCATGGCCCATGTGCGCGCCATGGCAAGCCACGAGACCTACTCACCTCGCGCTGATGGGTATGATGATTGCACCCGAGTCGTGCGCCGTGGTGGTCGAGCTGGTTGTTCGTCGTGCCACCTCCTTCGTGCTCTGCTCTGGGGAGGAAGGGCTGTCTGTACCTTTTAGGTCTCGGAAACAAACACCAAGCAAGCAGCGAGCGGAAAGCAAGCGGACGTGTTGACTCGGCGCCGGCAAGCGTCAAGTGTTGACACGGCGCCGGTAGCAATGAGACGCTGGCCTAGAACACAGCGCGCGGCGTGTGCAGCGGGTGCTCGTCGTCGTGCTCGTCGTCGTCGTTGTGACAAGGCGTTCAAGCCGGCACGGACCCCGCCAATGCCGAGTCTGGGCGTTGCGGCGGCGGTCGGTCCAAGCGGGCGGACGGCGGGCGCGCGGGCGTCGAGCACGGGCGTAGTGAGCAGCAGCGGTGGGCGGCGGGCTGCTGGCGTCGAGCGTTTGCGCAACGACAAAAGCAGTAGCAGTAGTGGTCTCGAACGAGAATGTACAGAGTCAAGAGTTGCGCGAACCGCCAAGCCGCAAGTCAGTCCGACTTGAAGGACACACGCACGCCCGCATGCACGCACGCACGCATCGAGCACGCCGTCCGCCCCGCCGCTGCCGCCGCCGCCGCTGCCGCCGCCGTCCCCTCCCTCGTCCCTCCCCCATCCTCGCCTCCGCCTATTGTTCACAAAAGCCACCAGCTCAGGGCGGCGTCCCTGCCCAATGCGACTTGGCGCCGACGTCGATCCGTGGCGGCGCGCCAAGGCGCGCGCCATATTCACCCAAGCCGGCCGCTTGCTGCCTGTCTGCTGCCTGTCTGCTGCCTGCCTGCCTCAGCCTCCCACGCCCCGGTGACTACGGCCGCACGCCTCCTGGCGCCTCTGAGCGCCGCCAGCTCTGGGCCTCCGCGAGCGGAGCAGTGGCCTCAAGGGCCGGCCAGAGAAGATTAGGCTCTGGGTGGGTGCGGGCGCTCTCCTCTCTTCAGCGGTCGTCGCCACCATGCCACCGACACAAACGGGTGTAATCTTGTCGACGAGGCTGGCTGAATACAGTGTAGCGCAATTCAAGCCCAGCGGCCTGCTTGGCACGCCATGTAGTCGTCTTACTAGTCACCGGGGGCCTGTGGATAATGCTCTTCTGCTCGTCGCTCCGTCGGCACTGCACCCTCAAACTTTGGCGACCAACGTGCATCGTGCACAGCAGGCACTGGCAGCAGGAATCAGCCCCGTGCCTCACTATCCCTTTGCGCTTGTAATAAACATTCAGGCTGGATTTATTATCTGCGACCGATCGCCGTTGCTGCGCAATACAGCCCGCGCCAACTCGGGCATGCGTCGCGGGACGGACGGACGGAGCAAAAAACGCCGGACAGCGGCCGGTGCCTCCACTCTGCACTATGCATGGGCAGCGCGACTGACTTGTATGCGCGACCACTGCCCGCATCGGGCACTGGAAACACGGCTAGCTGAGCTGCACGCACCACAACGCCAGCCCGGGCATGACACGCGCCGACGCGCCCACACGCCACGCCGTGCGCCGCGCGCCACTCGCACGGCTCGCCAACGCGTGGCGCCGTGGTATGCGCCGTTTCGAGCGGCGGCGCGGCGCTGCGTCAGCTCAGCGCAGCACCCGCGCCGCAGCTCGCGAGGATTTCCGCAGCGGAGAACTACGAGGCGGCCCCAGCACGGGTGGCACACGCAGTGGCACACTCTGTGGCACGCGCACGGGGCAGATGGCGCCGCCGCCCGCGTCTGGCGTGGGCATGTGCGCGCTCACATCGCCGTTAATGTCGGCGCGCAGAGTCGGCGCCCGCTGAGGCGTCCCGCGTGGACGACCGCGCGGGCGACGACTGCGGCGCAGGCGGCCGTCTCGAGACACACACCGCCAGCCTGTCCTGCTGCATGACTAACGGTCTGCTCCGCGGCGCCGAGCTTGCCCCACGGCGTGCTGTCGCTGGCACACGAGATGGCCTCACGTGTGGCAGATCAGTCTGCCACACGCATCAAACACACTATACAACACACACATGCGATGCTATCTACGTCTCCACGCCCCACGCCACGCCTACTGCGCCGACGCGCGCAGCAAGCTGCCGCTAACCTCGCCTTCAATCCAGCGCCGCCACCCCCCGTCCGCGAGAATATCCCGCACCCGGCTCTGCAGCCAGTCCGTGTTGCCCCACCAGCCCCAGCTCGCCTGGAAGCGGCACCAGTCGACGAGCGCCGTCTCCCAGTGGCGTGTGAAGGCGTCCCAGTCGTACGCGCCGCCCACGTGGGACACGTACTCGCGCAGCAGCGCTTCCTCGCCCTTGCCCATTGGTCGGCGGTTCGCGCGCCCCTTGGTCTCAACCAGCAGCCCGAGCGGCACGCTACACGTGAACAGCTTGGCGAGGTCGCACACGCCGAGCCCGAGGCCGACGTACTGGAAGTCAAAGAACGCGACCGCGTCCCCCGTCGCGCTCGCGAACAAGTTCTCGCTCTTCACGTCGCCGTGGATGAGACTCTCGTGCACCCGGCCCCGCGGCTCGAGGAACAGCGCCGCAAGGCTCGCCGGGCTGTTGCCCGCGCCGTCGAGCTCGGCCAGCACGCGCCACTCGCCGCGGCCCTTCTGCAGGGACGCGAACTCGCTCATCCGCGTCGCGAGGTACGTGTACCCGCCGTTGAGCCACACCGCGTGCTTGTTGTCGTCCGTCTCGACGAGCGGCGGGCGCACGAGGCGCACCAGCTCGCCGCGCCCGTACCCGCGCGACGCGGCGTGGAAGCGCCCGAGCCACGCGAGCGCGGCCGACACCTGTGCGCGCGACAGCTCGCCCCGGTGCTCCCCGGCCACGGGGTACCGCTCCCGCAGGTCCTCGAGCACGGTGGCGATCGCCCCGGACGAGCTGGTGGCGAGCACGCGCGCGATGCCGACTTCCGGCGGGAGCGATAGCGACGGCACGACGGTAGCGTAGAAGTGCTGCTCGACGCCGTACGACAGCATCTTGCGCCGGTGTCCCTCGTCGTCGCTGGCGCTGCCGGCGCCAGAGGGCGGCGCGACGAGCTTGAGGATGAGGGGCTGCGAGACACCGTTCGAATCGACGGCCGAGAACGACGATATGCTGCCGTACCCCGCCCACAGGGTCTGCAGCGTCGTCAGCGGCCCGGGGGTGAGGCCGAGCGGTGCGAGCAGCGCTGCCGCGACGGCGGCGGGGTCGTTGGCGTCCGCTGCGTTCGAGGACTTGGCTGTGTGCCGGCTCCGCTGGGTGTCAGGATTGTCGGGTAGGAGTGCTTACCCTGCTCATCTTGTGCGACAAGTGGAATGAGATGCTTGGGGAGGTTGCGGCGTGAGGGTGAGCTCCGCCTGGCCGGAAAGCTCGATGCTCGAAGCTTGAAGGTCAAGTGGAGGCCACGTGGCGGGACTCCACTTTGTACTTCGTGGCATTTGGACGCCAGGCAGCGCTGCAGACAGACAGAACTGCTCTCTTACCCCTAACCCGTGCCAGGCGGAAGAGCAAGTGATGCTGACGGATCTGAGCACGTAGATGGCCAGTTGCTAACGGCCGAGTTAGTGGTCGCCTTGGTCGGTCGGATGAGTGAGGGTCAAGGGTCAGCGTGCTTCGTCCGAACCGCACCACACTGTACCACGCCTACTGAACACCCAGGCTTGCACATCTGTCAGCCTCGCTGCTGTCAGCCTCGCCAGTCCGCGCACCGGCCCATCATCTGCTTCATTTAGTTGCATATTGATAATTCTGTACGGATGTGTTCACGACACACTGGAGCCCGCCACGCCGGCCGCGTGCATACCCACAAGTGCATCATGTACAAAAGTCCTTTGGTGGGTTAAAGAAAGTAAGACGGCAGGCACCGGCCAGGCCTGTGGGCCGGGACAGCCTCCAGCTAACCTGAGCGCGCGGGCTTGAAGCCGAACCCGTTAAATGTTCTGGGCGGGGTGAGAAGGACGCTCAGCCCCGTGTCCGGACCGGGGAGGGGGTAGCTTGTAGTCGTGCGGCTAGGCCTGCCCGCCGGGAATGGGACATTTGGCGTTTTGGAACGAGTCTGTGTGTGATGCGTGCGGATGATGCTGCGAGCAGCGGGTCTGATAGCTTAGAGCCATCGGCGGGCGATGGGCCTCAAGCGGCGTCGGATGATGCGACCAGCGACGCCGGCAGTGAAGTTGCTCGCCTTTCCGGGAAGAGGGGCAGTCGCGTTGTCCGAGCCGGCCGGCGGCGCGGAGGTCCCGTTGGGGTCGCCGCTGCTAACATTGTTGGCGGCGACGGTAATGTTCTCGGGACCGGGCGTGGCTGTGGGCGGGGGCGGGACGGGGTCGGGGGTCTGCGGTCGTGGACGGCGGAGAAGAGGGTGCTGCGGCATCTGCAGGTGTCGGCGACGGGCTGACGGCGCGGCGGTGGTGGTCGGCTCATCTGTGCAGTCAGGCAGCTCCGATGTAGTCGTGGTCGGAGGAGGCGACGTCGTGGGGCCGGCAGTGGTCGTAGGGCCACCAGTGGTAGGAGGGGCTCCGGTGGTGGGTTCTCCAGTGCCGGAGGGCTCATCGGTGCAGTCGGGGAGCTCCGACGTGGTGGTCGGGGGTGGTGCCGAGGTAGTCGGGCCGGCCGTGGTAGTTGGGCCGCCGGTGGTGGGCGGGGCACCAGTGGTAGGCTCATCCGTGCAGTCTGGCAGCTCCGACGTGGTAGTCGGTGGCGGAGCCGAGGTGGTCGGGCCAGCAGTGGTGGTGGGGCCGCCTGTGGTAGGCTCGTCCGTGCAGTCCGGAAGCTCTGACGTGGTAGTCGTAGGCTCAGCAGTGGTAGTCGGGCCACCGGTGGGGCCACCAGTGGTGGTTGGCTCGTCAGTGCAGTCCGGAAGCTCCGAAGTGGTAGTCGTGGGACCGGCAGTAGTGGTGGGACCAGCTGTCGACGAAGGCTCGTCTGTGCAGTCGGGCAACTCAGCCGTGGTCGTCACAGATGGGCCGGCAGTGGTCGTAGGCTCGTCGGTGCAGTCAGGGAGCTCGGACGTCGTAGTCACAGATGGGCCGGCAGTAGTCGTTGGCTCGTCGGTGCAGTCCGGAAGCTCAGACGTCGTAGTCGTAGGGCCAGCGGTGGTAGTCGGCTCGTCTGTGCAGTCTGGCAGCTCGGAGGTGGTGGTCGTCGGCCCAGCCGTGGTCGTAGGCTCGTCGGTGCAGTCCGGGAGCTCAGACGTCGTGGTCGTGGGCTCGTCGGTGCAGTCGGGAAGCTCAGACGTGGTGGTAGGGCTCGGGCCAGCGGTGGTCGTAGGCTCATCCGTGCAGTCCGGGAGCTCAGAAGTGGTCGTCGTGGGCTCGTCAGTGCAGTCCGGAAGCTCCGAGGTGGTGGTAGGGCTCGGGCCAGCGGTGGTCGTCGGCTCGTCCGTGCAGTCTGGGAGCTCGGAGGTAGTAGTCGTCGGCTCATCCGTGCAGTCAGGAAGCTCAGACGTCGTCGTAGTCGGCTCATCGGTGCAGTCCGGCAATTCAGACGTGGTCGTCGGAGTAGGGCCACCCGTCGTGGTCGGGTCGTCGGTGCAGTCTGGGAGCTCTGAGGTAGTCGTGGTGGGCTCATCGGTGCAGTCGGGGAGCTCGGATGTCGTCGTGGTCGGCTCATCCGTGCACTCCGGCAGCTCAGACGACGTGGTGGTCGGCTCTTCGGTGCACTCCGGCAGCTCTGACGAGCTGGTCGTGGTGGGCTCGTCGGTGCACTCGGGGAGCTCAGACGTCGTCGTCGTTGGCTCGTCGGTGCACTCGGGGAGCTCAGACGTCGTCGTCGTTGGCTCGTCGGTGCACTCTGGAAGCTCTGACGTGGTGGTAGTCGGCTCGTCGGTGCACTCCGGAAGTTCCGAGGTAGTCGTCGTCGGCTCGTCGGTGCACTCGGGTAGCTCAGATGAGGTTGTCGTCGGCTCGTCGGTGCACTCTGGGAGTTCCGAAGTCGTCGTAGTCGGCTCATCGGTGCACTCGGGCAGCTCAGACGTCGTGGTGGTGGGCTCATCCGTGCACTCCGGAAGCTCAGAGGTAGTCGTCGTTGGCTCATCGGTGCACTCGGGGAGCTCAGACGTCGTCGTTGTGGGCTCATCCGTGCACTCGGGAAGCTCAGACGTCGTCGTTGTGGGCTCGTCAGTGCACTCGGGGAGCTCAGACGTCGTCGTCGTGGGCTCGTCGGTACACTCGGGAAGCTCAGACTTCGACGTTGTAGGCGTGGGCTCGTCGGTACACTCCGGAAGCTCCGTGGTAGTCGTCGGCTCATCAGTGCACTCGGGGAGCTCGGAAGTGGTGGTGGTAGGCTCGTCGGTGCACTCGGGAAGCTCCGAAGTAGTCGTGGTGGGCTCGTCGGTGCACTCCGGCAGTTCGGAAGTGGTAGTAGTGGGCTCATCTGTGCACTCTGGGAGCTCCGACGTCGTGGTGGTAGGCTCGTCGGTGCACTCTGGGAGCTCAGACGTCGTCGTCGTAGGCTCGTCGGTGCACTCTGGGAGCTCGGAAGTAGTCGTCGTCGGCTCGTCAGTGCACTCGGGGAGCTCAGACGACGTGGTGGGCGTGGGCTCGTCGGTGCACTCTGGAAGCTCTGACGTGGTGGTAGTCGGGCACTCTGGCTCTTCCTCGCAGTCCTCGTCGTCATCGTCGTCGTCGCAGTCAGACGACTGGGTCGGCGGGGCAGTAGTCGTGGTGCTTGGCTCGTCGGTGCACTCGGGAAGCTCCGAAGTAGTCGTAGTGGGCTCGTCGGTGCACTCGGGCAGCTCAGACGTCGTCGTTGTAGGCTCGTCAGTGCACTCGGGGAGCTCAGACGTCGTCGTTGTAGGCTCATCGGTGCACTCGGGCAGCTCGGACGTCGTCGTCGTTGGTTCGTCGGTGCACTCTGGCAGCTCCGACGACGTTGTCGTTGGCTCCTCTGTGCATTCGGGCAACTCTGAAGACGTAGTGGTGGGCTCGTCGGTGCATTCTGGCAACTCGGACGACGTTGTGGTCGGCTCGTCGGTGCATTCGGGCAACTCTGAAGACGTAGTGGTGGGCTCGTCGGTGCATTCTGGCAACTCGGACGTCGTTGTGGTCGGCTCGTCGGTGCATTCTGGAAGTTCAGACGACGTTGTGGTCGGCTCGTCTGTGCATTCCGGCAGTTCAGACGACGTTGTAGTCGGCTCATCCGTACATTCCGGCAACTCGGACGACGTGGTGGTCGGCTCGTCTGTGCATTCAGGAAGCTCCGAGGTCGTCGTCGTCGGCTCGTCTGTGCACTCGGGCAACTCGGATGTGGTCGTCACAGATGGGCCAGCAGTGGTCGTCGGCTCGTCTGTGCAGTCTGGCAACTCGGACGTCGTGGTAGGCTCGTCTGTGCAGTCTGGAAGCTCTGACGTCGTCGTAGGCGAGGGTCCGGCAGTTGTCGTCGGCTCGTCGGTGCAGTCGGGCAACTCGGAGGTTGTCGTCGTAGGGCCTGCCGTCGTGGTTGGCTCGTCCGTGCAGTCTGGCAACTCCGAGGTGGTGGTAGCAGAGGCCGAAGGACCACCAGTAGTAGGACCACCAGTCGTCGTTGGCTCGTCGGTGCAGTCGGGAAGCTCAGACGTCGTCGTGGGACCGCTGGTAGGGCTGCCTCCGGTTGGTCCTCCTGTTGTCGTCGGCTCGTCGGTGCAGTCTGGCAATTCCGATGTCGTCGTGGAACCGCCAGTGGGACCACCAGTAGTTGGCCCCGCCGTCGTCGTAGGCTCGTCGGTACAGTCTGGTAGTTCTGACGTCGTCGCCGGGCTGCCAGTAGGACCACCGGTCGTCGGTTCCGCCGTCGTCGTTGGCGGACCGGCAGTAGGGCTACCCGAGGTCGGTCCGGCCGTCGTCGTCTCCTCGTCAGAACATTCCGGGAGTTCTGACGTGGTAGTTGGGGGAACACCGGTTGGTCCGCCTGTCGTGGTGGTTGGAGCGGCGGTGGTGGTAGGAGCGGCGGTGGTGGTAGGAGCGGCGGTGGTGGTGGTGGATGAGGGGGCGGCGGTGGTGGTTGGTGCGGCGGTGGTTGTCGCTGGGCCGGCAGTGGTGGTGGTAGACGAGGGCTTCTGCGTCTTGGAAGTCTTTGGGGGCTTCGGGCGATGAGGTCCGTGACCATGGCCTCCATGGCCTCCATGACCTCCATGACCTCCATGACCTCCGTGGCCACCATGACCTCCATGTCCGTTGTAGTGTCCCCAGTCCCAGCGGTTGTGCCCAGGCCTGCCATTGTGACCATTCTGGTATCCAGCCCATCCGTGGTTGTTGCCACCGTAATGGCGCTCCTCCTCCTGCGCATAGTAGTCGCGGGGTCGGGGGTAAGAAGAATCGTCGGTGTCGTCTAAGGGATCGGAGGCGGCAGAGTCGTCGTCTGAAACCGGGGCCGGTGCCGGGTTCGTTGACGACGAGTTGAACACCAGAGCCTGCTGTTGTTGTTCACTCTGCCACAAGGCTTTGGCTTCGGGGGGTAGGGATCGGCCGCTCGCCGGGCTAGCGTTATTGCTGTCCACAGGGATGGCCCCTCCTTGTGCTGCCACAAGGGCGAGGACAGCAAACAACGCAGCGAGGCGAGCCATCGTTGCTGTCGCTGTCGCTGTCGTCGTCTTTGTGTATCAAGATGGGAAGGAACGAACGAGTGGGGAGAGGGGAAGGGGGGTCGGGATCACAGACTCTCCAATGCTATGCCAAATGTGAGATACGATACGCTGGGGGTGAAGAAGGGAGGGGGGAGTGAGTATATGAACAAGGGGGTCTCTGATGACCTGGCGTTAGTCTGGTTGTCGATCCTCGTCTGTTCGGCCACTTTGTGGGCACACCTGGGTCCTCCAGCCCCATTCCCAAACCTTGTAAGGGACGAGATGTAGTAGCCATAGGCCATCTAGGTGCATGGGGGCCCGGCGACCGCACAAGGGTAGTTGAGGAGAGCGTGAGTGCTGGCAGCTGCAAGCAGGTGGCCGTGCAAGGCGGCGGAGCAGTGACCAAGGGCTATCGGTCGGTCCGGGGTAAGGGGTGTGATCCAGGCGACATGATCATTAGAGGATAGACAAGCGCTCTGGGACCCTGTGCAGTGGTGAGTGGTGGTCAGTGTCCGAGGAGGAGGAGGGTACGCGTGCGGCAGCCGCAGGCAGCGACAGGAGCTGCAGCAGCTGCCGGCCGGACATGGTTAGGTGCAAAAGGAGCAAGTGCAAGTGGCCGAACTGGACAGCCGGTGGGTGTGTGGGTGGAATGGGGCATGCAGGGGATGGCGCGGGGGGGGAAGGCAGGTGGCCAGAGACAAGGGGCATACGTACCTGGCCACAGCGCGAGAAACCGGAGTAACGGGGCGATTCCAACTAATCGCACTAGTGTCGTTTGACAGAGCCGAAGAGACTTTGTACTACGGCCATGGGCACCACAGGGCTCGCGCCGCATGCGACCTCGGTCGTCTGCACGTCCTAGACTACTCCCAACGAACCCTACTAGGTCATATAGCCGAAAAGGATCATTTCGGTGTGTTGGACGGGCCCAACATTGCTCAATCAGGCCGTGGGCGGCGTTGTTGCAGACGACCCGCAGCCGACACACTGCGTCGTTGTCTCAAAGCAAGCCCCAGGTTACGCAGTTTAAAGCGCCGCAGCCCCAATTCTCAGACAACGCTCTGCCCGCGATGTCGATGGTCGTGGGGAGCAGGCATGTGCACATTGTGCTATATTGTTAGATAGCGACGGACGCAACCGTCGATGAGCGCTGCGCCCTTCCTCTCTCACCGTCACCGCTGTGCCCTCGGTTGTGTTGGTTGCCCTCGCAACGGCAAGCAGACTGGCAGCCTTCTTGCAGCAGCAGGCAGAGGCAATGTAGCGGCGGCAGCAGTGAGCCGAGCGCGGCGGCGGCGGCCATCAACATCGTCATCAGGTGATGTACGGCGGGGCGCGCGAGCTGCAGCTCTTGTGCTCGTCGCTCGCGCTGGTCTAGGTTGTTAAACCGGTCTCCGGTCATCTGGCGCCAGGCACAAAGAAGTTTCAGGGTTCGGTGGCGCGCTAGGCGTCAGGGTCCAAACCGGCCAACGCGGGGGTCCACAACGGATCGAGAAGGGCGAGCCACGTGGCCTTAACAGGGGTTACGCAAACAAATTAAAAGTCTGCCCGCTACGGTGTGTTTGGCGGCTGGTGGCCGAGGAGCGCTTTCAGGCTGCGCAGGCTGCCTTCAACAACAATAGGTCGCTTGCAGCTAGTTTACATTGCCTACTACTTGCTCGCAGCTGCAAGCCAGCCAGCCAGCCAGCCAGCCAGCCTGCTTGCCTGGAGCAACCCCCTACCCATGGGCACTCTCACACCTAGACCCTCGAGTCTGAGACTAGCCGCCCTGGCAGCAGCAGTGGGCAGGCAGCCACGAGTTGCAGCCCAATGGCCGAGACATCACCCCACCGAAACCACCCTGGCTTTGCCATCTCGAGCATATCCAAGCAACCGATCCAGGCCGCTGTCCACCGTCACCACCGCAACCGGCCTCGCAGGCATCAAGCTTCCCACACTCGATGACCTGTATCTGAAAGAGGGCGACAATGGTGAGCTTGCTGCAGCCACATGCACGCCCGCACGACACGGCGGCTCACGGCAACAGTTGTAGTCGCCATGTCTGGCGGCGTAGACTCGTCGCTTACTCTCCGTCTCTTGGCCAACCTCGTACGTCATCTTCTGCCGGCCGCAGATACATGCCCTTCTGACGCTAGTGCTCTTCTAGCCCCTGAACTTGACAGTGCTGTTTATGCGCAACTGGGACCCTCTGCTCTCAGAGGAATCTACCGCTGACAACGACCACCGCGGCGACACACACGATACCACGCTATCATACTCGTCTCGGGATGCAGGGTCCTCACGCCAGCCCAACATGTCGCCCTGCGCATGGGAGCGTGACTGGGCCGATGTCAAGCGTGTGTGTGCACATGTGGGCATACCGGAAAGGGATATTAGCCTACTAGATCTGTCCAAGGAATACTGGAGCAGAGTGTTCGAGCCGGCAGTCGCAGTATGGGAGGCAGGGCAGACGCCAAATCCCGACGTTGCATGCAACCGGTGAGTGCAGTGTAGCTGCTCCAAGGCGTACTAGAATGCATCGCTGACACACTGGCGCAGCGAGATCAAGTTTGGTGCCTTGATGCAGCACATAAAGCCAGGGCACTATCTCGCGACCGGTAAGTGGCGCCGTCTTGCTGTCATGGCCGGCACACAGGAGCGCTGACAGGCGCACTAGGCCACTATGCCCGTGTCGTACGCTCTGATGCTAGCCAGGCCACGCTGCACCGGGCAATCGACAGCAACAAAGACCAAACATATTACCTCAGCCAGGTGCCAGGGCATCAGCTAGCAAAGGTCGGGCCGGCACACAGGCTGTATCGGCTATGTATGCTGACTGGGCGCAGGCAGTGTTTCCTCTCGCTGGGATCCCGAAGCCGCGTGTCAGAGAGCTGGCTGCGCACTTTGAGCTTCCCACGGCCACCCGAGAGGAGAGCATGGGCGTGTGCTTCATCGGCGAGCGTGGCCACTTTGGCGACTTTGTCTGTCAGTGTGGCCGCGGGAGTTTCTTGGTGTTGGCTCCTGACTTTCACTAGCGCAATACACATCGCCGCCCTCGAGTACGGGATACCTGGTCGATACCGCAGGCAAGCGGTATGGTGTCCACCGCGGCAGCCACTACTACACGATAGGGCAGCGGGCGCGGGTCGGCGGCATGGATGGGCGCTGGTTTGTGGCGCAGAAGGGTGTCGGCGAGAGCGGCAACGACATCCTGCTTGTGCAGGGAGCGTGAGTCGCGTCACGTGGGAGTGTGTGGCTAACCGTTCAGCGATCACCCCGCACTGCAGTGCAAGGAGCTCACATGTGGCGAATTCAACTGGCTCGCAGGAGTCCCGCCACCAGAGATGGACGGCAGCGGCGTCCTCGACGCCATGGTGCAGGTCCGCCACCGCATGTCGGCTGTCCCCGCCCAGGTATCGCAAGTTGACGGACAGTGAGTGTGGCGGTGTCGCTCGTTACTGACCCCAGCGTGCACATCGTGTTCGACGACCCCGTGGTCGGTGTCGCACCGGGGCAGATCGCGGGCGTGTGGAGACGCGAGCAGTGCCTTGGGAGCGGGCTGATCGCCACCACGAAGTGCTTGGAGTAGACTTGTACCACCTGCACCACCACCTTCACCACCACCTTCACCACTCACTGTACAACACCATTGGCACTATGCAATCATTGGCATCAGGGCGATTTCTCCCTTGTCATTTCCCCACCGTTCTTCCTCCTCTTGCTGCACCCATGTCGCCTTCCCTCGCCCCTCTCGCCCCTCCCTCTCTCCCAACTAACATTCAGCGCAACTCATCTCTCTCATCTAACCTCACTCATTTCATCTTGGCCCAAGCAACTTCTTGAGCCAGCGTAACCCCCACACCTCTACAACCACAACCACATACACACAATGACCACCCGCAAGCGCGCCGAGACGAAGCCGAGGGCGAGGGCCGCGCCGAAGTCAAAGGCGGAGGGTAAGCCCGCGCGCCAGCGCAGGCAGACGGAGAAGGCGGCCGCGGCGGCAGGGGAAGGCAAGCCGGCGAGGGTCCGCAAGCCCGGACCCAAGAAGGTCGTCGTGAGCCACTCGTCGTCGCTTAGCCCGCCGCCGCGAGAGCCGGAGCCTCGCGCGCCGCCTTACTCTTCTTCCCACACGCTGATCCCTCCCCCGATGGAGGAAGATGGCTTCAGCAGTCCCGCTAAGCCCCTCTCGGCGGCCGAGAACGCGCTCGACGCGGCAGAGTAAGTGCACGTTCGGTAGCGTGCTGACGGCAGCCTCGACGCCGCTGATGCGGTGCTCTCGCTCTCCAACAGGGCGCCGACAACACCCCCACCAGCACTGGTGAGCGCCACAGTCCCAGTGCAAAAGACGGAGACGGCCTCGACCCTTCCCCCGGCGCCAGACGCGTCGCGAGCAGATGATGTGAGTTTCCTCCGCCACCGTGACCGCCGCTAACTCTCCAACAGAGGGTCTTCCCGTGGCTCTCCGGTCTCCTCGGCGAGCAAAACCGCAACACGTCTGACGAGGACGAGATCGATACGAGCCTCAGTGTCACCAACCCTCCCGTACAGGACGATGATGTTAGTAAGAAGCCTGGCAAGCTGGGTGGGGCGGATGTCGTACCCACGCCGGCCGGTCCGCCTTCCCCTACATACCAACCACCAAGCCCCTGCCCCACGTCGCAGCCAGCGCAGGCCTCGCCCGCCCCCTCCTCCCACTCTGGACTCTCCTGTCTCACCGCCCGAGGGTGCTCCCACTGGACCGGGACCTCGCGGGTGGCAATCCGCACCGCACCACGTGGGCTGGTCACCCACACCGCCGTGGCACCAGGCCAAGTGATACTCTCCGAGCCGCCGCTCCTCCTCACTGACGACGCGGCGCCGGCCGAGCTCGCCGACCGCCTAGCCGAGCTCGCTCCAAACCAGCTGTACGCACTTCTCGCGGCACCCACAACCGCCGCCGCGTCGGCCATCGAGGGCGTGTTCGCGGCCAACAGGGTGCTCGCGGGCGAGGGGTACGCTGCCCTCGGGGTCGGGAGCTACGCGGCCCACAGCTGTGCCCCCAACGCGGGGTTCACGTACTGCGCGCACTGTGGCGATATCTGTGAGTAGTTGTGGCAGGGACAAGCTGACGCCAGTGCTCGTGGCCCATCACCGCATTGCCGCTGGGGACGAGATCACCGCGTCCCGGTGGCCGTTGGGCACACTGTGCCGCCGCACGGCGGAGCGACAGGCGTTGATCACACATGCACAGGGACACGCGTGCGAGTGTGCAGCTTGTACGCACCCCTCGCCTGCATCTGACTTCCAGCGCGAGGTTGTCGGCTACGTCCTCGACCAGCACTACACGCGCCCTGGGCTCGAGCTCGGCGTGGAGGCGCGTCGCCTCTTCCAGCTGCGCCATGCCATCGAGACCGCCAAGGACGAGGGGCTGGCAGAGGCCCTGGCTCCGCTACACGAAGACCTGTTCTACGTTCACGCTGCTTTGGGGGATAGTGTAATGGCCAAGGCAGATGCGGTGTTCGCCGCAGAGGCGCTACGCCGCGTGCGTGGCCGCGACGCCGTACCGCCGACACACCGGTACGAAGTGTTCGCCCGTGAACCGGGCGCATGGGAACACTTCGGTGTTGCTGCTCGACAGTAGATTGGCCAGTGTGTCGGCCACCGCCCGTAATCTCGTAGTCTCGGGCCAGTCGTAGTAGCAGCCTCGTGGCATGCAGCAGCACTCGTCCGAACCCGATGGGGAATGCGAATGGCGCCAACACGCCACCGGCTGGCACTAGCGACTGATACCCCGCTCCCATCCCCACACCTCGATGTCATCGATGCGGCGCAATTGACTCATTACATGAGCTCTGCGACATGCAAGTGGATAGGGCGTGCATGCTGCTTGCTCTACTCGACCGCGCTGCCACCAATGACGGCTGCACTGCCACACCTATGACGCTGACTCGCCCCGTCGGAACCGAACCGCTGATTTCACTCAATCAAGACAGCCCCCCGTCCTACCCCCTCATAAACACGATGCCATCATCCCACGTCCGCATGCACCCACACATCCATACGCCTAATAGCGCCCTTCACCGACCGAGCCAGCGACACAGACATGCAGCTAGCCCCGCAGGGCCTCACCGTCGCCGAAAACAAGGGCTGCGTCGCGCTTCTCGGCCCCAGCCTCCTCTCGGCATGTGCCCGGGGATCGGCCAGTGATAGTAGGCCAGGCACGCCTCTTCCCGAACAGCAGCTACACATTACGCTCGCCACCGCCGCCGAGCGCAAGCGACTCAGGCTCGCGGGACCCAGCAGCGTCCCGGTATCCGTATCCGTATCCGTATCCGTATCCAACGTGTACGTGCTCTACCCCGCGCAGGAACGCCGGCGAGCGCGGTTTCTGACCGTGCTCTGGGCGCATGGGGACGCGTGGCGGCGTGCGCACGGGCTCCCGAACAAGGACTTCCACATCACGCTGAGCGCAGAGGACGACCACACCGTCCCGAAGGGCCTGGGCGCCCTCGTGCATGCCGGCCACGGGGACGACGTGCTCGCGCAGCTCGTGGCGCTGGGCGAGACGGCTCTCGACCACGCCGTGCTCGCGTGTGGCGACGGAGACGGCGTGTTTGTAAGTGGCACTTCGCAGCAGACAGGGCGGGCAGCAGCTGACGCCGCCAGCGCACGCAGGTCGCCGAGCGCATGGTGGCGGCCTACCCCGACTCGTACAAGGGCTATGCGCGGTTCGCCGACGCGAGCCCCGACCCGAAGGTCTCGGCGCTGGCGTACGCGCGCGGGGCGGCGCTCAACCCCGCGCTGGTGGGCCGCGCGGCCGCGCAGATCGCAAA
Organism: Vanrija sp. TS_01; assembly: GCA_026725045.1. Lineage (NCBI taxonomy): Eukaryota > Fungi > Basidiomycota > Tremellomycetes > Trichosporonales > Trichosporonaceae > Vanrija > Vanrija sp. TS_01. The sequence continues at coordinate 895,937 of JAPKIE010000005.1, forward strand.
GCTGCGCGACACGGCGTCGTACGGCGCGCTCGTGACCGCTGCTGAGAGCGACGCGCTGCCCGCCGGCCTGGCCGTGCACCTCCTCCACCCGTGGCCCGCCGCGCTGGACGCCGAGCTCGCCCACGTCCTCTGGACGCATCCGACGGCGTCGCGCGAGCGCCAGATATCGGCCGGGTACGAGCTCCCGCGCTTCTTCTCGTGGGTTTACCCCGCCCGCCTGGCTGGCATGTCGACGCCCCGCAACGCTGCCGACGTTGACGCGCTCGCCGCCATGGGGATCACGCACGTCCTCACCCTCACGGCCGAGACGCCGCTCGACGCGGCGTGGTTCCGTGCCGTGCTGACCCACGTCTTCGTCCCCGTGCCCAACTACCATCCACCGACGGTCGCCGAGATGGACGCGATATGGGGCATGGTCGTGTCCGGTGGCACCTGGCTCGTGCACTGCGGCGGCGGGGTCGGGCGCGCGGGCACCGTGCTGGCGTGTCTTATCGCCATGCTCGGCACGGGCGACGAGGAGGGCGATGTGGGCGGGGACTCGACGCCGCGGCTCGACGCCAACACGGCCATCACGCTGCTCCGGCGCGCGCGGCCACGGTCACTGGAGACGGCACAGCAGGAGGCCTTTGTCGCTGCCTGGGTCTCGCACCGGTGGAAGGTGGCGCATGCGAGCGTGCCGGCGCTCGCCGAGCCGGTGACCCTGCTCAAGGTGGACGGCGACGCCCGCGCACCCGTGTCCGCCATCTTCCTTATCGGACGCCCAGGGTCAGGCAAGTCGTGGCTTGCCGCCGCGATTGAGAAGCGCCGCGGGCCGAAGAAGACAGTCGTCATATCGCAGGACGAGTCGGGCTCGCGCGCGTTCTGCGAGACACAGCTCTCGCGCGCGGGCAATCTGCCATCAGACACGCTCGTCATCCTCGACAGGTGTAACCCGTCCCGAGAGGACCGCAAGCTCTGGCTCGGCCTGCTCAGCGGCCGACCGTGCGCCGCAGTTTACTTTGACTACCCGGCCGCCCTGTGCAAGCAGCGGCTCGACGCGCGCCTCGACCATCCCACGCTGCGTGCTGGCCGGGGGGCGAACGCGCTCGCGCAGATGGACAGGGACATGCAAGCCCCCACCCTCGACGAGGGCTGGGCCTCCATCCTCACGATCGACAGCTTCCCTGCTGCGCGGCAGGCCGTCCAGCACCTCACGCCCGACCCCGCGCTGCTCAAGTTCCCGCGCACGCCGCACCTGCTCAACCTCGGCGCCAGCACAGACGACGACGTCGTGCTCGACGGCTTCGACCACCTCACCGGCAACCTGACCATCGAGGAGAAGATCGACGGCGCCAACATGGGCTTCAGCCTCGACTTCCACGGCGCCATCCGCACCCAGAACCGCAGCCACTGGGTCTCGTCGGCCGACCACGCGCAGTTCAAGCCGCTCGACTCTTGGGTCGCAGCGCACGAGGCGGCGCTGCGCCGCATCCTCGGCGCCGACCCGCACTTTCCCGAACGGTTCATTCTGTACGGCGAGTGGGCCGTTGCGCGGCACTCGATCGCGTACTCGTCTCTCCCCGGGGCGTTTATCGCGTTCGACCTGTACGACCGCGTCGAGGGCCGGTTTCTCTCGCGGCGCGCGCTCGCCCGCGTGCTTGCCGGCTCGGAGATCCCCCAGGTCCCGCTGATTATGGAGACGACGCACGTCACCCGCGAGCAGGTGCTCCAGCTTGTCCAGCGCACCAGTGCCTTCACCGACGCCCGCGTAGAGGGCGTGTACATCCGCACCGAGGACGACGAGCGCAGGTACACTGTTGGCCGGGGCAAGGTCGTGCGCGGAGATTTTATCGCCGGCAACGAGCACTGGGCCCGAGGCCCGCTGGTGCTCAATAGATTTGATAGAGACTAGACTGTTGTGTGTATACATATTGTGGTTCGTGGCGTGGGGGCGGGGGTGGGGGCCGGGAGTGGGGGGGTAATGTGTTTGGTTTCGCGGCTCACCCCGCACTCGACTGACACTCTTTCAACACCGCTCACATCGTGTCTTCCTTCCTACATTAAAGCAAGATGACGAGCGTTGTGGTCTCACACCGCGCTAACGAGATCACGCCGACCCCCGCACAGCTCGCCGGTATGCGGACAATAGTAGGCAAGCACGGTGAGCGCGGGCGCGTGAGGCCGCGCTTGGGGATTCCGGCGCCAGCGCCGGCGCCTTCCTCGCTCCTGCCTGTGCGTCCACCCCTTTCGGTCGAGTATGCGATCGGTATGCAGTCCCGGCCTGTGTCTCCAGCCCCCCGCAAGCGCCGCCGGGTCAGCGACGACGTCGTCGTCACGCCGCCCGAGCGCCGCGTGTGGCCGCTCACGCTGCACGCGATTGCGCGCCACAACGCGCTGCCGGCCGAGCCCGCGACGTGGGTCCTCATTCAGCCTGGTACAGCACTGACCCACCAGCGCTCCGCCGCCAGCATCCGAACCCGCGTACACCATCAAGTCCTCGGCCACCGGGCTGGGGGTGTTCGCCAACGCAACGCTGTACGCAACCGACATTATCCTGTCCGAGACGCCGCTGCTCACCACGCGGCGGGGCGCGACGCCGGGCGACGTGCGTGCACAGCTGCGCGCTGCGCCGTCCGAGAACTGGCTCGAGCTGCTGCACATGTGTGTCGGGGCCGGCGACGCGCGCTCGGCGATCGAGAGCCTGCTCGACACCAACGGCATCCCGTGCGCGAGCGAGGACGCGGATAACCCCCCGTTCGGCATCTTCCGGGTCGCGTCGCGCATCAACCACTCGTGTGCGCCGAACGCGGGGTGGTACTGGTGCAGCAGGAAGAAGGTGTTGCGTGCGTGGCGGTATGGAGCTCAGCAAGCGCTAACGCCGCCCAGTCGTCGTCGCCTATCGCAAGATCAAGAAGGGCGAGGAGATCACGGCGTCGTACCTCGCGCCCGAGGTGCTCTGCCAGCCGCGTGCAGAGCGACTCGAGCGCATCCAGCTGGGATTCGGGTTCGAGTGCGCGTGCAGCGTGTGCAGTGCGACCTCGAGCAAGGAGTCGGACGCGGCACGCGCCGTCATCGCACACGTGCTGGCCGCCGGCAAGCGCATGGACCCGTGGGTCGGCGCGCACACCGTGTCGGTGCGCAAGGCCAAGGCTGCGGTCCACGCCATGCGGGTCGAGGGCCTGTATCCCGTCGCTGCCGAGCTGCGCATGCTCGAGTACTACGTGCACGCTGCGTGGCGCGAGGACGCGCTCGCCGAGATAGCGGCCAAGAAGGCGCTCGCAGCGCTCGCGGCCGTGCGCGGCTGGCGCGCGGCGCAGCGGCACTTCATTGCCGAGTTTGTCAAGGACGTGACGTCCTGGAGGAGCTATGGGGTGTGCAAGCCGGCGGCGAGGTAGTAATGTGGCGGCGCCACGCCGGCGCGTGTGTAGAATGCATGTCATGCGAGTGAGCGCAGGGCGGAGTGTGGTGAGCGCATGGCGCAGGGCACAGGGGGCGGCACATGCATACGGCGTCGACGGATCGGCATGCAGCATGGCGACAGTGCGAGTACAGTGCACCTCGGGTTGGCAGTCACCAGGAGCGCAGCGCAGGCGGCTCGCCCCACCCCGCCCCAGCTGCGCCCATTGTGCCCTCTGGGACGGACACCTTGGCCCAGCACACAACCAGCGCCTGATGCTGACAGCATAGTTGTATCCTTCCATGCTTTCACGTCGCCTGCTGCCGACGCCACAAGCAGCGACTGCAGCGAGTTACAAAGGGCGGCAACGAGGGCATGAGGTGAGCGTAGCGCCAGTCTCTGCGCCCCACCCCCCCGCCGCGCTTTCCTCACCTCGCTCGCCTTCCTCGCCTTCCTTCAACCTCGCTGTCACCCTCTTCCTCCCTTCTTCTCTTTCCAACCTCGTACCACTCACACACCCGCCATGTGTATGTTCTGCCGCGTCCGTACGCCGTACAATGGCCGTGTTGCATCCCACGCCATGGCCATGGGCCACCACGGCTATGGGTCAGACTCCGACGTCGAATACGTTGGCGAGCGCCGGCGCTCCCCTGAGCACGACGGCCCACCCCCCAAGCGCCGCCGACTGGAGACTACCTCGACCGTCCCCTTCCCTTCATACGAACTCTTCTGGACGGGCGCGCGACGCCCTGCGACCAAGCTACAGCCACCAACATCACCTGCAGCATCAGCAGCCGCCGCAGTGTCATACCCCACTCCCCGGTCGATGGCGTCGGCGTCACCTTCTCCAACTCTGCCTTCTCCCGTCCTGCCTTCCTCCAACTTGCCCTCCCTTGGCCATGACTCCCACTTCGGTCAAGCACCACCGACACCCTCGAGCATGGTCAACGGTTTCTCTCTCAAGAGCGACGTCGACGACAAGGTGGATGACGAGATCGCTGTGTGCCCCGAGCCTCTCGACCTTGAGCGGAGTGGACCCAGCCACGGCCACGGCCTGCGCGCAACTCGCGCCATCCAGAAGGGCACGATAATCGTCGCCGAGCGCCCTTTCATCCGAGTAATGTACCCGATCGATGACAAGGCCGTGCGCAACGCGTTCGATCTGCTGGACGACGCCAACCGGATCCAGTTTCTTTCCTTCACTGCTATTGCAAAGGAAGGTGAAGAGGAACTGGTCTTCCAGGACGTGTTCGATACAAACAGCCTGCCGTGCACTGCGTTTGACGTGCACGACGAGCTCATGCTGAGTGAGGGCGACCGGACCCGCGACAGCTACCCCGCCGGGATATTTAAGACCATCAGCCGCGTGAACCACTCGTGTGCACCCAATTCCGAGTATCGCTGGGACGAGGGGAAGCAAGAGTGTGGTACGTGTCCGATCGATCAAAGGCGCGGCTGATGTCAGTCCTCTACGCCCTCGACTTCATCGACAACGGTGAGGAGATCACGACATCATACCTCTCGGTTCTACGCCGCGAGGTGTTACTCCCTCATGCGGAGCGCAAGGCTCTCGTCAAGGACCGTCTTGCGTTCGACTGCGAATGCCGCGTGTGCACACGAAGCCAGCAGGACATCGTGGCGACGGACGTCGCATACGCGCAGATCCGGGAGCGGCTGGAGCGGTGGGACAAGATGTCTTCCCAGGACTACGTTTCAAACAGCCCCTCCGAGGTTCAGACCGTGATCAACATGCTCAAAGAGTTGCAACAATGGCCCTTTGTCACCGACGCGTGCGACGCGTTATTTTACACGCACGCCGTGCGGGGACGCGAGGCGGAGGCTCAGGCTGCGGTACAGATGGGGCTCGCTGAGCTCAAAGCCAAGCTAGGGCCCACCGAGGCCCGCAGGTGGCCAGTGGCGCAGTGGGCCAAAGACCCAACAACGTTCGAGGACTGGGACCTCGCCAACCTCGAGCCGCCGAGCGTACGTGCACAGTGTGGATACAGCTGACACGGCGCCAGAGCGGTGAGAACCGGGTTGACGACGACGGCGAGTGGGAGGGGTCATCAAATGACTGGGACTCCGACTGGGACGACGACGAGCGGGAGCAGCGACGCGCGAGCCGAAGGCGCTTGCGGGCCAAGGAGCGGGCCGACAAGAAGCGGCGGGAGAGATACGAGCGGCGCAGCGGCGCGTCAGTGTAGTTAGTTCGCGGCGCCCACCATAAGTGTACATTAGCCCATTGTACGCTCGATTAGTGCAATGTACGCCCGAGTGCCATGCTACATTGTGCAGTGTGTCCTACTCGCCCTTGGGCTTGGTGTTACCGAGCGCCTGCTCGACGGCGGCCGCGATGGCGGCCGCCTCGACGTCGGCGAGCGCCGCGGCCGTCGCGGTGGCGTGGTACCGCGCGTCGGAGAGCTTGGCAACAAAGCTCGCCTCGGTGTCCTCGCACCCCTCGGCGGCGTCGAGCGCGGCCAGGACGGTCGCGCGCCGCTCGGCCTCTTCTTTAGCTTTGCGCCACTTGCGGATCTCGCCCTCGGTCGCGATGATGCCCTGCAGCGCGAGCGCGTTGCGCGCTTCCCGCCGGATGGCGTTTTCGACGTTGCGCTGGTCCTGCTCGTACTTGAGGAGGTAGTCGTCTACACCGAGCGTCAGCGGGTGTGCGGGGCGGCGTTGCGAGGGGACGCGAGGCGGCGGCGGCGGCGGCGGCGGCAGCGGAGCGCTGGGAGCGACGGCGGCCGCCGCCGCCAAGGCCATCCACAGCTCGCGCCCCCCTCACCATCACGGTGTGCCTCGCCCACGGCGCCCAGCTCCCCCTCCCCCCCCCACTCACCAGCGCCGACGACCAGCCCAAAGATGGTAAAGCTGCTCAGCAGGAACGCCTTGAGCGCCCACGTCTGCTTCCGGAACCCAGGGGAGAAGTGGTGCGCGGCGCCGATAACCAGCGTGCCGACGACGGTCCAGCGTGCGGCGCCCTAACGATAGCCGTCAGCACTGTCGCTGCTCCTCGGCGCCGGGGATCGGCATGAGCAGGGCAGGCGCCGACGCCGCCCCGCCCGACACCCCCGACGTTACCCACCTCCAGCCCGCCCTTGATCTGCAGCTCGTACTGCCGTCAGCTCCCCCGTCCCTAGCTCAACCCACCGCATGCTGCTGGTGCGCAAGCCTGCGGCCACGGTCGCTGCTGTCGGCCATGGTTGTTGCTTGCTTGTGGTTGTTGCGGTGCGAACCGCACCGCGGCGTCGGGATCAGGCCGCGCTCATGGCCGGCCGGAGAGCTCCGGTGGAGGTTGCCACGCGACCTACCTGGCCGGGTGGCCGGGTGGGTGGCTGGTGGCGGAAATGTTGCTGCGATGTTCGCTCTGGCGGGTAGGTTAAGCTCGCGTTGAGATGCAGGCTCCGCTGAGGCGTATGCATTGATCCAACGGCGTCGGTCACACGCCCCTTCCCCGTTCGCGCCCCGTCCCGCGCTCAGCGACGTGAACTGAACTCCGGGCTGCTGGACTGAACAGAAGCGCAACTCACCCCTCCCCCGGGAGCCGACACCAAGGTCGTAGCCAACGGCCGGCCAGCCTGATGCAGTCGCCGCTCTCAATTAGAGCGACGTCCGCGAGCTCTACTTTGACGGCCATAACTGCTCTCATATTCCCGCCGAGTGCCCAGCAGCTGTCGTGGCTATACTGCCACTTCACACCAACCCGCCCCCTTGCTCACGGCCCCAGAATAACCAGTACATGTCTAAGCACCTCATGTCTATGTAGACCCCCACCCCTACTCGTCCTCCTCGTCCGGCCCGTCCCAGCACGCAAACTCCCACGTCCTGGCCTTGCCGACGCGCCCGACAATCTCCTCGTTGTTGGCCTTGCTGAGGCCCTCGCGCCAGCCGATCGTGCGGCGGTGCGCGTACCCCGGCCACGCCGAGGGCACAAACTCGAACGAACGCAGCAGGCGGTACCGGCGCTGCGGGACGCTGTCAGACTGCGACGGCGGGGGCTTGGTCGCGAGGCGCTGCAGCTCCCAGCGCGTGTACGGCTCCTGGTTGAGGAGGGTGATGAGGAACGAGCCCTGGCGGAGCGGCGGGGTGAAGCTCGCGGCCACGGGCGTTGCCTTGTCCTCGTCGTCCCCTTCAATGTCGGGCAGCACGTCGCCCTCGTCGTCGGACGGCGGGGACGGCGCGCGCACCCGCGGCGGGCGGTTGGCCTTGCCGCGCAGCTGCACAACCACCTTCTTCTTGCCCTTCTTCACGGGCATGGGGAACGCCGACGGGCCCTCGGTCAGCAGCGGCCACACGCTCGCAAGCGAACGCTGCAGCAGCAGCTGGTTATCCCGCACGTTGCGGTCCTGGTCGGTGATGCCCGAGCCCGCGTGCGGGAAGTTGAAGACGACGCGCGACCAGCGACGGCCCTTGCCGACGACCTTGTGTGCGCGGTCGAGCGCGCCGGCGTCGATGTTGAACGCGACGCGCGAGCCCGCGTCACGGAGCGCAGCGACGTGTGCCTTGGCATCGGGGTACTTGTCGTACGTCTCCTCCTCCGAGTCGAAGGCGGTCGCGCACACGAGGTGGGCGGGGTGCCCGCGGCCGATGACGAGCGCGTGCGCAAACGAGAAGTTGGCCTCGCCGAGGAGGAGCACCGTGTCGTCGCGCGCGAACGGTATTGTCGCGGCGGCGGGCTCGCCGGCACGCTCGCGCTGCTCGCGCAGCTGGCGCTGCTTCTTGAGGGCCTTGCGCTCGGGGACGGAGATCTTGGACGCGGCGGCCTTGACCTTGGCCGCGGCGGCGGCTTTGGCCTTCTTGGCGCTGTAGGCCGCGTTCGCCTGGTGTCCGACGAGCGAGGAGCGGAGTCGTCCCTTTGCCATTGTTTTGTTGCTGGTGCAGCAAGACGACGAGATGGATCAGGCTCAAGTGGAGGTTGGCAGAGGCAGAACTTCATGTCGCCGTGCGGGGCACACTTCCGGGTGCAGCCTGAAGTCCAAACATTTTTGGTTCCGTGTACGTGGGTTTGGTGGAGGGGATATGGCGCTGGTGGTTATCAGGAGCGGGGGTGGGGGGTGAGGGAGCGTGAGTATTGTTGGCCGGGGTCAGTCCGCAGCGGCGTATGCAGGAGCCGTCAGCAAGGGCCACATAAGAGGCGCTGCGACGGTGACAGCGACCGCCGCGGTAGCGGTGAAGCCAGTTCCAGACTGCATGCATACAGCCGCCACCGAAGAACCCGACGCAAACACTAAGCGACGGAAACTGGGACTCTTTGACTCGGTGACTCCGCACTCTCGGCGCTCGCTTGGCCCTCGCGGTCATTTGACAGCTGTGGTAACCTCGCAGCCACGTTACAAGCGCGGGAATGCCGTGGGCCAAAGATAATGTTGGGCTGGTGCTGGTGGGTGCCAGTGCTGCTGACAGCTGACAGCCCCGTCGCTTGCGCCTGGGAGCCGTCGACGGGCCGAGCGCAGTCTCGCTCGGTCGGCAAGCTCCCGCCGACAGCCAGCCAGCGGGGCACGGCCGAGTCCTCGGCTATCTGCGCCGCGCCGCGAGGGTTGCGAGCGAGCGGGCGGGTGAGTATGCATGCATGCGGGGTGCGTGTCTTTGGTTGGAAAGAGCGAGCGAGCGTGACCACGCGTGCGAGGGGCGCCTCGCGCCTCGCGCGCCGCCGCGCCGCGGCACTGGCTTGCGGTTTGGAAACACGGACTCTGGACATTAATTTCGAAGTTGCGATTACTATTCACGTAGGCTGCGCTAAGCGCGCGCGTCGAGTCGAAGGCGACAACGTGAGCGCGTGAGCGAGCACCGCAACGTCGGGCGGGGTCTTGTTCGCCTCCTGCATGCATGCTGCTGCTGGCTCCTGCTACCCCTCATGCCAGCCTGCACCCCTGAGGCCATGTGCCCCGTCCCCTCGCGTCCGACGAATGGGGCCAGCAGCGACGACTCTCGCGCCGTGTATTGCGGTGCGGGGGAGGGCTGTGGGTGGCCTGTGGCCCTCCACCCTCGCCAAGCACTTTGGCAAGATCTCACCTGAAGCATGCAGCGGCCGATTGGAAAACGGCATTAGTCGTCTTTTATCGCCGCGAGGCGGGCGTAAGGCTGCAGCCCACTGCTCGACTTTGACAGCAACGACGAGTCGAGAGAGAACATGCACACAGCGGTCATGGAGGCCGGCAGCATGCATGGGAGATGCAGCGTGCACGAGGGCACTGACGGCGGCGACGACGACGGTGAGAGAGGGATTACGTCGGTGGACGACCTGCCTCGCTGGACTTTTCCGGCCCGAGTCAACCCTCGCTCTGGCTGATTCCTCATTCCAACTTGACCCCCCCACCCTGTAACCGCCAGCCTGCAGCCAGGTAGCCATCCCCCGCTCTTTATAACCAGCACCTCGGCTACTCGTGGCTTCTTGACTTTTCCTATCACTTCCAACCTCTTCCTCGGCTGCACACTCCGCACCCACCCCTCCTCATCCCCTACCACAATGTCCTCTGAGCAGCCCACCATCGTCGGCGCCCCCGCGGCCGCCAACGGCGCCTCGACCCCCTCGTTCCCCTCGCGCTCTGCGGGCACCGCCGCGGCCGGCACCCCCAACTTTGGCGTCAAGTCGGGCCTTGCTTCCATGCTCAAGGGCGGTGTCATCATGGACGTCATGAACGTCGAGCAGGCCAAGATTGCCGAGGAGGCCGGCGCCTGCGCCGTCATGGCTCTTGGTGAGTAGCGGCAGAAGCAAAGGCGAAAGCACGGGGCATCCGACGAGATCCGATGCCATCGCTGGTGCGGCGCGGCGCGGTGCGGTGCGGCGACGCCGCTTGCCCCGGCGTCGTTGGAAATCGCGAGCGCCGGCACGCAGCCCGTGCGAGCGCCACGCTTGGCGTGCAGCGGTCAGTGCTGACTTGGCGCAGAGCGTATCCCCGCCAACATCCGCCGCGACGGTGGTGTTGCCCGCATGGTGAGTGAGATGGGGTGGGGGCGGAGGACTGTAGGGTAGGCCGAGGGCGGATCGAGCAGTCGCCGAGTGTGTAGCCTCCGTGACGCCGGCACTGGGAACTCGGTGGCTCTGTCAGCCCCGCCCCGGCGACCCTCCCGAACCCCCGCACTCTTCCCGAACAGCACTGACAAACCCCCAGTCGGACCCCGGCATGATCAAGGAGATCATCAACGCCGTCTCGATCCCCGTCATGGCCAAGTGCCGTATCGGCCACACCGTCGAGGCCCAGATCCTCCAGGCCGTCGGCGTCGACTACATTGACGTGAGTGATGCCGCTGCCAGCTCCGATCTCTGCCACAGCAGCTAACAACCTCCGCAGGAGTCCGAGGTCCTCACCATGGCCGACGACCAGCACCACATCGGCAAGCACGCCTTCAAGGTCCCCTTCGTCTGTGGCTGCAAGAACCTCGGCGAGGCTCTCCGCCGTATCTCCGAGGGTGCTGCGTGAGTCGGGATGTGGAGTGGCCGCCTGCCCGCGGCTCTCCCCACTCTTCTAGCCGCCAACAATAACTAACCCACCCAGCATGATCCGCACCAAGGGTGAGGCCGGCACCGGCGACGTCGTCGAGGCCGTCAAGCACCAGCGCGCCGTCATGGCCGACATCCGCCGCGCCGCCGCCATGTCGGACGACGAGCTCTACGCCTTCGCCAAGGAGATCCAGGCCCCCTACCACCTCCTCAAGGAGACTGCCCGCCTCAAGCGTCTCCCCGTCGTCTCGTTCGCCGCCGGTGGTGTCGCCACCCCCGCCGACGCTGCCCTCATGATGCAGCTCGGCTGCGACGGTGTCTTCGTCGGCTCGGGTATCTGTAAGTGCCGAGGGGTTTATCTTGCCACCACAGCTCTGACTTCTCTCAGTCCTCTCGGGCGACCCCGCCAAGCGTGCCCGCGCCATTGTCCAGGCCGTTACCCACTACAACAACCCCCAGGTTCTTGCCGAGCTCTCGGAGAACCTCGGTGAGGCCATGGTCGGCATCTCGGTCAAGGACGAGGTCAAAACCGGCAAGGAGACTGCCTACTCGCAGCGCGGCAACTAAGGGACGGCGGTGGTAGTGGGCTCTCCCGCGTCTCGTCGTTCCCCGGTTTCTCGCATATCTCATCTTACACACACACCACACACTTAAAACTACCGCCCGGTAACACACTCTTTGCCGCCTCAACGCGGGCGGGCCGGCGCCGCGGGCGCGCAATCTGTATCAGAAGGATAGGATGCACGTTGTTGAAGAGCACGGTGTTGGGGGCAGGCATAGTGCCAGTCCGGTGACGGGCCAGACGGAACGGCGAGACGGCGAAAGATTAAGTCCAGATATCCACTCCGGCACACCAGCCCATTTGATGACGAGTACATGTCGCGACAATACGCACAGCGCGCCGCATCTACCACAGGAACAGAGACTATCGACGGCGGCCGACTGCAGTTTTAATCTACCTCGCGGGGTATTTTGGGGGGGGGGGTATCAAGGGGCCACTGGGCTGGGAATACGACAGTTGGGTGACGGGTGGCAGTGTGAGCCAGAAACAACCGGGATCGGGATACGAGGGGAAGTGTGGGGTCTCTACTTGCGCTTGGCGAAGAGCTGCAGGGTTAGCAACGAAGGCATCGATTTAACCCACCTTGTTGAACAACGCCAGCACCTTGGGCACGTTGAGCTGGACATACTCGAGGTCGAGCGTTGCGTCATTGTCTTTTTGCTTCTCGAGCAGATCGTCAATCTTGAGGTCCATCTCGAGAATGGGCTTCTCGCGCCCCTTGAAGTGGAGCGCGATAAGGAAGGTACCGGGCGTGGGCGATGCAATGTTGAAGAAAATGTTTGCGCGCCTGGGGCGTTAGGGTGCAATAGTCACATTAGTGCTCACCTGTTCTCTGGCACGTTGCTCTCCATGATGATGCCCTCCTTCTCAAACTGCGAGTGGGTGAAACGGTATGGGCCGAGTGACTGCGTGCGGCCAAGCTTTCGCTCCTTGCCGTTGACGCTGACAACACCGACGCCTCCCGACCCCTTGTCCTTGGACATCATCATACGCGAGTTGACAAGGTACGCCTTGTACTGCTCGATCTGTGACCGCAGGTAGTTGTTGTGGTCGCAGATGGTGCGGTATACGGCCTCGAGGGAACGTGTCTCGAGGATGACCTTTTCGCGGGCATTGCCGAGGTGGACCATCTCCATCGATACCTCGTCTTGCAGGATCCTGTAGTGGTCGCCCTTGTCGACGACACCAGCAGTCTCGAGCTCGGAGAGCAGGTTCTGGACCTTGATACCGCGTCGCACAAGGACGGGGTCCTTGGATGTGGCGGCGCGCTCAGCCAGTGCTGGCAGGTCAATCGGTCTTCTGTCGGCCAGCTGAGGCATGGAACGAAGCAGTTGAACAAAGATGGACTTTGTTTCCATGAAATGCAAGTCGTTTTGCGTGACGCTATCCGACACGAGAGCGGTGGACAGGTCCTGGATCGGCGTCTCCCATCGAGAATAAAGGGGCAACTGGAAGCTCTTGTTCTCTGCACGCGGCACTTGGCCTGGTGATGGTCCGAGCTCGTCGAGGAGCACACGCAAGTGATGACGGTCGTTGAGTGACTGCAGCAGTTAGTCACGAGCTCGCGTCACGCCAACCAGATACCTACCAAGGTGTCGATGTGGTGCTGAAACAGGGCGTGAGTATTGTAGAGCTCGTTTAAGGTGATGGAGATGGAAAGGTCCTTCTTGGTGAGGGCCATGTACTGGTCCATCTCGAGTGATTCGTAGAAGTCGCCGACCTCGCAGAGGTTGTTGAGGAACTGGTTGATGGTCGTCTTGTTCTGCTCGACAAAGGGGTTGAGGGACATCATGTACTCCTCCTTGGAGTAACTTGGCTTGTTTGCCAAGTTCTGGAGCATTTTGGCGATTAATGTCAACGTTCTCCGGGGGTGTCTGGCCGGGGTCTCGAGGACGAGCATGTACGCCTGCGGGGTGACGATGGAAGGGTTGATGAAGCGGAGGAAGAAGAAGCCGCCAATGAGCGAGCACATGGACGCGTCTGTCGCGTCGGGGTACTTGCGTCTAGTGAGAGAGCGAATCTGCTTGCAGATCCAGCGGATACCGTAGGGGACGAGCTCGATCGAGTCCATGATGGTTGCCAAAAAGGTGTCAGCAATCTCCATGAGCATTGTGAGACGAGGCTGGATGATGGCCTGGACGTCGACATTGGCGGCCGCCACCTCTGCGGGGACACCACGCGGCAGCGATGGAGGGAGGGCGCCCGTGTCCTCCTCGATCTGCTGGATCATTTGCTCGTACACCTGGTAGGCGTTAGCGCTGGATACTGGGACAAGGCAACCGAGGCGAGGAATGTGGCCTGTGCTGTGACGGTGGCGCACCCGCCTTTGAGCGTTGGGGGGTCTTACCTTGAGTGGGTTGATCTCGAGGTTGAGATCCTTGTGCGCAATGAGCGAGTTGATGCGTTCTGATAGGACGTCCTTCAAGTAGGCCTGACCTGGTCCTCGGCGCGTGTACGTGGTCATCATGCGGGAGACTGGGGTGTTTGCGCGGAGGAGAGAACCGAACTCGGTGGTGCTCTCAAACTGCGCAGCAAGGACACTCTGGCGAGCGGCGTCAGCACTGGTCGTCGTGTGATGCGCGGTAACGGCTCACTTGAAACATTGTGAGCAGCAAGTGCTCCTCACGCTGCTCGTACTGGTTTCCGTACAGGGTGAACATGACCGTCTGCAGGAGCGTGTCGATCTCTGTTAAGGATACCAAGCGGCACAATGAAGCGACGTGTCGTGGTTCAGACTGGAGGAGGAAGAACAGGTTGCTGTACTGTGACAGCTTGCGCGAGTCGGGGAACGCGCCTCCTTCCTCGTTGACGTCTTCGAGCGTTTCTTGCACCTGGCGTTTTTCATCTGCTGCGATGCGGTTCTGGATGAGCAGGCCGATGCGCGAGTCGAGGTATCGGACGTCGCGTTCGAGGACAAAGTTCTTCTTGCTCTGGCTACTGATACGCGTCTTGAGATCGCGCAGTCGCTTCTGGGCGCGGGCGAGCTCGTCCTCGACCTCGACGTCCTGCTCGGCCGCGAGCGAGTACATGGCGTTTACGCTGTAGCGGTTTGTCATCCTGTTGGTTATTCTTCTGGAACTCGAGCCTGCTCCAGAAGGATCGGCGCCAGGCGCGCCGGCCGATGTTGCGGGCCGCCCACCGGCGCCTTTGGGCGCGGCGGCGGTGGCAGCGATGGCCATGGTCGAGGGGAGTGAGGGGGTCGAGGATGTCGCGGCGGTCAGTGAGCCCAGCGGCGAGAGGGGCGTGCCCGGAGCGGTCATGGTTAGCGCGGCCATCGATAAGCGCCGAAGGCAGCGCTAGTGTGGATGGTGGCGGGTTGAGCGATGCGGGAGGTTGGAGGCAGATGGTGCTGCCGGCGTGATGGTGGCCAGCGCGACACGCGTGGGCGTATGTGTGTTGTGTATCTGTTTATGTGTGCAGTGCGCTGAAGAGTTGTTGTAGTTGTCGCGCCTTGTGCTCTTGTGCGTGAAAAGGAAACGAGCAGGGTTTTGCGTGTGCGCCGAGGGCTCGAGCTCGGCGGTGGCTCGGGCTCGGACTCGGGCGCGCGGCGTCGATGCGCAGTCGGGTGGCTTTGCTGCTGCGCGTGTCGACGGGCGGACTACTGAGAGGTGCGAGCGGGGACGGGGCGCACGCGACGGCGGCGGCGGCAGCGGCGGCGGCGTGGTGAGCGCCGGGGGAAGGGTGAGCCGGCCGAGTTAACCCTGGCGCGTGCCGGTGTGGGCGTGTGGTGTGGGGCAAGGTTGAGTGATGGAGTGTTGCAGCCTGGGTGTGGATTGGCGACAGTGAAGCAATGATGATGATGATGAATGGGAAGCGACGAGGCTATTGTGTCGCCGTTGTCCTTGTCGCGCGTTGACTGCTGCTACAAACGAGCGAGGGGTCGCGCGCGGTAATGTTTCAACCACTAAAGGGCGACAAAACGGCCAGCACAAAGCAGATGGATCTCAATCTGGCCCACCCACCAGGCTTTGACTCTCCCTCCGCGTTCCGCGCGCGCGTGCTCACCGCGCACACACCGCACACACGCTCGCACACGCACACGCACACGCACACACGCGCTCACTCAGACGCCCCCGGCGCTCGCCGTCACCATCGCCGCAGCGGCAGGCGACAACAACACGCGACCCCGCCGCCGCTGCCGGCGTCTGCGGCCCAGCGGCGCCTTTGCATCGCCGCTACCTGCTCTGGCGCGTCTGTCTCGCAGCGTGTGCGCGTCCTGGCTGTGCAAAACCACTGGCTACTGCCAGTCGACGCGGGGAATGATCCGTCGGAGGAATTCCCAAAAGAGGCAAGTTTTGGGGGCCAACACGGCCAGGTTGCCCATTAGAAGCGTCGCCGATAAACCCCTAAATCGTGGATTCCATTCCCTTAGTCTAGTGGCACAATGGCAGCGGCCAACAACACCACCACCACACCCACCTCCCCTGCTAACATAACATAATAATGCATACGGCATGCCGTGAGGCAGCGAGTCACCTCTTGCCGCCGCATCATCCAGAAAGCAACAACAATGCAAGTCTGCCGTCTTCGTGTCCGTCAGCGCGCCGCGCATTCCTCCATAGCCAACAAGCTGCACGCCACACGTCAGAACATTCGGCGACCGTGTTCGACCAGGAGCAAGCGACCACGTCGGCGGAACGGGACTCCCGCCCCCACTAAACGCTATCGGCACAGGTGGCCGTCCTCAGAGCTGGCACACCCAGACCCACCGCCGGGCCCAGAATTAATCTGTCCCGCACACTGGACATGCGCACCAGGGCGCGCGGGGTGGGCAGTGATGGCGTGGCAGGGTGACAACCCAACCTGCCGGCCGGCAGAGCCGGTGCGTGGTGAGGTGGGTGTGCTGCCGGCGTGTTTGCTCTGCTGCTGGTGCAAGCAAGGGTCAAGACGCGCCGGCCGACGCGACGCGCATTGCACGTTTGCACGCCCGCGCGCTAAACCAGCGCTCATCCATTCCCCGCTGGTCCTATCTCCAGAACGCCACGTCTCATGACACACACCCTGCAGTCCACGATGATGCACAGCGGACGCCCTCAGCACGTCATGGGCACTCAGCGATGGGCTGGTCTCTGAGGCTGCAGCGAGAGACAGTCTCCGCAGGCTGCTTGGCCACGGAAGGCCAGCATGCCGAATGTCAAAGCTGGTCTTGTCGAGCGCGCCCATGCCCCCCCCGTCTCCGTTGTGCATGGGTGGCTCCTGGCTCTCAACTGTTGCCTAGGTCGAACGCGCCCGTGCCATGCCGCCCCAGTCAGAGCATGGATAGCTCCTGTGGCTCTCGGGCATGTCGACCGGACCGCTACGCCGCCACTGTGTCGTCGCATAGCACACCCGCTCGTGACGGCGTGAACACCAGCAAGCGCCCAGGCCTTCACAGCCCTCACAGCCAGCGCACTCCACACACACTCCACCACGCTGACCCGTCGCCGTGGACCACCTGCACCGTAGCCACAGAGCGTGGCACGCAGTCTACCCCAACCCTACCCCAACTGCTGCACCCCCGATGTGACTAACTAAAGGCTCTCCAACGATAGTGCATGCGACATGTGAGGAACGGGCTCAGACGTGGCAGCCCTACTTCTTCGACCTGGGGCACGGAGTTAGTATCGGCCGGCGGTTCGGTGCGTAAGGCGGCTCACTTCTTGATGCCAGCACCGCCCATGGGGCCCTTGCCGGCAGCTGCGGGTGTCAGTGTACTGCTCTATGTTCTAACGCTTCCGCAACCCAGACAGGAGCCAGTGCCGACTACGGTACGACCTGACAGCGGCCCAGTGGGCCAAGCCGGTCGGCCACTGCCACGAGCCAGGCAAAACAGCGTGGGGCCGCAGTGTGGCCGCGCAGGACGATCTAAAGGGCACATGTGCAAGCCGCAGGCACGGCCATTGAGCAACTGCGACACCAGGCACACGAGACAGCGAAGGACGCCGACCGCTCCGCCCTCGTCCAGGCGGGGCCGTCCACGTCCCTCCTGCACGACCTGCCTCGTGATAGAGACATAGGCTTCCACAAGACCCTTCCAAGGTAGCCTGCCTGTCCCAGCGGGGCAAGAACCCATCCGAAAACCGCCCCTGGAAAGTGGCAGATGTGGTAACGTCTCAACAGTCCGTCCTTGGCCCCCATCGTCCCTCCAACAACCCACCCCCAAGCCTCTCTCGACCACTCACCCTTCGCAGCAGCAGCCTTCAGCTCGGCGGCCTCCTTCTTTTTCTTCTCGAGAAAGGCCTTGTCCTCGTCATCGAGCTCGCGAACTTCCTTCTTGGGAGCCTGTGGAAGAGGTCGGTATGGCGTGTCGGGAGTGGGAGACGACGAAAGACGACGAGTCGTGGGAGGGTGGAGCGAGAACGGACGATTTTCGGGCGGTGTGGCGCGAGGAGCGGCGAGTTTATCGCAGCGTGAGCGAGCAGATGTAAGAATAGGCCATTAGAATGCAATTAGAGGTGATACGAAGTCGAGACAAGCGAGCAGAGACGAAAGACATGGTCAGCGGAGCACAACGACACACAACAAGACCCACCTTGAGCGGCTTGGCTTAAGCCGGCGTCAGCACCCCGCCCTTGAGCTGCACACTACGCATACGCACCCTTTCCACCTGCGTGTCAGCGTGCCCGGCGTGCGGAGCCTACCTTGACGTCCACCCATGTTGCTGTGAGTTGTCTTGTGGAGAGTGGGGTGCGCGGGCAGCAAAAGTGAAAGTGTTTTGCGCGCTCACGCCTCGCTCCTCGCTTTCCCACGGTCGCTCGCTGCGGAGCCCCCGTCCGGTCCCGTGCCCGCCGTACGCGTGCGTCCTTTCGAGTCAGTTTCTCGCGAAGCTATGCATATGATACAGTGGAAGCATGCAGTGGATGTACAAATAGTGCGTGGCGGCTCCCGCCAACATGGCTCACCGCCACCCGCCGTTCTCGAGCAGCACCTCGCGCTGCGCAGCCTCGATGCCGACGCGCTCACCGGCACGCGCGCCGACCCACGCCCGGCCGAGCACGCGGACGGGGTGCGCCGCCTCGCGCGGCTCGAAGCGCCATGCCGTGGTGTCGAGGTGGTGGTCTAGCACCTCGCGGAACTGGTCGAGCGGGAGGTCGGGCGCTGGTCGTTAGGTGCTGTCACTCGCCACCCCCCCCCCCCCCTCTCGCCACACTCACCATCACGCTCGCGCCCCACCGCCGGGCCCCACTTCAACGCACGCGCTTCCACCTCGCTCATCTCCAACACACCGGCGAGCTCGTCCAGCCGCTCGGCCCACGCCTCGGGGTCGTCGTCGGGGTCGTAGGCCGCCGAGCTGCCGTCGCTCTCGCCGTACGTCGTCTCGTGCTCGGGCACCTCGGTGCCGTCGACCTCGATGCCCTCCGGGTCGTCCCCGAACGAGCCGTACGACTCGTCGGGGTACCGCTCTGCAGGGCGTGCGTCGGGGCCGAAGCTCGCGTCCACGTCGCTGTCGGCGCCGCTGGCATCCGGGTTGGCGGTGGTGAAGAGCGGGCCTGCGCGCCCCCGCGGCACGGGCGTGCTGTTCCGTGCGTAGAGCTCGGCGCTGTCGTCGTCAAACTCGAGGCTGTCGTCGTCGTCGTCGTGGCGGCCGTTGAACCCGTGGGGACGGTACGTTGGGTCGGCGGGCGGGAGACCATACTGTCTCCGTGCGGCCGCGTGCGCTGCTCGGTCTGCACGCGCCGCTGTGAGCGAGCGCGAGTTGCCTGGTGGCGAGCGCACGTCGCCACCTGAGGGCCCGCTAAAGAACGAGTCGTCGCCCGAGTGGGACATGGTGTGGGTGAGTTGCAAGTGAGTGAGGAGGCTGTTGCCTGATGGTGATGAGTTTTGTTTGTGTGGTAGTTGCGTAGGTGGAGGTCACCGCGAAATCCGTTACAGCGCCTTAGCGGTGCTATTACAAATGTCCAATTACTGCTGACCCTAATTGCATCTGCTAAGTACCCGAAGATATTTCCCGTTTTGGTAATAATTTGGTCCCGCTGTTAGCAGCGCTCTCGGGTGGTACCCCACCAATCTCCAATCCCATCACCGCCGCCGCCGCTGCTGCGACCGACCACCACCACCGTCGCCGCCGCCGCCCGAGATTGCATCTTGCTCGTCGTCGTATCCCTCCTCCTCTCCCTCCTCCTCCTCGTCCTCCTCATTGCTGCTAACCCCCCTCCCCCCTTACAATGATCATCCGGATAGCCATCTAATCGGCTCTTCCATACACCCAAACCCCCGTCAACAACACTCGCCATCGCCACACCCACAACGCGACGCGACCCACCAACTCGTGCACGTTCTTATCAACACCGCTCCAGCAGCCGGCACCGCTCAGCCTCACAACACAACACGAAGTCAAAGCGCACACACACACACCCCCGATTACTCCCTCCTACCATCGCCCACTCTCCCAGTAACACCTATCACCATCCACACACCCATCCCCATCACCGTCGCCGCGACGCCGTCAACCACGTAATCCCTCCGTCACCGCACACACCTCACCCACGCCCACACCTACACCCCACACCCACCACGATGAAGTACCTCGACTATCCCATTCTCACGCAGCTCTCGGGCGTGCTCTCGGCCAACCCCTCGCCCGAGGCCCGCGTCAACGTGCGCGTCGAGGCCTACTCCATCAAACAGGTCGCCAAGGAGCGCAAGATGTTCAAGGAGATGGAGGAAGCCTATGTCAGCGGCCAAGAGGAGATGGAGGAGTGAGTATGGCGCCAGCAGTTGCGTCAATGGCCACCCCGCACGGGCCGCCCCGGCACCCTACCCGTCTCGGCCCCGCTCGGCCCACACGGACCCGCTGGCCGATGTTATCAGCGACTGACGAAGCCACAGAATGTCCTTCTCTCCCGAGATGAAGGAGGCTGGCCTCTCATCCTGCTTTGGACGTCTCGACGTCAAGGAGTCTCGGTACGTATCCCTCTAGACGACGACATGGAAACACGCCCTTACAGCCAATAGCAAGGTCCACTTCCTCCTCGTGTCAACCCTTAACACTGCGTTCCCCGAGTATGACTTCTCGGCGCTCAGACCCGACCACTTCATGCGCGAGAATTCTGCTGCTCAAGCCCTCTCGCATCTCTCGTCCAACCTCCTCGCTATCCAAGGCGTCGACTTGTCACCGTGAGTAGTGATGGCGCAAGCGGCGCGCACGCCGCGGAGCCCCCCGTAGACACACCCCTGACTGATATGTCCCGCTACGCCGACTTGCTCGCACCGCCTTTCGCACCGTCTCCCTTCGCACCCATCGACGCCATCAACAGCTTATCTGGCGTTCAGCCCGGATCACTGCCAAACAATGCGGCGGCGGGATCGTCGCCTACAGTCACCACTCAGGGGCTCTCATCACCACACACTGGATCACCGCCGGCGTCCCCCGATGTCGGCAACCCGAGCCTGTACCGCATTCTCAACGAAGTGGTCCCGTTATCCGAGTGCGAGGCCTACTCATGGGTCCCCGAGCCCGAATACGACCCTCACGTCGACCCCGAGGAGAACGAGGAGGCGACCGAGTACGAGGAGTCTGACAACGAGGACAACTCGATGGACCAGGACGATGTCGGCATGGACATTGACATCGATGGTGGCGGTGCGTACGTCAGCTGGGGCCAGGCAGGAATGGAAATCGAGCTCGATGACCCTCCTACGGCCCCCCTGAGCCGTCGCAGGCGCTCGCTTGGGAGCGTCGACGAGATGGACGACATGAGTATGCCCAGCCCACGCTCCGCCCTCAAGGACATTGGCGAGTGGAGCCCGAGAAAAGTTGGTGGACTGTTATGGTCTGCAAACTACTTCTTCTACAGCAAGTGAGTGCGGCGGTGTTAATCCTCGCTCTGACGACCTAGGCGCCAGAAGCGCGTGCTGTTCATCACGACTTGGTGTCGCAAGCGGCCATCGCATGAGCGCGAACCGACCGACTTCCACGAATCTGGCAGCATGCCGCTGCCCATTTCATCGTCATGGACGCCCCCCGTGTCGAACCTTCAGAGCCTCTCGCCTCTGTCTAGCAAGTCGTCTCGCCCACCAAGGGTGAATCACCACAACTTGAGCAATGCACGGCCCAATCACCGAAGGTCCAAGCTGGCCAAGCTCACCACTGGCAAGAGCCTCACGTCGTCGACCATCCCCATCAGAGGGTTACCGACCCCCGTGTCGCCCGCCGCTCCGTCGCGCCTCGCCGCGTCGGCCCCAAGCACCATTACACCCATCGTCTCCCCAGCACCCATGTCACGCTTCGGTGGGCCGGGGATCAAGCCTCGTCAGACTGCCGCGCGAATGCTCGTCAACGCTGCGGCGTCGCGTCCGTCGCCCGTTTCGCCAGTCGCCACTGCCAACAGCGGTATCGGTGCCAGCCGGCCAAAGCCAAGCGAGCCAGACAGCCGCGTGCGCAAGGAGCGCAGCGGCAGCCTCACACCTGGCCCTGGGTCTGCCCTCGGCAACATTGTCGAGTCCATGGTCGGCTCGAGTGTTGTCACTGACGCCGCCAAGGGCAAGCGCGTCAAGGTGTAGCTACTTTAGTTGTTCTGCAGTCGTGTCGTCGTGATTGCGTGTCTGCGTGTCTGCGTGTTCGCATGTCCGCGTGCTTATAGCGTGTCCGCAAGTGTCCATTGTGTATGATATGTAAAGAGTTACTACGAACTACGTCACACGCAAAGTTGTTCGCGGGGGTGGGGGTGTGGAGGTGGCATCTAGTGGTGGGGAGGCACCGGGGTGTTCGTGCGTGAGGTGCCGCCCTGCTGGCCGCTGAGCAGACCCTGCCTCTCCTCCTCAGTGCCCGACTCGCGTTTGCCTAAGCAGAAGATGCGGTAGAGGCTCTTCTCGATGGCTGCAACGGCACGGTCCTTGGCTCGGTACAGGGCGGGCTTGCGCGAGTCGAGCCTGTCTGAGCGGACGCGCTGCTTGCCATCAACGAGCGTCGTGAGGGCAAAGTACTCGGCAGCAAGAACACACAGCGCCGACGATGCCGAGATCATGAACATGATGATCACTGGGTGGGTCAGCGTATCCGTGACAGCTGTAGCTACGCACTCTGCAGCCTGGCGGCCTGCTCGACGCTCTTTCCGCCGACGATGGCACCGGTCATCATGCCGGGGATGGAGATGAGGCCGATGATGCTCATCTGGTTGATGGTGGGCAGGAGGGCGAGCGTCAGCGACTCGGTCGCGATGGGCTTGACGGCCTCGAAGCGGGACGCTCCCATGGCGAGGTACGTCTCGACCTTGTCGCGGTTGTCTGAGAACTCCTTGTTGATCGTGTTGATGGCCACGCCGATGGCGCTGATCGCGTTGCCGAGGAGCATGCCGAGGATGGGGACTGGGGGGGGGGGGGTTAGTGGGTGGTGGGAACCGGCTTTCAAGTCTCACTGTACTGGTCGGGCTGCCAGAAGGGCCGCTGGGCCATGGCGTACTCTGAGCCGAGGATGGAGATGGGGACGGTGCCGCACATCATCGACAGGAGGATGCACGGGAACTGGGGTTAGCTGACCCAGCACGCCCAACCCACCATGTTTGTGAACCGCTTCTTGGCCTTGTTGAACACGGCCTCGATGGCGCCGAGGACGGTGAGGAGCAGCGCGACGCCGGCCACAGCCCAGGGGTTGTGGCTCGCAAACACGCGGCCTAGGACGAGGCCCATCGCGCTGAGCTGGATGACGCAGCGCAGCGCCGAGATGACGAGCGCGCGGCCGATGCCGAGCCCGAGCACGGCGGAGAGCACGGCGTCGAACACGATGAACAGAAAGCCGATGCCGACGTTCACCCACGTCAGGTACGGCCCGTTGCCGCCCGGCGGGGGCGTCCCGGGCGCCGTGCCGTTGAACGAGGCCATGTAGTCGAGCTGCAGGAGGGACATGGTTGTTGCCGTGGTGGGAGGATGGGCAACAAAGCAAGATGTTGGAGTCGAGATGGGATGCCGGCCGAAGCACCAGGTGGGGGGCACCCAAATTAGATGGTGTTCCGCCGTGCGCGTCATTTCTGCCACTGTTGGTTGGCGGGCAGCCGTGCCTGAATCCACCTGCCCTTCCCCGCCAGCTGCCCCCGCCTCCTCCGCCGCCGCCGTCGCCCACCAGGACGACGACACACAAAGTGCTTGGCTGGCTCACTCACAACCATCATCATCATCGTCATCATCACTCAACCTCCCTTCACACGTCTCCTGTCGCCAACGAGGCAACGGCCATGCCTCCTCCGCCAGCGCCGCCGCAGCCGCCACCGTCGCAGGCGGCAGAGGCAACGCAGGTGCCCGCTGACGAGCGCCCCGCCGCCGCCGCCGCCGCCGCCGACACTTCCCCGACGACGACCACAACCTCCCCGACGCTGACGCAGCCGCCGCCCACGCCCGCCACCACCACGTCCCGCCCCGACCCGGCCAACACGCGCGTACTCCTCCGCTCGCTCGAGGAGCTGCGCGATTCGCTGTCCGTCCGCGTCGAGCAGCTGTCCCTCGCCGTCGACCGCCTCCGCGGCCAAGCGACCGAGCTTGAACGCGCCGTCACCTCGGGCACCGCCCTCGCCCCCGGCTTCGGCCGCCCAGTACCCACCTCCGCGGCGCGCTTTGACCCCCTCCCGGCGCCAGCGCTCGCCCCCCGCCGGTACACGACCGATCCGCGGCGTGCCGACAATGAGGGCGATGCTTCCCACGGCAGGCTGGCCGAGGTAGCCCGCCAACTGTCGCAGGCCACCCGCGCTCTTTCACCAGCAGCTGCTGCGCGAGGTGCAGCGCCGTCCCGCCTCGGACCCATCACTAGCACCCGCCGTGGAGGGGCGCCAGCGACAACAACGACAGCGCCGGCACCAGCAGCGGTCCCGGCGCCGGCGGCGACCATGCCGTCACCCACCTCGCCCGCGGCGTCACGCTCTGTTGGGCACCAACCCCGTGTGGGATCATCGCCCACAAACCTCAAAGTGATGGCCGCGCAGCCCCGGCCCATTGTTGTGCGTTCGCCTCGCCCGTCAGTGGAACCTGCAGCAGGGGCGCCGGTGCCGGTCGTCACGGTTGCCGACGACGGCGGCGAGTCGGGCGGGTCCACCCCGCAGGCGCCCGCCACCGCCGTTATGCCATCTATTGTGTCAGAGGACGACGACGCCCCACGGCTCCTCTCCCCGCCACGCCTCGAATGGACTCTTAGCGCTGTTATGGAGAGGCGGCTGTCTCCTGAGCCAACGTCTCGCCCAGTGCATCGTTGGGGACCACCACGAGTGCCCGACCCGCAGAACCGCGCACCCACACTCGCCACCTTGTCCGCGCGCGGCATCACAACCCGTGGCATGATGGTCCGCGAGCGACAGGGGCTCAATGCGCCGACGCCAGAGACGGCGCCAAGCACCAGTTCGAGCGACTCGAGCAGCGACGAGTTGCTTCCAGCAACCCGTCCAATTCGCCAGCGCGCTTCTGTGTTGGCGGAACTGTTCCGGTTCCAGGACGTCATTGCCGACCACCCGCCACCGGCGCTCGACACCGAGACTCTGGATCGGGAGATCCAGCTCTACCTGACACGCCTCGCCGGGTCACAGCGCGAGTGGACCAGGGTCTGGGAGATGGAGCGCGACAGGGCGATCCAGGACGGCCGTGTGCCCAACGAGTTCTCAGCAGAGCGTGAGACCGCTCTGCGCAATCATATCGCCAACTCGCACAGACTGTGGTACCTGCTCAGTCGCCGTGCGAGGCGCCGTGCCCCGCGTGGTCGTGATGCTGCCGACACCCCCCCAGCGGCCGATGCAACTACCACAAGGCTTCCTACTCGGGCATCCACAGCGGCTGGTAGAGGGGCCAGCCGCCCCGCAAGCGTGTACGCGGGAACCACCCCTGCCGTGCCGAACGACGCGACCATTGAAGACATGGAGAGGCGCTGGATCGAGAGGATCGAGCGGGAGCGCACTGGGGGACCGACTGGCGTGAGCGACGACCAGTTCGAGTTTGAGTACTATCGCAACTACCTATACGAGAACAGACGTACACGGCGGTCGTTATCGTCCCCAACCGAGGACGGAGGCGGCGACGCCGACGACTCTTGGCCCCAGCGCCGGCTCGAGCTCCTCGAGTTGATCGCCCAGTCGCGGTCGTATGTGACTGGTGCCGGCGGTGCGCCGGGCGCGGAGGCCGCGCCCACTCCCCCAGCCGGCGTCGAGCATCTCATGGCCGCCCAACTTGCGGCAGAGTCATCAACGACCCAGAACACCTTCAACTTCAACCTCCCCGCCTCCCCGCCGGGGCCGAACAACGCAGGCGACGACGAGGACTTCTGGCACCTGCGCCGCCGCGACCTGCTCGAGTACATTGAGCAGTCGCGTGCCAGAGTACACGACATGGCTCGCGAGCTGTCGCCAAGCGTGCTCCAGGAGGAACGCCCTGCATTACGCCGCGTTCTCGAGGGCCTGGAGCGCATGCTCGCACTCGATGACGACATGTCGCCCGACATGCGCGCGCGCCTCGAGCGTCTCGCTGCCCGCGAGCGCGAGTTATTACGCGACATTGGCGAGCCCCTCCCGCCGGTCCAGCGCTCCCCGATCGAGAGCCTTGCAACCGTCGAAGTGACCACCCGCCGCGGCGACCGTCAGCGGCAGGTCGTCGAGCGGATCGAGCGCACGCGCTCGCGTCTGCGCGAGCTGTCGCGGATCCACCGTGACTTAAGCACTGTGCGCGCAGGCATGGGGCTCGCGCCACCGCCCCGCAGTGTGCTCGCCCCGCTCTTCACCCACCGCGACAGCGACACGGAGACGGTCGTGCCCGAGCTCGGGTCGCCCGAGGAGACGTTCTGGGCGGCCGACGAGGACGGCGACGACGCCGAGCCGCCGAGCGGGCCGACAACGGGCTCGAGCTCGGACGCGCAGCTGCGCTCGTCGCTTGCGTCCCTCTCGCTCTCTGCCGACTCTGATGCGAGCTCGGAGCCCGATTCGACCGACGCGCAAGAGTCGGCGCGCGTGTTCGCGTTCGAGGAGGACGGCGTGGCCGACAAGGAGGGCGGCCTGCTCGCCGCCGAGACGTGGCCCGCTGCGCCGGCGCTCCGCCGCCCCGCGCGCCCGTACGTCTCTCTTTTGGACTTGTAAGATATATCCAGCATGTGTGTGCGCGCACTACCACTACTACCACTGTACGAACGACGTTGTGATGAGGCCCAACGAGGCTCAACGCGACACCTGATACCACCGCCCCAAGCGTGTGCACGACCCAACCAACACCACGACACCACCATCACCAGCCGGCCACTTGTTCCGCCGCCGCTTCATGTGCCATCATTCTGTATTGCCCGTTGTTCATGTCTATGTGATGATATTCATGCAAATGGTTATAAGAGCATGGGGGGATGCAGCTGGGGGAGCAGCTTGATCAGAGTCTTCCGACTCTCTAGTCCTCAGCCTCGACCATCCAGTAGGCCGGCGCGTCGAGCTTCTCGTGGCCCTTGAGGAAGGTGAGGCTCACGACGAAGAGGTACTCGAGCGTAACACCGCCCGACTTCTTGACGAGCTCGCCGGCGGCGGTCGCCGAGCCGCCGGTAGCGATAAGGTCGTCAACCACAATAACCTTCTGGCCGGGCTTGATGGCGCCCTCCTGGATCTCGAACACGTCCGTGCCGTACTCCTTGGCGTACTCGGCCTTGAACGTCGCGCCGGGCAGCTTGCCCGCCTTACGGACAGGCACGAAGGCCGCGCCGAGGCGCAGCGCGATCGCCGGGCCGAAGAGGAAGCCGCGCGCGTCGAGGCCGACAATGACGTCGGGCTTGACGCCCGCGTGCGTCGTCGTGATGTGCGACACGAGGTGCGTGAGCAGCGTCTCGAACGCGAACGGGTCGCGCAGGATCGGGAAGATGTCGAGGAAGGTGATGCCCTGTGTGGGGGGAGAGATGGGCACAGCAACGAGCACGAGCCAGCACGGTCCCGAAAAGTTGTTTACGATGATGATAGAGGCAAGGGTCAGCGAAACTGCCGTGTACAACTACCCAACACCCCACCCACCTCCTTGGGGAAGCCGACGTGCACGCCGAGGAGCGACTTGAGGTACGCGATGTCAGACATGGTGATAGCGATGGATGGAGAACAGTATCAAGAGCAAGCGTTTGTTGTCGCGACTAAACGTGCGTGCGTCTGTCGCCGGCGCCAAAATCTCGCTCGCGTCGGATCGCGCCATGCGGTCATGTCTGCCAAAAATGGATCCTCTTATCAGGAGCGTTATGTGGGGGGTGCCCGCGCCAGCCATGCTTCGGTCTTTGTCCGTCACCCTCGACCTTCCTACAATATCGTGCATTCACTATGTCGTCGCTGGCACGCACTGGCGCCCACCAGCCCTCTAAACAATCTCGTACTTGTCCACCGTGAGGACCTGTTCCTGGCTGAAGACAACCTCCGAGCCGTCCGCCGCGCCCTTGGCCGAAGCGATGCTGACGTTGGCAAGCGACCCAGCGGCCGCAAAGCCCACATTGACGGGGAAGAAGGTGTCGGCGTCGCCGTCGGAGCGGAACTCGAGCGAGCCAGACGGCTCGTTGGCGTCGACCTCGTCGATCGTCCACGTGAAGAAGCCGCGGTCAGCCTCCCAGTTGCCGTCGCCAGTGACGACGGGGAGCGCGTCGGGGCTAAGGCCTGTCAGCGTACGCTCCCTTACTTGCGTCCCACACCGCCAGCCCACTCACGGAATAGGAATAGAGATGACCACGTTGCGCAGCGTAAGGTGGCTTGCCTCGAGCTCGTACTCGATCGCAACGTCCGACGTGCCGTCGCCTCGCGGCTGGGGCCACACCGTGACAGTAAGCGGCACCTTGCTCTCGTCCTTGGAGACCATGCGCCAGCGCACAATCGACACGTTGGCGGGGAGGCTGCGCGACGCGTCCTTGAGCGCGACGACCTTTGTGCCAGAGCCGGCAAACTTGGCGAGAGAAGGGTGCTGCTTGAACTGCACGTCGGACAGGTCCTCGGCCGCGAGCTCGAGCTTGACCTTGGCCAGGTCGGCGTTCGAGTGCTGGAGCTGCAGCTCGCCCTTGAGCTCAAACTCCCGGAGGCCGCCGTCGCGCAGCAACGTGACGTCGAGCTGCTCCTTGATGAGCACGTGGATCTCCTCCTTGTCGACCTCGGGCAGCACGTCGGCAGACACAGCAACGGCCGCCTCGGGCTCGGGCTCGTGGACCGGTTCTGGCTCGGGCTCGAGCTCGGCCTCGTGGCCCAGCGCCGAGATCAGGTCGTTTGTCTTGCCCTTCTTGCTGCCGAGCTTCATGCCCGAGCCGCGGAACGCCGGCTTGGACGGCGCGGCCGCAGGCGCTGGCGACGGCGTGCGGTACTCGTGCTGCGGTGTCTCGAAGCGCGGTGTAGACGACACGGGCGAGTAGCCACCCGCCATGCCGCCCATCCCGTGGCTGCCGTGACGGCTCGCCTGCGCCAGACGCTGCTGCTCGCGGCGCTGCATCTCGAGCTGCTTGGCGCGGCGCTTGAGCTCCTCCTTGGCCTCGGCCTCCTTGTTCCGCGCGATAATCTCCTGGATCTTCTCCTCGTGCGACTCGCCCTCGAGCACGCTCCGCACCTGCGACAGCGTAACCTGCTCCTTGTAGCCGAGCGAGACAACCTCGTCAAACGCGCACAGCAGGTCGAAGCTGTGATGCAAGATGGCCGCCTCGTTCATCGCCGGCGTGAGCGACGAGATGAGGCGCACGAGCAGCTGGAGCGTGTTGATGTCCTGGTGGGTGAGTATTAAGAAAGGCCTTACTACCCACCTGGAGAATGTTGCTCCCCTTGTTGGTGATGAGCAGCACGTAGAGCTCCTCGAACGGCTGGTACACGAAGCGCACATCGTTGGTCTCAACCGTCGTGTGCTGCGAGTTGGCCGGGATGAGCTTGGGGAACGACGCGAGCAGGCCGTCGACGCGCGACCGCGGGATGGGGCGGAACTGCCTGGAGAGCAGAGCTGTTCGGTGTCAGTGCACGCGCGTGGTGTCAACAGCTCGCCGGGGGTCACTCACGCTTTCCGCTCCGAGTGCAGATTGAAGCTGCGAGGACAACCTGCGGACGTTAGCTTTGGGTAGGCGCGAGCGTGCTCCTCCCGCACTCACCATTTTGGGCCTTGTCGCTTACAGCAACACTTGTCAAGAGGAGTTGTGGATGGTGTGTCGTGTCAGTGGTTGTATGTCGTCGTTGCGCACCGCCTGGTGCTGTCACCGCCCGACATTGGGCGTGAATGGACGTGGAGGAGGACGACGGAAGCAAATCGCCGAGACACGACGCGCCTAAACCAGGTGGACTGAATAACGCGCTACTATACAATGCATCTCTGCTGCCCACTAGCTATCTACACAGTCAGTCATGCCTACATAGATCATCGTCGACGCTGCACTATCTTTACACACGTGAAGAAGGGGTAGGGGAGGGACTGGGGTGCCGACCAGACGCAGTGTTGCGCAAGCCACAGCCACGGGGCAAAGAGTGGCCTCATCCTGGCCACTCACTGACGCCACTCTAATCCACGACCATCTCCTGCTTAACAGGCGAGGAGGCCCACTTGGAAGGCGATGCGCTGCGCGACTTTGGCCGGCTGCCTCCTCGACCACTGTCGCTCGAACTGGCCGACGACGAGAGGCCCATCGGCTGGCTCCCTGGGAAGCCGTACTGCGAGCTGCTGCCGTTTGGCTGCGTCCCACTGCCGTTCTGGCCAGGACGTGGCGGAGAGGCTGCCGGGCCAGAGTCCGAGGGCGTCTTCGGTCCACCCAAGCGGAGTTTGATAGGCGCGGCAGGAGATGGGGCTCCAAACGGCGGCAGTGGCGAGGCGGCCCGTGCAGACGATGGCCCGGGGGACGGCCCTCGGGGATCGGCGCCGCCAGTGGCCTTCTTGCTGAGCTTGATACGGAGGTCCTTCGCCCCCTCCGACTCGCGCGGAAGTGTCTCACCGTCCACACGACGGATGACCTTGCGGCCCTCAGGAAGGTTGCGCCCTTGCCATCGCTCCGCGCCTCGTGGGCCAGAGTCCCATGTTGCTCGAAGGTACACCTCGGGCTCCTCGCCTGTCGCTTTGCCGCGCGCCTTTGCCAGTGCAGCCTCATCAGGCCCACGCACGGGGTCGCCGTAGAAGATGGGTCCCGAGTCGTTGGTCTGTACTTGTGGCGGGCGGAGGGACGTGAGGCGCTCGCGCAGCATGGGGGGCAGGAACGGAGACCGTACTTGCCGGATGAGCGACGAGATGATGCCCGACTGGTTCGGGTTAACAGGGAGAAGCGTCGGCGGCAGGACATCCGAGTGTGATGCCACTATTGGCGAGAGGTGGGGCGGAGGGAGCGCCTGTGCAAGAGAATCCTTGGTGCTGAAGACGTCTGGGTTGGCAACAGTCAGCCGGAGGAGATCAGCCACTTGCCGACGGCCTTCGGTCTGACGGAAGGCCACGGATGGCTCCTTGGCTGTGGCCTCGTACGTCGTCAGGAGGGAGCTGAATGAGGAGGGCGCGGGCGGGAGGGGAACCGCAACCGCAGGTGTTGGAGGGTCGACAAACTCGTGCGCCTCTGCAAGTTGTGATGCGCTGTACGCTACAGGGCGCCGGTATCGCTCCAAAACGGATTGTGGTGCCGGAACCGACTCGACCGGCCCCAGCGCGCTCGTCGTGTCGAATACTGATCCGCCCGTGTCGCTCGGCAATGGGGGAAGCCAGGACATGTCTGGCGATTGTGGCCGGTACCATACTCGCGGCGGCGAGGCGACTTCCGACTTGACGGGCGACGATGACAAGGCCTCTGGTTTGGGGTCCAAGTCCATTGCCTCGTGTTCGCTCTCCTCGTCCTCATCCGACTCATCCTCGTCCTCGGCTACGACCTCGTCGTCCTCGGCATCGCTGTCGACGGGCACGAATCGCAGTTCAACGCCTTCAGGAGCACTCAGTCCGTCGTTGAGCGAGTCTTTTCAGGTCAGCATGTCAAGCTGAGGCACCCTTCAGTCTCCGCCTCACCTGCCAGCTTGCCAAACTTGCCACCAGTCAGCACGACCTCCTTGTCGAGGTCTGCTGTCCACTCCTCGAGCTCGGCCACGCCACCCATGCCCATGTCCTCGAGGGCTGTGACGACATCGACAGCGGCGACCTTTGTGCGTCCGGCGAGCGCGGCGCGCTCGGCGCATGACGCGGCAATGTTCTCGAGGTATCGTGCGAGCACTGATGACAGTGTCATGGACGCTGCGCGCGACGTCGACGCGAATCCCGCTTGCGCCAGCGTGTGCAGCGCCACAAGGTGAAGCACGGCATCGGGAGACGCGGCCATGGCCAGTGCGGAAGCGGAGGCGGGGTTCGCTGCGAGGTGGAGAGATGAGGGCGCCGAGGTGGTGGTTGTTGTGAGTTGCCGCTTGTTGTCGTCGAGCGACGCTTAGGCTCAGCCGACCGATGATGCGCCCTGAGCCAGCGGCGACCACGCGGAATTTGCCACGAGCGGAAATAGCCGGCGTTATGAGAGATTAGATTGAGATTGTTATGGGAGTTGAGGGCTGATTAGGGTGGATTAGAATTGATGTGGTCGCGTGCTGCAAGGTGTATGGGCGTCCTGCAATCGCCCGCACCCTTTATAGCTTTGGGGAACGCGTCGAGGACATGCACACCACTCGGGCCGTGTGCACGGCCACCAGTGCGCGGCAGCCCAGCCACCGCATGCGGCAGTAGAATGATGGTGGCGCCCTGGCTGGGCTGGCAGTCTGTTGATCCGAGGCAAGCTGCTGCTGCAGGCTGTCCTTGGAAGGATTATTGGGGCAGGATCAGATGTGAAGCACACAAAAGGAGGTTGCCCCTGGCTCCCCATTGTGTCGTTTCAATAAGCACAAGTCAATCTCTTGATTAACAACTGCGAAGTGCGATTAGCAGGAGGTGTATTGTCCAAAAGCACCCGGTTAACACCAACTCCCCCGTCCAGACGGACGGTCTTTCTTCCAACAGTGTCGCGCGCTTTCGCCATAGCCGCATACCCCCTCATGCATGCGAGCATGATCACAGGCCATGCATGAGCACAGTCCCATCTCTTCGCTAACATGCACACTCCCTACAGCATGCGTGCGAGCGAATGCACTGACACTACTTTCAACGTCGCTTGGTGGCATTCTTGGCGCCACGGGCCCATTTCGCCGAAACTCCGAGCAGGATGATTTTTTGGTGGAGGCTGGGCAGAGTGGGCAGAAGGCTGCCTGCTGGTAGTGGGAGCGCCGTACAGGGGGTGCTGGGTGCTGCTTGGCCTCGCCAGTCCCACCCCAGGGCGCGGCGCCAACTTCATCATCGACGTCTCATCCGCCCTCTCCATCCTCCATCTTTTCACCACCTACTCCAACCAAAAAACACCAAAATGTCTGACGACGAGCACCACGAGACGTTCGAGGCCGCCGGGTGAGTAGCTCAGCACTGCCGTGCTCGTCTTGGCGGCGACAGTTTCACTGCGATAGCAGCGGGAAGACTTGTCTGCCGACCAGCGACACGAGACAGCACCTTCTCCCCCGAATAAGCTGCTAACATGCCCCAGTGCCGGTGCCTCGCTCACCTACCCGTACGTATCGCGCCGAGCAACCGCTCGCTCGCTCGCTCTCGCGGGCGACGACGACGATGCAAGCAAGGACCGAGGACCATGGCATCGCGTGGAGTAGCGCTTGAAATTTCAAACGACTGTTTACCCACGCGCTTTGACATAGTCCTCGGATCCCCGACCATGGCCCCAACAAAGACTGACCCCCTCGCAGCATGCAGTGCTCGGCTCTCCGCAAGAACGGCCACGTCGTCATCAAGGGCCGCCCCTGCAAGATCGTCGACATGTCGACCTCGAAGACCGGCAAGCACGGACACGCCAAGGTCCACCTTGTCGCCATTGACGTGAGTGGAGCGGGGCGCCGGCCGTAGCCGCGCACACCCACACGCCCCCACACGCCGCCGCCGCCCATGCTGACGCACCGCCCAGATCTTCACCAACAAGAAGCTCGAGGACATCTCGCCCTCGACTCACAACATGGACGTCCCCAACGTCCGCCGTACCGAGTACCAGCTCCTCGACATCCCCGACGGATTCCTTTCGCTCATGGACGGCGACGGCAACTCGAAGGACGACGTCAAGGTCCCCGACTCGGACATTGGCAAGGAGATTGAGGCTGCCTTCGAGGAGGGCAAGGACCTCATGGTCACCATCATCTCGGCCATGGGTGAGGAGCAGGCCATCTCTTGGTGAGTAGCTGTTTGATTGTGTTCTCTTTGGCATCCAGCTAACACCTCTTCAGGAAGGAGGCTCCTCAGGAGAAGTAAACGGTGTCATGCACCCCTTTTACTGTCGTAGTTTAGCATTTGATGGGTCTGTTGCATCCAATCGAACCTATCGAGCGGGGGAGCCAGTTGCAGGGGTTGTCGCAGAGTCAGCTTCCTGTGCCACTAACTTTAACTGATCTGTCTCTTGCCTCTATGTCGCGTGCACCAGCCGTCTCGTCGCACAAGTCGCAGTGCTCGCTGGCTGCTAAGGATGCCGCAGCCCCACAGCACACCGCCACGCCAGCGACTTTGAAACTCGTCGCACCCGGTTGGACCTGGTTCCCGAGAAAAATCCAACGGGAGTATTTGGGCCCGGCCAGCCACGTCACAGACCCTGGAGCGGCGGCGGGCTCGAATAAGGACGGCGGGCTGAAGGCAGCGAGGCGGCGCCGGGTAGCATGTAGCCGCCGTAGTTGGCACCGAGCAGTCCAAATCGCCTTGCGCCTGACGTTCTCTGCCACATAAGATGATATAGACAACCCCCCCTCGTGGCGGCCCTTGGTGACCGCGAGCGCAGTCAAGACGGTGGGCGCCGCTTGCGACCGACTGGGGCTGCTCGTCGCCCGCACGCCGGCTGCCACACCGCCTCTGACGGTTGGCACAGTGCCACAAGTCAGCTTGTCCGCGCCTGGAGCACTTCACCTAACTTCTCACAGTCGTGCATTCATAAGTCTTTACGTAGCCTACAGTTGTAGCAATCGGGGAATCAGACACGAATCACAGGCCCGTTGGACGCCTTGCTCCGGCGCTGCCGCCCGCCCAGCGTGTACCCCGGCCCGGCGTTCTCCTTGTCGGCGCTGACGAGGCTGACGCGCGACGCGCCCATGGAGTTGGACTTGTCCGAGAGCACCGAGAGGGCACTACGGCCGCTCTGCGTGGACGTCTTGGACGGCTTGTGGCGCCCGAAGGTGTCGGTCGAGTCGGTCGCGCGGTGGCCCGACCCGGCGTCGTAGCCTGAGACACCGGCGTGCGCCTCGTGGCTCGACGCGACGGAGAAGCGCTTGGACGAGATCAGAGACTCGCGGTAGTCGCTGTAACGGCGATCAACCGGCACCGGCTCAAGGACGCGGGCTTGGCTCGGCGGGCGAGGAAGTCGGCGCTTATCCACGTCGGCTCCGGTGGGCGACGGACTCGGAGACTTGGCTTGGTGAAGCGAGTTGCGCTTGGCGACCTCCTCGACGAGTCTCAGCGGCCTGAGACCCGGCTGCGTCGGCGTTGCCGGGGTTGATGGGCGGTAGACTGTTGAGCGGGCTCCACGGTCGGGCGTTGGTGAAGCAGGGCGCTCCACCATCGATTGGGCAGAGTGGCCCGACTCGCTGGAGTCGTGGCTGCCAGCGTCGCTGCTATCCTGGCCACTATCAGTTCTCGGTGAGGCACCTGGAAGTGAGCCCAGTGCCTCGGTGCTCAGCGTGATCACACTTGCACGCATTGCACGCCCGACGGTTGCCTGCTGCGTCTCGCCGAACGACACGTCCGAGTGGATGCTCGTGTTCGACTCCTTGGACTGCAGGTGGAGGTCGGCCTGGTTGTCCAGCGCCGAGGGAAGAGAGCCAAAGTACGAGCTAGTATCGGCATGTGGCAGATACGTGGCCAGCGGCGGAGGGTGAGGGTGGTGTGCTGGGAGAGGGGTGTAGGCCTGAACGGGAGGGCTGTAGAGGTAGACTGGAAGCGAGGGCAGGGGCGGCAACGGAGGAGGGAAGGGACCCAGCGACTCGTCTGTCGTCGTGGCATGGTCCGAGTTGCTGCGGGATGCGGTCGAGAGGGTTCTGGCGCGGCTCAAAGCCGACTTGATCGATCTCGCGCTCGGTGAGGAGCGCAGCGATCTAAGGCTGGCCTTGATTCTCGCACTTGTGCTTGTGTGGCCGTCTCCCTGGGAGCTGTCCGCCTCGAAGACACTTTCCATTTGAACGTCGCCGAAGGTATTCTGGGCCGTAATAAACGATGCCTGGTTGGCGAGCGACGTCTCTGCCTCAGGCGCCGTATAGCTGACCGAGTCGTCTGAATTGCCCACCGCTACCACCAGCTCGACAGGCGGCTCGCGGTAGACGATACTTGCGCGGGCACGTCTGGGTCCGACTGCAGATGGAATGTACGTGCTGTTGTCGTCCGAAGTGGTGCGGATTCGGGAGGTAGGGGTGCCAGAGGCCGTAGTGCTGCGGTAGCCGCTTGTGTTGGTGAACGCCTGGGCGACAAGAACGTCGCGCATGAAGGAGCTGTTATGAAGCGAAGCCCACTCGGCAGCCGCATATGAATCCTCGCCGAGGAGAAGACGCGCGAGCGCCGCGTTGTTCGCAATGCTCAGGTTCATCTCGTCGGCCGCGGCGACAGCCTCGATGGTGTCCATGTAGATGCGCTGCGAAGGGGCTGTGGATACGCGATGTTGTAAAGTTGGAACGGGTGGCAGATCCTCACCCATGTCCGAGGGTCGCGAGAAGAAGTCACCGCGCGAGAAGTCGACGGCCGGTAGCGAAAGACTCGATGCCTGTCGGATGTGCCGGCTGCGGACATACGGTGTCGAGCTCATCGGCGCGTGGCTGTCTGTCGAAAGGTCAACAGAAGAAAAGTTCCGGCGGTGCTTCTTGCTGCCACGGCGGCGCGAGTACGGTGTTGCGGACACAATGTTGTCGAGTGACGGGCTGAAGGGAAGGCGCACGTCGGGCTGGCTGTCGGACGGCACCGACTTGATCGTCGAGGGCTTGGGGCGGCCCACCTTGGAGGCCGAGCTCTTCTTGCGCATGACGGCTGCCTTTTTGAGACTGCTCGCAGATCTAGACTTCTTGGGTACCTTCTGCTCTGCTGGCTTGCGTGGCGAGAGAAGCGCCGGCAGGAGCGCGGTGGGGAGCCAGCCGAGATGGCTGTTGACGTTGTCCTCCTGGCCTTCTTGGCCGAGAATGAACGTAGGAGAGGCTGAGAGGCGGGCGACAGACGCTGTCTGAATCTCAGCGGGATGTTCGTGGGCATCGTGCGAGATGCCACTGTTCCGGACAGTCGAGTGTGGCGGCGATGGGGCGCAGGTGTGGGGCCTGGCGGCGGCTCCTTCAATGACCTTCTCCTCGTCCACGACAGAGATATCACCAGCTAGCATGGAAACGATGCCACCGCGGAGGCGCTTCAGTAGGCCGCTGTTGGGCCGTGTTCCCTCCATGACACAGAGGGCAGGGGCCGGTTTGAGCATTTCGACAGCGCGGCCGGCCGCACCAAGCCCGCCCTTTGCCTGACCAGAGGCACACCAGATCTCCTGGGAGCGTCGCTTGTGCATGTCTCTGAATGTGGTTTCGGCAGCCTTTTCAACGGCTTCGAGCTCGGCCCCGCTGTACATTGTGTGGCGGCGCTGGTTCGAGGCAGCGAATGGAAGTTGGCTCGGCGGCGAGTAGCCAGGTACCCTTGGGATGAAGCCAAACGTCGTGAGAGAAGGCTTGGGACGGAGGACCTTGTCCGTGCGCAGTTGGCCACCGTCGGTACGGAATGGCTGCTTGAGCGGTGGCGTGAGCTTCGGAGAAAGGTCGATAGGGAACGGGAGATCGACTTCAGCCATCAGAGCGAGCGAGATGTGAGTGTCTGCCGAGCTGGCGGACGTCTTCTTCTTGCGATACACCTGGGCCTTGCCGCGCGAGCGCATGAGGTAGGAGGCGAGGCAGAGGACGGGTGCGGGGAGGGAGATCGACGCTGCGAAAGACCAGAGAGCGACAGTAGTGGGGCCAAACACAAGGAGAGGCATGTCAAGCGCCTGTGATGAGTTAGCGTTGAGCACACGACGGGCCAACTCACATAGCATGCGAAAACGCAGATCACAGCGAGGGACACAGCGCCGCGATCACTCTTTCCCCAGTCATCAATCCGCTCACCACCAGGAAGCACCGTGACCCAGTCACCAGTAACCCAGTAGTCGAGGTAGAGCTCCACGTCGTGCGCGTCATGGAGAACCCATGTATCGCGGGGCGTACGGGGAGGCGGCGTCGGTGGGAGTGGCAGGTCGGCTGGGAGGGGTGGCGGCGGCGGTGGGCGGTGAGACATGCGCTTCTTCGGCGTGTGGAGGGACGAAAGCGACGGTTGGATCATGCGGCGGTTGTCAAACAGCGAGGTGGTCGACTCGTGGGCCTGAATTACAACGCTTCCGTTCTCGAGCTCACGCGGGTGGAGTGCCGGGGTCATGAGCCGAGTGTAGGCGGTACTCGGAGTCGGAAGGTACTCGCTCGACGCGGCCAGAGTCCATGTCGAGCCGCGCGGAATGAGAGCCGAGTGGGACGCCATGGACGCCGGGCCTTTGAGCGAGGCAACACTCGGCAGGCTGGGCAACGGGGGCATGGAGGCGATAGACTCAAAGCCGCGGGGAAGAGGGGCAAACGGGCTCGCCTCGTACTCGCCGAGAATCGACCCGCCAGCTGACGCCGTGACGAACGAGTGCGACATGTTGGACGAGCTGTTGCCGCCAGTCGTATTGGTGCCGGAGCTGTTCGCATTGGCGCTCATGTCGGCCCCCACTAGAGAATGCGGGGGCGACGGTGGCCTAGCCCCACGGCGGGACGGCTGCGCCGCTGGCTTGGGTTTCTCGGGAGACTCGAACGACCACTCGGGCACCGAGGAGTGCGAGTCGGCCGAGTCGCGAGACGAGATCCACGACGTCGGCGATCCGTTACGCGTCTTGCTGCGTGTGCGCACTCGCTCTGGCGTGACGTTTTCCTTCTCCTTGCTCGGAGGCGTTGGCGCCTCGGTGGACAGCGAAAACGAGCTCTGCAGCGTGTTGTCGTTGTGCGCTGTCGTCAGCCCAGCGCCGCCACACTGCCACTCACAGAACGAGGTCAGCCAGCTGCTGCCCTCCATCATACGGCGCATCGCGTCGTCACTCGTATCGGCCAGGGGGCTATCAGGTCGCGACGGGAGGAAGATGGCCCTGCGGGGCTGCTTGCGCGCCTTGTAGACCCCAGCGGCGGTGAGGCCGATGCTCGCGGCAGCAAGAACCGACGTCGTGCCGATGAGGATATGGCGGGCGAACGACGGCATCGTGCCGGCCAGGGTTGCAACAAAGGCCGTGGGGATGAACGCGAGGGGGAAGATACGCGGGAACACTGAGGCATGGGTGACGCCTCCGCCAGCTAATAACCAGTTTGCGAAGCGGCGAGTGTTTGTGTCCTTCTCGCGGGCCGCGACCGGGGCCGGCACTTCGCCCCCGTTCCTGTCCGCACCGACCCCCGAGGCGAGGGAGTAACCTGCCATGAGGGCAATGCAGGCGGGGACGGGCGTGAGCGCGACCGCGAGGGCGACGGTGGAGCCCGACCCGGCGGCGAGGAAGACCCAGCCGCCGACGAGGGCGACGGCGGCGTGCGCGGCGAGCGTGACGCTGATTGCGCCGCGCAGCCCGAGCTTGGAGAAGAACGAGGGCTTGCCCTCGCGCGGCGGGAGGCCAAAGAACTCGCGCGGGAGGTTGCGCTGGCCCTCGGGGACGAGGAGCGCCCGCAGGTTGAGCGACGGGAGGAGAGAGAGCAGCGGCCACAGCTGGTAGAGGAGGAGGGCGGCGAGCAGCGCCGTCGCTGTGGCCGGGAGAGCCACTTGGGCAGTGTCCATTCGGCCTGGAGTGACGAGGGGGAGGTAGTGAAGAGTGGAGTGTGGTGCAGAGGAGTGTTTGGTGAAGATGTGCGTGTGTATGTGTTGATGGGCAAGAGAAGCAGAGCTGCTAGTCGGTGTTGGGTGATGCGTTGTGTATGTCGACAGAAGCGAGAAAAGAAAACACACACGTTAGTGGAGTGGGCCAGAGCGCCGAGTGCTCATGTTTGTGGTGGCCGTGGCCGAGGGCGTGAGAAGCCAAAGGGGACAGTCAGAGGCGCGTGTGGTCATGTAGCGTCAGTCGTGTAGGTGTGTGCATCGCCCAGTTCCAGACGATCATTCAACCTTGCGTCGGAGGAGCAGGGCGGGGGTGTTGCACCGTTGTTTGGTTCGCCGACGGACGACCCACACTGCCACACAGACCTGCCGCCGTCGTTGCTGTACCCTTAGTTGCTGTCGCACCCACCGCGCCCCGCGCCCTTGCCTTGCACCCGATCTGTTGCCAGAGAAACAAAGCAGCACTGGCGTCAGTGGCTACAACTCTAGTCAAGATACTAGTATAACACATGGCCCTCTCTCTAGGGCGGCCGACATGATGGAAAATGGTTGATTGTGGTAATGGTGGGGCCAGAAACGTCCGTATTGTTGTTGCCCATGTCGTCAACGTCGTCTGGCTTGTGTCGTCGAATGGATGTCCGTGCACTACTCCTCTCTCTCTCCCTCCCTTCCCCTCTCTATTCTCGCCTCGCAACGCCCGCTCTGACCGACATGGCCTCGTCGAGGGCGCGGGCCTCATCCCACGCTCCACCCGGGCCGTCGACTTCCTCTCCAAAGGCCCTCCGACGCTGCGCCCAATCGTCTTCGCTCTCCACTTCGACCAGTGTGGGCCATGTTGTTGTCCAGGTCTTGCCACTCTTCTCGACATGCGTGGATAGCAGCGTCGACAGGTTGCGGGCGTACTCGACCAGCTGGAAAACCAGCGAGACGTTGGGGCCCATCCAAGCCGACTTGCGCTTGACAAAGTCGTAGGCGTCCTGCATGGTGCGAAGGTTGTTGAGCTGTTCTGGCATGGCGCCAGCGGCCGCAAGGGTCATGACGTAGGCAACGGCCAGGGTAGCAGAACGTGAAACACCGCACTGGCAGCTGAGGAGGAGGTCAGAGCAGAGCAACAGTGTTGAACGTGTGCGAGAGAAACTTACTGAATGATCACTGGCGTGCCGGCCTTGCGGCGGACCTCGAGCCAGCGGATCGCCTCCCAGAACCGCCACTTGTCGGCGACGTCGCCGGTGTACTCGCCTCCCCCGATGAGCTCGATAAGCGAGGCAGTGTCGGGCACCTCAGCGAGACCGGCTTCTCCATGGGACCAGCGGAGATGGGCGTAGTCGACTGCTGGTCGGTCGTCCTCT
This sequence comes from Vanrija sp. TS_01, assembly GCA_026725045.1. NCBI lineage: Eukaryota > Fungi > Basidiomycota > Tremellomycetes > Trichosporonales > Trichosporonaceae > Vanrija > Vanrija sp. TS_01. Next base: position 936,448 of record JAPKIE010000005.1, read on the forward strand.
GCCGGGTACGACTTCAAGACGACCCTGGGCTTCTTGGAACCTGTACCAACCGAGGGCTGGGGGCATTCCCAGCCGTCATCTCTTGTAGACTCATCGAACGGGTTCTCAATCTCCTGGGCGACATTGATGATGGCTACGCGGTCCGCTGTAGGCGACCAGACGTCCCAGCGCCAGAAGGAGTCTTCAGCGCCAAGCCACACGCCAGGAACAAGCTCAATAGGGCCGTCGCAGTATGGCTCGAACGACGTTTGAGGGTACGCCATATCAAACGATTCACCGCTGATAGCAGGCGAAGTCGACGACAAGCTCAGCGAGTCTGTGGCTGAGGCTGATGACGACGTGAGACTGGCTGATGTCGACATGGGCGGAACGGCGCTCGTGTCGGAACACGAGCTCGAGACACTGGGACCGCTGGCGCGCTCCTCAATGGTGGGAACGCTGCGCAAGGAAGGGTAGGCCGACTGGGATGCCCGCGGGTCAGGGACTTCGGCGTACGTTCCCGACGGCGTGCCGGCGCTGCGCATTCGGGTATGTCCTCGGCTTCTCATCCCAGGATAGTGGTAGGGCGCGCCTCCAGGGGTCGGTGGAACGGGCATGTCGTCGCCGCCTGGAGGGTGAGTAATGAGGCTGAGAAGGCTTGGCCTTCGCGACGACTTGTACGTGTTGCGGCCGAGGGATGTAACAGCGAGGGCTGGTGTCCGTGGTGGGCCTGGTGTGTACGGTGTCTGCGATGGTCCTGCTGCTTGCTGAGACGCGGCCGTTGTCGGTGTCGGGGTTGAGTTTCCGGTCGACGGCGTGGACGAGCTGTGGAAGGAGGCTGTACCGCTGAGGGACAATGAAAGGCCCTTTGGGTTGAGACGTTTCAAGCTCATGACGGGCGGGAGCGACGAGGGCGACGACTTGCGGGCTAACAACGAGCCCTTGGGCGCAAGTGTTGATGTCGTTGGTGGGGCGGGGGCCTCGGCTGGCAGTTCGGCGGGCATGGGCGACGCGAGACGGACATCTTGAATGCCGTTGATGAGGCTCGAGGTGAGGGGTGTGGACGAGCGGGAGAAGGTCATTGGCGAGGCGGGCATGATTGTGACAGTCTGTTCTCCACTATCTTCCAAGGGCTCGTTGCCAGAGCCCACTGTTGTTGGTGGGCCCATGGGGATGGACAATGAGAGACGGAGAGGGGCTGGTCGGTGGACGGAAACGGAGGAGGCTCGTCGACGGGGTGAATCGCGCAAGGGGTGGCTGGGCTTGACGGTGCTCTCAGAGTCGCGTCTAAAGCGCTTCGCCGGATGGAGCGCCGTCGACGAGGACGACAATGCGGAGACGGGAGCGGCGTCAAGAGCACGCGGCCGCTTCAGGACAGTGATAGGGCGACACTGGGGGGCGGCTGCTGTTACTGCTGTTGTTGTCGAAGGCGAAGGCGGCGCAGATGAGGGTGTGGAAAGGGCGCTTCTCGGAATGGGGAGAAAAGGACGGGGTGAGGAGAGTTCGTGGGGGGAGGCGGATAGCGGAGAGAGGTCGTGCGGTGAGGATGGCGGGAAAGGGAGGCAGAGCATCAGACCTGATGTAGCAAGGGGGTCGTCGGGGTGATTGAGGGGTGTGTGTTGATGGTGTTGATGGTTGTGATGGCGACCAGAGTGGCGCGAGTGGGTGAAATGGTGGTGGTGGTGATGGTGGTGGTGGTGGTGCGGGGATAGGCGCGATGGTAGGTCGAAGCGCGAGGAAGAAGTTGCAGTCAGCACATGAGTATTGACGAGTTGCGCGTGATGGCGACGAGGGGATGGAATGATCAAGAAGGATAAGAGGAGCACAAGTGAACAAGAAGAGGGAGGCTGCGGCTGCGTGGCGCGGACAAGGGCGACAGGAGGAGAGAGTGCGTGTCTGGCCGTGGCAGTGCAGAGCAAGTGAAGGTTGTTGTCAAGAAATGCACACTGCGAGGTTGTGCTCGCTGCATGCTTGCTGCTGCTGTTCACTGCGCGCGCACCCCGCGCGCAGCGCGGGCAGTGAGTGTGTGAGGGGGAGGAGCGCGTCGCAACGCCAGATGGTAGGGGTCAAGCACCAGGGGGTAGGGGAAGACGGACAGGGGCTGCACAGGGGTGGGTGGTGACAGGGGGTGGGAGCAGTTGGGTGGAGGTGGGGACAGGACAGCGCGAGACTGCGCTAGCTAGGCAGGGGCCGAGGCTGACCGGGCGGTGAGAGGTGCAAGGTGCACAGGGAAGGCACCAGGGTAGCGACGATGCGACACGAACGGGCGACAATCACCTGCTGCTGGCTGGTGCGTGCAGTTTGTGGTGCTAGGTGGCCACCACCATCGAGTGAGACGAGTGAGGCGAGTGAGACGAGACGAGATGGGAGAGATGGGAGAGAGATGCAAGCACCAGTTTCAAGACACCAAACGAGCGAGCGACGTTGTGTGTGTCCGATTTGCCGCGGTCGTCGTCGTGCAGCCAAAGGGCTGGAACAAGTGGGAACGAACGGGCGGTAGTCGTCGATGAGTCACAATGGCTGCGGCTTGCGGCGGCGCGGCGGCGTGCACACAATGTGAATTGCGATGCGACCAGAATAGTCGCGAGCCATCCGCCGTCTCGTCTCCGAGACGGCGCGCTGCAGCGCTGCTGCACGCAGCACAGCGTCGAGGACAATGAAAACGCCCAACTCGGCTCAGCCCCTCCGCCGCCGCACCCGCGCCGCAATACAGCGCGTACCCGCCTAATTGTCACAGGCAGCGCCACGCCGCACGCGCCGGCCCGCCAGCGTGTTTCGAGACGCACCAGTGCGGCGCGGCGGCGCATGGCGCACCGATCGAGAACAGAGCAGAGCAGACAGAGAGCAGGACTCACCATGGCAGATGCGCACAGACAGACGGGTGCAGCAAAGCGACGGGCGGTCGCGATGCGGGCGAGGATGTCGCGGCGCGGTGCGGGGTGTGCTGGCAACGACGAGACGATGCGATGCGAGGCAAGGCGAGGCGAGACAAGACAGCGCACAGGCGTACGTCGTCGACCAGCGCTGAGACGGTCGTGAAACGCAGGGCCTGGAGCGGGCGGTGGGCGGGCGTGCGGCCGGGGTAAGACTTGTCTGGATGGCGCAGGCGAGCAGGCGAGGCGGCGACTGGTGCGCGAGCGCGAGCTAGCAATCGCAGCGTCAGACTGCGAGGTGGGCGGTCAGTAAATAATCTTGTGCAACGACGACAATGATGATGATGATGATGCATGCAGAGGAGAACGGGGCCTGGCTGGGGTGTCTCCGCCGCGGCGGCGGCGGCGTTGCTACACACGCTGCAGATGCACAATGCATCCATCTCAGCCCGCCGCCGCCCGTCGCCCCGCGCCGCCGCAACCCGTCCAGCGCCCGCCGCCCCGTCGAAACACGCACCCCTGGCACACGCTCAACCTGGAAACATGGCAAAGCTTGAGCATATCCCCCCTTTGCAGTCAGTCTGCTGATCACGCTGCTGCTGCTAGCTGCTAGCAGCAGACATTACTGCACTCCGCCGTTGCTGTCAGACGGCAGACTACTCGATTCGGTCGGTCGCATGCGGCAGTGCACGCATGCATACAGGCAGCACGCCGCAGCGATCAGCAAGCAGCTTGAAACGGCATGGCCGATTTCACAATCTTGACACCACGACGCCGTCATCCGTCGTCCTGGTCACCGCGCTCTCCCTTCGGCCCCTCACTCATGGTTCATTGTTCGGAATGTGACATTCGTTGTGCGGTCGCCGCCAGCAGCCCCAGCCATTGTTTTACCATTGTTTTACGTTGTGCTGGCACTGCTCGCTGCCGTGTGCATGCCAAATCAGGGCCGTAAAATACCTTGTGACCCGACCCTGACCTTCTCATGTCCTCGTGGTGCCTCTTGCTTGGCAGCTTTGGCAGCTTTTGCCCGTTTTGGGCCAGACCGAGCCGGCAAACTACCCACCAGCCCACCAGCCCACCTTCGTGCCCTCAAATTCAAAATCTCCATACCGCCACAGACTACCTCCTACTTGTTACCAAAGCCGCTGAAACTAATGCAGACACGTAAGCTCACTTTCGCCGACACAAACTCTCCTTGAATCAAAACTCACCTGAAAAAGCCCGCAGGCTTGCTGGAAGCACTGCCTCCACTCGCTTCAGTCGTCTGCGGCTTTACAACGGATCCAAATAACGTCCCCTGAGAGGCGGTAGGCGCTGGCGGGAGCGGCGTGTGCCCAAGTCGTGCCGCCGCTCCGTGGGCTCGCGTCGAGGGAGAATTGCGGCGTGAAGACCCACCCGACGAGCTAGACAATGTCCCGGGATCGAGAACGAGTTTGATTCCCGAGAACGAGCCCGCGGCAGGTAATGGCGAGCTCGTCGCGACATTATTGGTCGTTGACGCAGGAGTAGACGGAGCGGGAGCCGGAGAATGCGCAGCAGGGCTAGCGGGTGCGTCCGATGAAGCACCAGGGGTAGCCGCATTTGGCGCAGCCACATTAATCATGGCGGCGGGTGGTGGCGACTTGACATACTTTGGCGTTCTGGAAATGGAAGCTCCCAGGTTCTGCTCCTTTGGGCTCTGCTTGAAGCTACCTGGAACCGGCATGCTGTCGACGTGCAGGGGCCCCTTGGCCACAGACGCGTGCGCCACGAGGCTAGAAGGCACAAGGCGTGGACGTTGGTCCTTGAGCGTCTCCATCTTGGTGACGATGGCCGTCTTGCGCGCAATCCGGAGGCGGCCCGACTGATCCAAGGCGGCCGCAGCTGCCTTGCGGGTATCGGCGGTGGGCTCAACCGATGGCCTGGGGCCCGACGTCTTGCTCGTCGTCGCCTGGGGCGTTCCAAACAGACTGCCCGACCGCGCTGGTGATGCAACCTCAGGCGCTGGCGAGCGGCTAGCGGAGAAGCTTGACCGCTGGCGGGACGGAGTACCAGGACCAGGAGTAGTCTCGCGGACATTCCGTCCGAGGCCGAGGTCGCTGTAGCGGCGCGACAGTTCGTCGATAGCCTGCTCGCGATCCCGCACAGCCACATCAACGTTCCGAAGGGTACGCTGAATACGCTCGAGTGCCGGCTGTTGTGAGGGCCGCCGGCTGTCGCGACTGTGCTCGGACCGACGCTTCAGGCCAGCGACACCAGCGTCCAGCTCGTCTAGCCTCGCCTCGGTCATCTGAACCACTTTGCGGAGACGTAACTGCGCCGCGGCCTGCTGCGGGCTGAGCTCCTTGATCTGCATGGCGCGAGCAAACGCAGGGTCCTTGCGAGCCTTGACAAACTTTTCAGCTTGCCCCACCTTCATGTCGGCTAAAAACAAGTGTCAGCACTGCGCCCACAGCGCCGTGGCCGCTCCGCCACACTTACTCTTTAACATGCGCGACTGCAGTTCTGCAAGGGTAATATCCGATTGGCGTACCTCGTAGCGCACAGACGCAATCTCCTGCGACAACTCGTCGGTGATGGCAAGGACATCCTCCAGCGCAGAGAATGGCAGCGTCGTCTGCCGCGGGATGGTAGACGAGGATGCCTTGGGGAAGCCAGGAGATTCCAGTGCGGAGTGGTACTCGGCGTTTGATTTGAGTGTTGTCTTGAGCTTTAGAGATGTCAGCTAGGGCCGTTTGAGATCCAGTCACCTACCGTAGTGAGATCTGTCTGGACATCGGCAATGATGCGCTCCAGCGTAGCGGCCATGGTCTTTGGGTGGGCCGCTGGTGCGGGCGGGGCGGCAGGCGGGGGAGGGCGCTTCGGAACAGTGAAGGTCTGCACAGGCTCAGGCGGGGGAGCAGCCGGTGTGGCTGGGGTGGAAGGAACAGCGGACAGTGGCGGAGGTCCCTGCGCAAGGGTGAACGGCTTGGGGGCAGCCACTGTGGGCGTGGCGACCGGGGCCGCAGCAGGGGGCTTTCCAACGCCCAAGCCTCCAAATGGACTGGGAGCAGCTGGAATTGACGGCTGCTTGGCCCCGAACAAGCTGCCGGGGGCCGGGGCAGTGGTTGAAGATGAAGGGGCCGTGGTTGGAGCTGCCGCGAGCGGCTTGTTGCCAAACAGGCTGCCGGGGGCTGGTGCAGGTGTTGATCCAAACAAGCTAGCTGTAGCAGGGGCCTCAGTCCCAGAAGCAGGCTTGCCGAGACCAAACGCTGGCGGGGCAGACGGAGGGGCAGCTGGCTTGGTGGCCCCGCTCAAGCTGAAGCCTCCAGCAGGCGGGGCGGGGGGCCCTCCCGCGGCAGGAGGAGTCGTCGAGGGGGCCTTGGCACCGAATGCACCGAACGCACTGAAGCCACCGGCAGGCGGAGCGGGGGCTCCACCAGCGGCAGGAGGAGTCGTCGAGGGGGCCTTGGCACCGAATGCACTAAACCCACCGAACCCACCGGTAGCAGGGACGGCGGGGGGCTTCGGTGGCTCAGTGGCCGAAGCCGCAGGTGTAGCACCAGGTCTGGGCGTCTCGCAGACGGTGCACTGCTCTTTGGCAGAGTCGGGGTTCTTGAGCATACATGTGTCACAGGTCCATTCGGCGCCCGCCGAAGCGGCGGGGGCTGGCGCCGCCGCAGGTTTGGCGAAAGTGAAGCCTCCAGAGGCGGGGGTCGTCGTGGACGACGGAGCAGCAGGGGCCTTGAGAGAGAACCCGGCGAATCCACCGGCAGCGGGGACAGCTGGGGGCTTGACAGGGCCAGCAGGAGGAGCAGCACCGGGTCTGGGCGCCTCGCAGACAGTGCACTGCTCTTTAGCAGAATCGGGGTTCTTGAGCATACACGTGTCACAGGTCCATTCGGGGCCCGCTGAAGCAGCGGGGGCTGGCGCCGCCGCAGGTTTGGCGAAGCTGAAGCCACCGGTCGAGGGCAAAGCGCCCGTGGGCGTGAAGCCTCCAGAGGCGGGGGTGGTCGTCGACGACGGAGCAGCAGGGGCCTTGAGCGTGAAGCCGGCGAATCCACCGGCAGCGGGGGCAGCTGGGGGCTTTGGAGGGGCAGCTGCAGGGGGAGCAGAGGGAGCAGCACCGGGTCTGGGCGACTCGCAGACAGTGCACTGCTCTTTGGCAGAGTCGGGGTTCTTGAGCATACACGTGTCACAGGTCCATTCGGGGCCCGCCGAAGCGGCCGGGGTTGAAACTGCCGCAGGCTTGCCGAAGGTGAAGCCACCGGTTGAAGGCAAAGCGCCTGTAGGCGTGAAGCCGCCTCCAGAGCTGGGGGTGGTTGTCGATGACGGAGCGGCAGGCGCTTTGAGTCCAAACCCGGCGAACCCACCAGCAGCCGGGACAGCTGGGGGCTTGGGAGGGCCAGCAGGAGCCACAGATGCGGGGGGCGCAACACCAGGTCTGGGCGCCTCGCAGACTGTGCACTGCTCTTTAGCGGAGTCGGGGTTCTTGAGCATGCATGTGTCGCAGACCCACTCGTCTGGCGGCGAGACGACAGGCTTGGTGGTGAACGGCGGCGTTGACGCGTCCTGTGCCTTCTCGGCCTTCTCGGCACCGTCGCCAAGGCTGAACACGGGCTTCTTCTCCTCTTTCTTGTTGGCGGCGAATCCGAATGGCGAAGCAGCTGCTGAGGCGAGTCCGAGGCCGACACCAAACTGGGACTTGGGTGACTGGGCCACCGGCGATGCCTCCTTGTCCTTGTCCTCGGGCGATGCCGGGACAGAAGCGGCCGGCGATCCCGACGGCGTCGAGGTCTCATCCTCAGCGGCGCGCACTGGGAGGGCGCTCAGCGGAGATGAGGTCTTTGGCGCGTGCTTGTTGGCAAATGTCGCCGAGGGAGAGCCAGGCTGTGGGGAGAGGCGGGACAGGAGCGACGGGCTGGAGCTGCTTGAGGTCTGCTGATTTGGCGTCTGGTTGGCGGGAGGTCCCATTCTCGACAAGAGTGAAGGAGGAGACGAGCCCGGCTGAGAAGCGAACCAAGTAGGCGACTTGGGGGGCTTGGAGGGGCTGGTTTCCTCATCGCCGTCGTCCTCGCCCTCAGACGCGGTTTCGTCACCCTCAGGGATGGTGTCCATCTCTGGGGCGTGGACGAAGGAGGGTCTGCTGCGAATCGAGTGACCCTCCTCGTTCTCCTCCTCCTCGTCTTCATCCTCCTCGGCGTTCTCATCCTCCTCGTCTTCGAACCCTGCGGCGTCCTCCTCCGCATCATACTCGTCGTCATACTCCTCATCATACTCCTCGTCATCGTATTCCTCCTCGTCGTACTCGGAGTCGTTGGCCTCCTCCTCCTCGTCATCTTCGGGGTGAACGATCTCGTCGGGGAGGCTGACGTCTGTGGGCGCAGCTGCGACCGTGGAGGTGGTGGGGGCGGGCTGGGTGGGTGCCGGAGCGGGCACGTCGTAGCCCGTAGGCATGACTGCCTTCTCCGGCTTGGGAGGCTCAGCAGGCGCCGGTTCGGGCGACTTGGCGGGCGAGGGGGCGAATATCGACTCCTTCTTTGTCGTCGTGGAGTCGAAGGAGAAGGGCTTGGCAGGACCGTCGCCAAACACGGACTTGGTTCCCCCAGCCGCAGCAAAGCCAGCGAACCCACCAGCAGGCTTCTTGTCATCGCTGCCTGTTGCCTTGGCAGCGAACCCACCAAAGCCGCCAGAGATGTTGCCAAAACCGGAGCTAGTCGCTGGTGTGGTAGTGGAAGCAGGCTTGGTCTGACCAAAGCCGGATGACTGCCCAAAGGCTGAGCCACCAAAGGCGGTGGTCTGGCCGAACGCAACCTTGGAGCTCTGACCCGACGAGCCGCTACCAATGGCGGAAGGCTTGCCGAATGCAGTTCCCGCGGTGGCTGGGGACGAAGTCGGCGAGGAAGAGAAGGCAGATGGGGTCCCAGTGGCGTTGCTGAAGGCAGACGTCGTCTTGGAGGCACTGCCACCGAAGGCACCAAAGCCGCCAGACGTGGCAGACCCGAACGCCGTCGCGGGCTTAATGAACGATGAAGAGCTCGATGTCGAGGCTGCAGGCACAGCAGGCTTGGACATGCGTGTTGGCTCGTCATCATCATCGTCCTCTAGGCCTGGGACGCGTGCCTTGCCGGCAGGTGGAGAGGGAGGTGGCGAGTCGAGACCGGGGACGGTCTTGCTGCTGGATGATAACCCGGCGCCCAGCGATCCGAGACCAAACGAGTCGCCAGCGGCGGCTGCTGGCTTGTCATCGGCCTTCTTCGCGAACGGGTTGGAGTTGCTGCCCTGGCCAAAGAGGTTTGTCGGCGGGGGCTTGGCCTCCTTGGGCGCCTCTTCAGCGGGCTTGTCCGCTGTCGTGGCAGGCTTATCGAATGCACTGCCACCGCTACCGCCGAACGAGCTCTTGCCAAAGGTGCTGCCACTGCCGAAAGCGCTACCGCCGCCGAAGGCGCTACCGCCACCAAAGGAACTGGATCCGAATGCCGACTTGCCCTCTTCCTTTTTGGGCACTGTGGTGGAGCCTCCAAAGTTGAAGGCAGGTGCAGCAGGCGTTGCTCCGAATGCAGACTCCTTGGACGCACCACCACCAAATGCAGAGCCGCCGGACGAGCTGCCAAACGCGCTGGTGCCGAAGGCCGAGCCAGTGGCCGGCTTGCTGCCAAAGGCGGACTGGGGTGTAGAGGACTGTCCGAACGCTGACGGGGTGGATGACTGGCCAAAGGCTGAAGACCCGAATGCTGTAGGTGTTGAGGACTGTCCGAACGCTGACGAGCCAAAGGCAGACTTGGCGGCGGGTGTCGTGGATGGGGCAGAAGGCTGGCCAAATCCTGACGTGCCGAAGGCCGGCGCCTTCGGGGCCGCCGCAGGCGTAGTAGAGCCGCCGAATCCTGTCGTACCAAACGCAGACTTGGCTGGTGTTGCTGACGGCGTGGTGGACTGGCCAAAGCCTGACGAGCCGAATGCCGACTTGGACGTGGCGGATGGTTGGCCAAATGCCGAGGTGGTGCTGGATGACTGGCCAAAACCAAAGCCGGACTTTGCTCCGAACGCAGAGCCGCCATCCTGGGCGCCGCCGAATGCAGACTTGCCAAAGCCACCGAACGCTGATTTGGCGGGTTCGACTGTGGCCACAGGGGCGATGGTCGCAGGGGTAGCCGCGGAAGTCTGGCTGGTGGCAGTCGGGTTGACCATGTTGGGGTATGCCCCGGCGTCGTCGTATCTAACGTCAAAGCTGATGATCTGGCCAGACTGGCTGTAGACGAGCAGACGCGGGGCGGGCGGCAGATCAGGCTGCTCCTCACCGCCGACCATGCCGCGCTTGATGGGCTTGGTGCTGGTGAAGTCGAGCTCGAGGCCAAGGGCGGACGTCCCCTCGCCGGCGGCAGGCAAGCTTCCGCGAGCCGTTTGCTCGAGGATGACAATCTCCCACTCGGGCGTGGACGTCTTGTCCGCTGGGGGCTTGCCGACCATCTGACCAATCTCAGCAGCAGCAGCAGACAGCAGGAAGGCGATGTGCTTGGCCTGTCCCCACTGCTGGAGGCCGGCATAGAGACGGAATGCGGAGGCGCGGCTGGGGTAGCCCATTGTGTCGCACATGTCGAAGAACTGTGTGTATGTGATCTCCTGCTTGTTGCGGTGGATGACGTAGAGGTCGAGCTCGTCACCGCCCTCTTCGGCGAATCCAGAAAGGAAGAGGTCATTCTCGAGCCAGTGGAGGAACGCGGGCTGTTTGCCGCTGAGCTCGGGGGGTGCTGGCACCTGGTTCTTGGCCTCGCCCTCAGGCGTGTACTGCACGAGTTTGCCATCGGGAGTGCCGAGCACGATCTGCTTTCCCTTGACAGACCACGAGCCGGAAGTGAATGGGCCGGCGAGAGGCTGGGAAACCTGTGACTTGGCGACATCGACATGGACGAGTCCCTGCGATGCCAGCAGAGTGACGAGGTTGGCCTGGGGCTCGGTTGCGGCTGCCGGGTTGGGCATCACGTCGAGGAGGTTGGAGGGGATGCCCGAGGTCAGCGTAGCATACGGAGCCGTGTTTCCGGCCGCAAGGTCCTGCAGCTGAAAGAGGAGCACCGCGTCGTTGGCAGTGACGACGACGAGGCGCTGGTCGCCGGTGGCGAGTCTGAACAGTCAGCCGAGCCCGCCTCGCCCACTCACTTAATCCACACAGGCCGGGCGGGCAGGGGCACCGTGGCGACGGGCGTCGAAGTCACGTTGGTCGCGTCCTTTGCCGCATCCTCCACGAGCTTGTGCAGCGCCGAGAGCCGGTGCACGCGGACGTCTGGGGTGGGTCAGCTCGGCGAATTATACTCCAGCTTACCATTGTTGCCGCCGACGAAGAGCAGGTCGGCGCTGTTCGCGACGGCGAGCAGCGAGCTGTGTGTCGGGAGGTCGTCGAGTCCCACCGGGTCCGACACACGCACATACACCTCGTGGTTGGTCTTGACGAGCTGGAGCCACTGGCGGTTAGTCGAGCACACGAGAGCTAACCCACGTCAATGTCCACCTCGTCGCCTTCGGCCAGGCGCGTCGAGGGGCCGGACGAGGCGTCGCCCATGGCCAGCGCGCCGAACGCGTTGGAGCTAGCCATGGGAGCGGGGTGTTGGGGTTAGAGAGATGTTGAGAGAGGGAGAGGGAGAAGACAGAGGAGCACAACACACGACCGACTTGACGACATTGTTGAGGTGACCGACAACTTTCGGTTTGTGGGGATTTGCTCCCGCCAATCGTCACTCACATCGACATTGTTGATCTCCTTGATCTCCGCCTTTGTCCATTCGCCATCCACACCAGCATCACCTACACCCCAAGCGTATGCCCTACGTCCCCCTGCACGAGAGAGTAACTGCGCCGCCCCAGTCGATCCGGTACGCGTCGCCCGACCTCGACCCGCGCGCGCAGCTGTCCACCGACTCGCCCGCGATGAGCGACTCGGAAGCCGGTCCAAGCCGCAAGCGGCGGCGCGACGAGAACGGCGCGGCGCCGCCTCCGCCCCCGCCGCAGGCGCAGGCGTACACCCCGCGCGCTCCGGCGCCCGTCCCGCCGTCCATCTTCGGCATTGCGCCGCGCAACGAGTTCACAAAGGTCGTCGGCGAGTTCATCATGGCCAACTGCCGCGGACGCGAGGACGTCGAGGTCGAGATCAAGCTCGGGTGGCTGTACGCCGCCGGCGACGGGCCACCACGGCGCGTGCGCATGCCGGCGCTCACCGAGGCCAGTGAGTGTTTCTGCGCGGTCCAAGGCGGCAGCTACTGACGCCGCAGTCGTGCCCGGAGACTGGCCGATCGGTCGGTTCGCATCGACGATGGACAAGGTACGCGGCTTGGCGTGCGGCGGCCCCGCTGACGCCAGAAACAACACCACGCGCTGAATGCGCTGCTGAACCGCACGGTAGAGGGGTCACAGAGCACCGAGGCGCCGCTGCACTTCTTCCGCGCGCGGCAGGTCGACTCGTTCCACTCGGCGCCGGGGGGCAAGGTGCGCGTCTCGCGCGACCCGCAGGGGCAGGTGATCCCGGACGGCGTGGTGCGCAAGGCCAACATTGCTCACATGAACGTCTTCTCGCCGCGCGAGGCGTTCGACTGGCGCGTGAGCTGCAACACCGAGACGCCGGCCGAGCTGCCCAACTCGCCGGCGCAGAACTCGCGCCAGAAAGATCGCGCATGCTACCGCCACGAGCTGTGCCAGGTCGACCTGACGGTCGTGACGGCGCGTGACGGCGCCAGCGACCGCGAGCACCGCAGCTACGAGCTCGAGGTCGAGATCCTCGACGTGCCGGGCCTCATTGCCGAGGGCGAAAAGGACGAGCGCGGCGAGCCCAACCGCTTCGACGAGATCCTCCAGAGCGTGCTCGACACGGTGCGCATGCTGATCCGTAATGTATAGTCCCCCGCATCGCTTCTATCCACTGTATATGCATCATCATCAAGATACCATGCCTATTAGAACCACTTTGCGTTCAGGGCTTTTCGCGAGACGGCCGGCGCGGCGACGACGCAGCCGGCGGCCAGCGCGCCGAGAGTCACGAGCAGCTGGAGCTTGTTGAAGCCGTCGCCGAGGATGTCAAACGTGCCGCTGGGCTGGACGCTGCGCGAGCAGAAGAGGTCGAGCCCGCCGGCGAACACGAGGCCGGTAGACTCGAGGAGCGTCGGGGCGGTCGCGAGGAACTCGAGCCCGGCAACGGGGTACTTGTGCGAGACGACATACGACGCCGGCGCGCGCACGATACGGTCGTACGGCATGAGGCCCTCCTCCTTCTCGGCGTTGGTCGGCTTGCCCTTGGGCCGGCGCGGGTCGAGGACGTTGCGCGGGTACGAGGCGACCTGGCCGTTCTTGTTGAGATACACGACGTCCTTGGTCGTCACGCCGTACTGCGACGTTGTGAACGCGAGCGCGTTGGCGTCTGTGTCGAGGATGAAGGACGCCGAGAGCGCCTTGATCTTGGGCACAGGCGCAAGCGTCGACCTGCCGGCGCTCTGCTCGATGCCGTCCTCGTACAGCTCGACCGAGGCGAGACGCCAGCCGCCGAGCGCCTCGCCCGGGCCCTCCAGCCACGTGTAGACGAGCCAGTTCTCGACGAGCGCAGCGTTGACGTTCTCGCCGATAATGTTGGCCAGCTCGACCTCGTACACGGTCGCGCCGGTCGTCGTGTCAATGACATACACGTGGGCCGTGGATGTCGCCTCCGTGAGGGTAGTCACCACGGACAGGTGCGGGTTGAGGTACTTGTACAGGACCGACTTGTCGCCCAGCGCGCAGCCAAACGACGCAATGCTGCTGGGTGCGACCGGGCTCGACTTGAGGACCTTTTGGCCGGGGAAGCCGCGCGTCCACAGCTCGTTGGAAGTGAAAACAAAGCCCTCGCCCTGCGCCGCGGGGCTAAAGCCGCGCAGCGTGCGCCCCTCGTCGAGACGGCTAAAGAAGAAGCTGCCCGACTGCGACTGCAGCAGGTCGGCGACCTTCTTGCACTTGGGGAAGATGTGGAGCTGGTCCTTGCTGTCGATGACAGCAACAACACGGTTCGAGGTGCAGCAGTTGATGTAGGTGGTCAGGAACGACTGCTTGGGCGCGCCAGCAAAGATCTCTTTGCCGGCAGGGACACCGCGGGCCTCGTCCACCTCGCCCGCAACCTCGCCAGTGAAGGCGTCGACATGGAAGCCGACGGTCGCGGTGCTGCCGTCGCGGGTGCGCGCAGCAATGACCGCGACCTGCGGGTTGCCGACCTCGCTGAGGTTGCGCGTGAAGTGGACGTGGTGGACCGCGATCTCGGGCCCGTCGGCGGCGAACACGCCGAGGTTGCGCGACCAGAGCACGTTGCCGTTGGCCGAGTCGAGGCCGAACACCTTGCCGCCGCGCGTGACGGCGACAAGCAGCTTCTGGAGGCCGAACTGGTCGCGGTGGAGGCGGTCGAGCGAGAGCGGCGGGGTGCGGGTCACCACGTCGGCGGACGACAGGCGCTGCGCGAAGCGCGCGGCAAAGGCCGGCAGCTTGCGGAGGTCGGAGATCTGGCGCACGATGCGGCCGACAAACGTCTCCTCGAGCAGCGTCTCGAGCGCGTCGTCGAGCTCCGGCTCGCCGAGGTCAACAAAGCGCACGTCGACAACGTCGGCGAGCGACTCCTCGCGGGTCCATGTGACGGTGCCGGCCGCGTCGATCGACTGGACAGCGCCAGAGGCCGTCGTGAGGACAATGTTGCCCGAGGCACCAGCCGCGACGTGCTTGATCGCGCCGTGCGACGCCGCGTCGTATGCCAGCACGCGCTCCGAGGTCACCGTCTTGCCCTTTGCATCAACCGACACGGTCTGCACGACAGTCGCCTTCCTCCCAGGAGCGTAGTACACGCGCGTGAACAGCGCCGAGTCGCGCGCGCCGCCGTAAACATCACCGGTGTGGTCATCCGAGGTTCGCTGCCGTCAGCACCAACTCCACACAACCACTCACCGATCCGTCAAACGATCCCGCGACCTTGGCTCCCTTCTGCACGCCGACGAGCGAGACCGCGCCGTTCTCCTCCTGCGCAAGCACGAAGCCTGGCGCAGGCGAGTCAAGGACACCCGCGAAGCGCCGGCCCGAGCCCTCGGGCAGCGTGTCGCTCGTCTTTCCGACGCCGCCGTCGGCCTTGAGCTCGGCAGTGCGCAGACGCCCGGCCTCGAGCCATACGGCTGCAACCGCGCCCTCGCGCACAGCGAGGCGGGCGGCCGACCCGTCGCCCACGGCGCTGGGGATCTGGCTCAGGTCCGTCGGCGACAGGGTCTCGAGGTCGAGCACGAGGTGCGACAGGCTCGGCTTGGCGAAGCCCGACGTCTCAGCCAGGATATACACCTTGCCGTTGGCGACAGCGACGCTCGTGAAGCGCACCGTGTCGGAGGCCGGGAACTCAAAGTCCCACGCGACGGTGCCGTCGTCGTTGACGCGCGTGACGCGCTTGCCAGCCGACAGGATGACCGTCGCGCCGGGCACAAAGACCGCGGCCTGGCCGTTCGCAATGGGCTGCTCCCACAGCGCGCGGCCGGTGCCGAGGTCGAAGAGGCGCACGGCGTCAGACGAGACGAGGAGGACGGAGCCCGCGCCGACGTGGTAGCTGGCCGCGCGGTCGTCCTTGGCCAGCACCTGGCGCCATGCGACGCCGCCCTCGGCGTTGATGGCAGCGAGGACGTTGGCCTCGGTGACCGCGAGCCAGAGGGCGCCGTTGTCCGCGGTCTCGACGACGCTGGGCGGCGTCGGCGACAGCAGCGGCGCGCCGACCTGCGCGCGGTGCCAGTCGACCACGCCGGCCAGGTTGGCCTGCAGGCCTGCCACGGCGCCTAGGAGCGCCAGGGCGGCGGAGAGGATCAGGAGGAGCGGCGGAGTGGTTGCTCGTTGCCGCATCTTCGGTGTGGGATGGAGTGCAATGGATTATGATGGTGACGCAGGTTTCGTTGACCACCTACCAGGCTGGCTGGCTGGCTGGCTGACGCTGCATCGTGAGCGACTTGGGACCCCACATTGCAACAGTCCACGGAACCAGAATGTATCACCAACACCACACAAGTGAACTGCATTGCATTGCACTATACGTATACAACTAATCAAAATGATGACAACAGGGCCAGTGCCCTCTTCTGATAGCGCGGTGGACTGCACACCGTCTAGTACTCGGCAATCTGGATGACCTTGCCGACGGCCGGCCGCCTCCGCTTGCCCTGCTCTTCCAGCGCCCTGTTCGAGCCAACGTCAAAGTAGCCAAAGCCAGTGAAGACGTCCTCCTCGTCGTCAACGGTGCCGGGCGCCTCGTCGTCCTTTTCGTGGTCGCTCAGGCGGCGGCCGGTACGCGCGTCGCGCATGACACCCGAGTGGTCGACGAACGCCTGTGGCCGCTCGTTGGCCTCGCGCCACAGCTGGATGATCAGACTCCTGGCCTCGAGCAGGTACGCCTGAAGGGTCTTGAGAAGACGGCGCGTCTGCAGGTGCTTGGACGACATGCAAACCGAGATACCCTCGTCCTTGATAATGTAGCCGATACCGTAGCCCTCGGGGGTGACGGGGCCGAAACCAAAGAGGCGAAGAGCTGGGTTGCCACAGTTGGAGGTGGAGAGGACCGACGAAGACAGAGTCGAGTAGCCCGGGTCGGTGAAGAGCGCGGGAACAGACTCGGCTGGCAGGCCAGCCTTTGCGTTGGCGTGGATGACCTTTTGGATGAGCGAGTGCATGGCGTAGAGGTGACGGTCCTGTCCCTGGCCGGCACTGCACTCGCGGGTGAGCTCCGTGTGGCGCTTGCACGCCTTGCGGAGCGCGTCAATCTTCTCGGCCGGGGTGGCAGTGTCGGAGCAGAAAGTCTTGACAAACTTGACACTGGACGTGGTGACAGAGCGGATAGCCTCCGTACGGCCGTGGCGGAAAGCCTTAGTCATGGCAGGCTCGTACGTCGACTCGACACGGCCATACAGGCTGTAGTATGCGGCCTGGAACGCCATCTGGACGAAGGCGTCGGGCGAGAAGCCGTGGCGCTTGATAAAGTTGCCACCATAGCCGCGGAACTCAAGGGCCTTGGTGTCGTTCTGGCAGATAAGGTCGGAGATACGAGTCTCGGCAAAGCGGACACCGGCACGGAGGTCGGGGGTGAGGCGCCAGTCGAGCTTCTTGGGGTTGGTGTCGGCCTCACACTCAACGTCGTCGGCCTCGCGGGGGGTCTTGGAACCCTTGGCAAACGGTGAGAGCTTGGCCTTGAACAACGACGGCGTCGACGGGTTGATCGTCTTGGCGAAGAGCAGGACCAACTCGGTGAAGACGTCGCCGACGTAGCGGAGCACCGTGTGGCCGTCGACACCCGTGTGCTCAAAGTTGACACCAGCTTCGCCGTTGCTGCAGACGATGATTTGGAGCTTGTCGTACCAGCGGTTGAGGCACGTGCCGACCTGGACACCGTGCTCGAGACGGTAGCCACCGCACAGGAAGTTTGCGCACAGGTCTCCGACGTCGGCGGGCTCGGCGTCGTCGAGACAGACGACGAAGAGCGACGACTCGACAATGGACAGGCAGCGCGCGTTGTGCCTGTTCGAGTCGCGGAGCTCGCCTCGGAGGCGCGACCAGATCTTGCGGTTCTCGGTGGTCAGGATACCGACAGCGTTGGTGGACGTCTGGTTGACGGGGATCTTGTCGGCGTCGGCGACAATGCCCTGGAGGTTGCTCAAGATCTCGCGGTCGCTGAGCATGGGGCGGTTCTTGGCGTCGAGGACATCGAACCAGTAGAACTGGCCGCGGCGGATGACGACAATGTGACGCGACTGGTCGTACGTCTCCATGCGGCAGCCGGTCTCGGTGGGGACACGGGAGGTGGCAAACAGACGCTCATACTGGCTCATGTCCAGGGGCGAGCCTCGGATGCTGTCTGGCTTGAGGACGCCATTGCGGAGGTCGTGGATGAAGAGGAGCGACGAGAGGATGAGGGACGAGGCACGTGAGAGCTGGGGGTCGTTGCGGGGGGTGACGTCGGAGGACAGAACGAAGAAGGGGTTGAGGCTGAGCACGACCGAATCCGAGTGCGAGAGGTATGATTCGTCTGTGTGCTGTCAGTGATGGGTCGCGGGGCATGCGGGGTGAGATGGGCGGGGCGTCACGGCGTCACTCTCCGATGGGCCCCAGGCCGTTCGTTGTTGCCACTCACACCAGAACTCTTCAATGTACGAGTCTACACCCTGGTCATACTCGATGAGGCGCTGTTGCCACTTTGCACCCTCTCCGGAGGTGAGGAACTGCTCGACAACAGCCTTTGTCTTTGCGTGCTCCTCTGGCTCTTGGAGGCCCTCGAGCGAGGCAAGGTAGCGACGGCACGTGTCCTCGAGCTTTGGGATGGGGAGCTTTGCGCTGACGTTTGGGTACTTTGCGAGGAAGCCCTCGTCCTGCTCGATCTTTGGTGTGAGTGCGCCGGCCGGGATGGGAGGGCTCGACGACAGGCCGTTTGTGCCGTTGCTGGTGATGCCGTTTGCGGCGTGCGAGGACATCGAGTGGACGAGGGACGGTCGGGTGGGGGGGTAGGTTGTTGGGGGGGTGTCGGGAGGGCGTGACATTGTGGTGGTGGTGTTTAAGAAGGGCTGGAGGAGGCGGCTGCGTCGTTCGGAAGTGAGCTGCGGGTGGGTGTGGGAGAGGTGGTCGAGCCAAACAGGGGTGGGGTGGGTCGGAGCAGCCTGGCTGCCGGCTGCAACGACGACAATGGGCTCGGATCGTCGTCGACGGGATTTCCTTTGCGGGGTTCAAGGTTTGCTGCAGACCCGGTTACTGTCGTGTCCCGATGGGTGGGTGCAGCATGCGTAGAGGGTCGTCAGGCGTCGTAGAGCGAGCGAGTTCCGGTCGTCAGTGGGGGGGGATGACTTGGCGGCGGCAGTGGATGCGGAGAGATGCGGGGCCAGCAGCAGTGACGACGCTGTGCCTGCTGCTGCTGCCTGGCTGGCTGCCTGGCTGGGTGGCTGCCGGCAAAATGGCCACTCAAATCCCTCCGTCACTGCTCGTCGGATCATCGGACATTCCACCCGCCTAATAACTCCCCCCGCCAGCTCCATCCTCCACTGCCTGCAATTGCATTACCCGGTAACCACAACAACCACACACTCTCTCGTCGACCGACGCCTCGCCATGCCAAACGGCAGCGACGAAGAGCTGTGGGCGCGCCTCGCGGCCCTGAGGGGCCCATCATCCACACTTCCCTTGGACCCCACCATCTCCGCATCCAACACGCCAGAAGCCATTGCAGCCGCAGCACGGGCAGCAAAGGACGAAGACGACGAGCTCGAGCGCATAGCAAACTCGCTGCCAGAGGCGCATGACGACGATGGCGACGACGTGGACGCACTCCTGGCCAGTCTGGGCGCCGCTGCAGTCCCTACCACTGTAGGCAGCGGTGACGACATCACCAGCAGCACCACGCTGCCAGACAACCGCTCCACTTCCGCGCTCGAACGCGAGGCGGCCGCAGCGCTCCGCGCCGCCCACGCGTCGGGGTATCTCGACGCACCCGATCACGATGCACCGGCGCTGCGGAAGCCTGCCGCAGACAACAGCTTGGACCACGGCCCCGCGGACGTCGAAGACTTTGAAACAGAGGACGAGATCCTGGCGCGTGCTTTGGCCGAAGCTTCGATCGAGGACGACGACGAAGTGGAGGCGGAGGCTCGTGCAGAGAGGTCGAGCTCGCCGCCGTCAGCACAACCCTCGCGCACAGCCGGGGTATCCGCGGGGCTCGAGGCGGCTGACGACGCGTCGTCTGCAGCGGCCCTGGCGTCGCTCTCGGGCCTGCAGACGCTGCCGACGCTGCCCGACCTTGTTGATGACGACGACGAGCCGCTCGATGCCGAGTCCAAGGCTCGTATGGACGCGCTCCTGGGCCTCCGGGGCCCGAGTCTCTTCCCCGCCCCGCCGACGCGCGACCCCAAGGCCAAGGATGGCAGCGCGCTCGGCCCGCCGCCCCGTGCGCCGGGCCAGGGATGGAACATTCCGGGGTACGACGACGGGCGCGACGAGGATCTCGACAGCTGGTGCTGTGAGTGGGCGGGCGGACGTGTGTGGCGCAGTAGCTGACGACGGCCGCAGCGATCTGCAACAAGGACGCCCAGCTCCGGTGCCACGGGTGCGACGGCGACCTGTACTGCCGCGAGTGCTGGTCCGAGGGGCACGGCGCCGGCCCGGGTAAGGAGCAGGGGCACAAGGCTGAGCGGTTTACGTGGTCGGGCAAGAAGTAGATGTGCCGACGGTGGGATGGGGTGGGGGGTTGTGGCTCAGAGGGCCACTCATTTGGCCGCCGGCAGTGTGGTCGCCGGCGGTAGCAGCAACTCGCATTCCTCCTACGTCAGTTCGAGGCGTGCGCCATTGTATCATACCCCATAACATGCATATATTCTAGAACTCCAGAGACCAAGTGACACAGGGACGCCGGGATGCCGGCCGCCAGCGTATCACGTGGTCTTTGGAGCAGTTAAATATCAGCGACGTATAGTCCTCAACGAGCCAAAGGGAGCGAACTCCAAGCAAGTCGAGGGTGGACGTCGAAACGCCGGCCGGGCTGCACAAGTGCCGCCCGACACAGGTTGTCTAGACCTAAGCCGTTTTTCTTCCAGTGCGGCTAGTAAGGGCACCCCGGGGGAGGTAGGTGCGCCCTAGGCAAATGCGCCTGGTGACCGCGCTGCGAAGCAGCTGCGGGTGGAGGGGAGGGAGGGGAAGGGGAAGGGAGGAGGGGGAGGGAGAAGGGGGCGGAGCGACGACGAGCACGCCAAGCTCGATTGCTGCGCTTCGATCGCGTCGCCGCCGTCGCCGCCGACGGGTCAGTGCAAGCGTGAGTTGTCGTCTGTGCGATGCTCGGCTCGGCACGGCTCGGCGGCCGCTTGTCGTTACGTTTCCATAAGTCGGGGTTGCTGAGAGTGGAAGTGTGAAAGCAACAAGAAGCGCCAACGTAAAAAAGTTAAGAGCGTCGGCGGGCGGGTGAGTGGCGGAAGCAGATTGCAGCAGTTTGGTGGCCGCAAGCAGCAGCAGCAGCTCGCACCAAAGCTCGCTCGCACCTGCCTCGCACCCACCTGCCCCCACCTCATGGCGCCTCGGCGCCTCCACCCGCATGCCTCCATGCCTCTGCGATCTGCAATCTGCGTCCGAAAGCGACACAAGCAGCACACCCCGCGCCCATCCGACGCCACCTTCTACGCGAGTGACTTTGCACGGCCGCCGCTGGCCACACTCTTCCCGATCACGACACACACACACACCAGCTACCACAAGCAGCATAGCCAGCTCGGCAATGGACGCGCGCTCGTGTCGCCGCAGCCGTGTGTGTGTGTGTGTGTGTGTCCAAATCGAGTACGCGCCCGACCCCGTAAACGGCCAGATCCGATCCCTCGGCGCGGGGACGCACATGCACATGCCATGCTGCATGTGTTGCGCTGCGTGCGAGTGCGAAAGTGGGAGGTGGGAGCTGCGAGCTGGGACCGAGGCAATAATCAGCAGGGACGGCCTGTTATCTTCCGACCGCGGCCTTCTCGAAGCAGTAGTCGGCTGCGTGTGCGATCACAATCAGGTCCGGTGCGGGGAGGAGTGGTGCTCGGTGCTGCAGAGTCATGTGTTGGGCGGTAGAGCGGCCGTGGATGGTCGGCTCGGCTGCCTGCCTGCCTGCGTGCCAAGGGCGCTGGATGCTCGACGCGCGCGCTAAACGTGCCACCGACGGCCACCGACAGACGCGTGCGCCGACCGACATGGCAAGGCGGCGCTGTCGAGCGTGGAGCGTATATTGGCCATGCCGAGACGTACGAGAGTGTCTCATGTCTGCGTGGTGGCACGCCATGCAGGCCAGCAGCAGAAGAGCCGCCACGCCCTGTCTGCGGGAACGGCGACGGCGTGTTTCGCCCCGGCTGCCCCTTCCCGGTGCACGCGTGCCTTGTTTCGACATGTCCCGTCCCCCTGTCAGCGTGTCTCATGCATTGGGGCCGGCAGCTAAGGGTGGCACGGGGAGGTGGTGCTGCTGCTCTTGCTGCTGCTTGCTGCTGCAGCCGACACCCACACCCACCCGCTAACGTACGTCCCAGGAATGCTCCAGCGCTGGCATCGACTCATGTCTTGGCTCGTCTGCCTCACTCGCCTGCCGCCGTCTTCCACAGCCCCTCATCAAGGCACAGCGAGCATCGGGCCTAACTTTATCCTCTGACTTGCTTGCAGACCGAGAGCAGCCAGCGCGAGCGACGACAGCGACGACGACGACGACAACGGCCGCTGCCTCGCTCTCAACTCCACACCCCTGCTACATAAGGGGATGGCGGGTTGCGAAGCTGGGAACAACTGATAGCGGTGGGGACGGCATAGTCGACACTACTCACTCGCTCTCGACTGTTGGTCAACAACAACATATAGGCCGCCGCCAGCCATGTCGTCGGCGCCGCATCTGCCAGTAGCGCCGCCGCCGCCGCCGCAACATCTCGCACGCGCACCGCCACCACCACCACTGCACCCGCTGCCACGCCACAACACAACAGCCACAGCACCGCGCACCATGCCGCCCAGCTCGCACCCCTTCCTCACCGACCAGACGCCGTACCTCGACCGCCGGTTCAGCTCGACCAGCATGCACAGCACGAGCAGCGCCGGCTCGTACCACACGCACCGCAGCAGCGGGAGCACGAGCAGCGCTGCGGCGGACCCGTGCTGGCCGTTCCACCGCCGCGGCTCGGCATCCGCAGGGCCCAGCAGGCGGCCGTCCGGCCCGCTGCCGGCGCTCCAGCCCTCGGCGCCGATTTACCCCGCCTCGTCGCGCACGTCCCAGCCCGTGTCCCGCACGCAGGCGTACTCGCACCTCAGTGTCGCGTCGTCGCGCTCCGCGCCCGGCAGCGGCTTGGGCTACTCGCCGCGCAGCGCGCCCGTGCCCATCACGCCGAGCGCGTCGTCGTCGGCCTCGTCGTCGAGCAGCCCGCTCGCGAGCCCCACCACCCCCGTGTCGGCAACAATAGACCGCTCGTGCCTCGTGTGGATGCGCGAGGCCGAGCAGCACGAGTACCTGTTTGGTTCTGTTGCAAGCCGCGACACGAGCCCGCGCGAGGCGCACCGCCGCCTCCCGCACCCCGACGAGCTGGCCGAGCACGTCGAGGAGCTGCGCATGGATGACGCTGCTGCTGCCGCTGGCGCAGACCGCACGTGCCGCATCAACCTCAAGTGCAGGAATCGCGGCCAGCGCTTCTAACGGCATTGTGGAAAAGTCGACTTTTCTCCGCCCTTTCCGGAGGCTGAACGCACGCAGGGGCCCTGCCTGCCTGCCGGCCTGCCACCGTCGCTGCCTGCCACTGCCGCGGGTGTAGACACGCGCCGCGCCGCGTGCCGCGGGCATCTCGTCGGTATCCACCGCCCTCGAGAAGGAGCACGACGCCGTGCGCGGCGGCCTGCGTCACAGGCTGGCTGGCGCTAGCCATGCCAGAGTACACGGACCACACACAGACAATCCGCTCTGCTCTGCTCTGTCCCACCCCACCACCATCACACCCCCGCATATACACATACTCGCACCACCCATCCACCACCCAGTAGCCCTCATCATTTGTAGTATGTACACGGTACACGGAGACATGCCATGTTGTATGTCGAATGTTGGGCGTGTAGTGTTCGTTGGTTGCAGGCTGCGTGTTGCGTTTCGTCCCAGACCCGACGATGTCTGTCTCTCATGTTGTGGCACCCAGCCGCACCGCCGATCACCGATTTACTCCCGCTAGTGTTTCTCGGCCACGTCGCGTGTGACCACCGCGGCCACCTCGATGCACGACGACGACATGAATGCCGGTGACTTCACTCGACACAACTACACTCCACACCACCACGACGCAACGATGCGCCTCGCCCCCCTCCTCGCCGCCGTGCCGCTGCTGCAGGCCGTGACGGTGGGTGTATTGTGCTGACCGCGCTGACAACCCAGGCACTGCACTTCTACTTCGAGTCCAACGAGAAGCGCTGCTTCCTCGAGGAGCTGCCGTCGAACACGATCGTCGAGGGTGTGTACAGTCGCGGCCTGCGCCGCACGCCACGCCCAGCGCCGTACACCTTCCTTCGGCCCACTGACCCCCCAGGCCACTACAAAGCCCTGCTGTGGGACGAGCCAAAGCAGGAGTGGATCATCAACGACCAGCTCGGCATCCACGTCAACGTCGAGGTGGGTGGTGGTCGCCTCCCCGCGCCTTGCCTGCGCCAGCTGGCTGACACGCGCAGGACCTGTCGTCTGGAAACATCGCAGTCAACACGCGCGGCCCGCACGAGGGCAAGTTCACGTTCACGTCCAACGACCCCGGAGACCACAACATCTGCCTGCACACCAACATGACCGGCGGGTGGGTCAGCAACTCGCACATCAAGCTGTATCTTGACATTAATGTCGGGTCGAGCAAGCACGATTTGGAGTGAGTGGAGGTGGGGCGCGCCAGCGCCCCCTGCCCCCCGCTGCCGCTGTCCGCTGTCCCCCCGCTCACACACCCCAGAGCCGACCGCAACCACGCCAACACGCTCGCGGGCAAGCTCAACGAGCTCAACAAGCGCGTAGAGGACATCCAGCGCGAGCAGCGCTACATGCGTGAGGTCGAGGCGTCGTTCCGCGACGTGTCGGAGAACGTCAACTCGGTCGCGGTCTGGTACTGCATCCTGCAGATCGGCGTGCTCGTCGCTGCTGGCTGGTGGCAGATGCGCCATCTCAAGGTATACTTCGACGACAAGAAGCTGCGTTAGTAGGGAGGGGGGGGGGAAGCTGGAGAAGCGGGGCGCGAGAGTCCCAGAGGAGAGGGAGACAGGCACGAGAAGCCAGAGAGAGAGAGACGCGCCAGAGCGCCAGAGGAGAGACAGAGGTACACACCTTCGAGACGAGGCCGCTCAGCGGACACTGGGCGCCGACCCACACGACATGCATGCATGAGACACGCAGGCGGGGCGCGTGGCGCTGCAGGCTGACCGCAGCCAAGTACGCGCGATAGCAGAGCCGCCCGCGGCAGAGCCCCACTCCACCCGCTAATCCTATGCCATGCATCGTGGCTACAATACAATCATGTCGCAACTCTAACTCTACGCGTCCCCGAGGAACGCCGCCGCCGCCTCCTTGAACCACTCGGCCTTCTTCAGGAAGTGCACGAGAATAGTACCCCCGTACTCGGTTTCGTCGGTGAACCGGTCGCGGTGCGACGGACGCTCGGCCATCAGGGCCTCTACTTCAGCGTGTGTCGTCGTCCACCGCGCATCCGGCTCGTCCCGCAGTTTGCTCAGCGCACTGCCCTCGATCAGGGCCTCGATCTGCTCCGTCGCGTTGAGCTCGATGTTGAGCACAGGCGGGCGGTACTTTGTGCCAAACTCGGACACGGTCGAGTATGCGTTCGCCTTGTAGTGTGTTCCTCCTCGCTGGTCGACAACAGACGAGCGGATGCCGTACAGCTGCTCGTGCCGGATACGAGCAATCTCGTCGGGGAAAAGGAAGCCGTGCGAGTACACTGTGCCAGCCTTGGGGTGGTCGTAAATGTTGCACCTGTCCGTCACCCAGACAATCTCCTTGGCCTGCGGGTGCAGTCGCATCCACTTGGACGTGAGCTTGTCCTCCTTGCCGACAATCATGCTGCTCAAAGACGGCGTGTTACCAATGTACTTGACCAGGTCGTACGACATGCCGTAGCACTCGCCGGCCATGAACAGGTCGCGAACAAGGTAACCCCAGAAGGCCTTGCGACGAGGGGCCGCTCTCAGGTGCCGCTCCAGCTCGCCAAGCATGATGAACGCGTCGTCGTCGGCCTTGAGCACATAGTCGGGGCGCTTGTCTCCACGGTGGATTGGCTTGGACGAGCCGCCAGCAGCCGCCTGCAGTGCAAACTCGGCCTCGCTCTCCTTGGACCGTGGATGGTCTGGGTACTCGTAGTCTGGCACCGTCGCGTTCTCGGCTGCCCAGGTAAAGTAGGTATGCGTCTTGCCAGAGTTCATGTTCTCCTCCATGTCCAAGATGACAATGTCATTGTGGGCTGCATGGTCAACAAAGTGGACTCGCACCGTACTCACCCTCATTTTCCAGCGCAATCTCATCGCTCAACTCGGGGCGCGGACGCCCCATGATGAACTTGACGCTCACACCTTCCGTCCCCGGACGCCGGGAGCGGGCATTGGTCATGTATGTTTGCCGGATGAGATCACGCCGAGCATGGCCCTTATCGTAGGTGAAAACGCCGATGAACACGCTGGTCGGCTCCATGCTGTCGACACTGATACCGCGACCATCGGCGTATGGTGGATATTGGCGCCCAGGGTACGGCCATAAACCGTCATTCGGCGTCAGAGGCGTCAAGAAGGGGTTCTTGTCCTGGAGCGAGTAGAGGGTGGGGTAGTCGGCGGTGCAGTACTCCCTGAAAGGGAGCGCTCGTTTGTCGGGGTCGAGGATGTATTTAATCGTACATGTCAGGACGAGTGCGAAGAGCAGGAAGAAGGCGAAGAAGAGGGTCTGCGGTGGAAGTTAGCAGAGGTGATATCATGCCATCTCATCGGCGCCTTGGCACCTTCGACTGCGACTTACCACTCCCCAGGGCTCGTTTCGCACAAAGTGTCGCAGTAGTCGGAGAATCTTGCCCACAGACCAGGGCTCCTCAACGACCTTTTCCTTCTCCGAGAGCTGCGCCGCCGCCCGCCTCTTAGAAACGCGGCGCTTGGGGGCGGCCGGGGCTGGCGTTTCCGTCGTTGTGGTGGGTAGCACGCGCAGTAATGGGCCAAGCAGCCAGCCCCAATGCCTCGTCCCAACCGGCAACAACCTCGGCGCCGAAGGGAGGAGGCTGGCGGTGACTCTGGAGTTTGAGGGGACGTCGTGTGAGCGGAACCACCAGGAAGTCGACTCGGAGGGAAGGTCGTCGTCCTCCGACCCGCTGCTCTGCGAATACGCGCGTTGCTCCCATCTAGAGCTCGATGTCGACGTCGAAGTTCGTGGGCTGCTCGTGCTCACTCGTGGAAGCGCACTGTCGTCAGTGTTGGCGTTCATATAGCCAATGTAGTCTGTTGCCGAGTCGGACACTGCGCTGGGAGAGACAACGGGCGTTGGCCGAGTAGATGGGGTTGACAGAGGAAGGAGGTGGTTTGGGTCTTGAGGTAATGGGTCGGGGGGAGGGATGCCCATGCCAGCCGTGTCGGAGACCGATGGCCGTTGTTTCCTGCGAGGCTGTTTGGGAGGGTGCTCTGATGATGATGATGATGATGCTGGCGTTTCGCTTGGCGCTGTGTACTCGTTGGCCATGGACGAAGGTCTGGGCGGTTGCCGGGCCAAAGGAGAAGGACCTGAAGCCTCAGCCGTCTCTGCCGCGCGATGCGCATCGAAAGAGGCGCGTAGTGGAGACACATTGGGACCGTGAGCGGGCGGCATGTCGCTGCCAGCAGACGAGCGGTCGACTAATGTCTGCCAGCTGCGCCGTCTGCCGAGCACAGGGGTGGTCGGCCCGACAGACATGCGACGGCGGTGTACGTTGGACTCTGTCGTCGTTGGCGTGATGGGCGAGTGGGTGACGAACGTCTCGGGATCACCTTGTACTGGGCTCGAGGGCGAGGGTGCAGATGTGTCGACGTCTAAAGCCAGTGACCACTTGCGTGTGGGGCCATTGCTCAGTGAAGGGAAGGGTGGCCGAGTGATGCCATCATTGCGCAGCGATGTGTCGTTGGAGCTGCGGCGAGAGGAGGACGTGGAGGAGACGGCGTGGTCGTGGAGGTCGTCTACAGCAGGAGGGCCAGACGCGTCGGGCGAGTCTGACGCTGTCGGGGGCCATGTTCCTTGGCGTCTTGGTGGGTGCTGCGGCTCATTGGCCGGCATTGTGCGTGTTGTGGTGGGTGACGGCGCCCAGTGCACCTGTGGGGCCTGTCTTTGTCGCGAGTTTGAGAGAGATTGAGAGGAAGGAGTGTGCAGCGAGGACGGCGGCTGCGGCGGCGCCGGGTTGCCGTGGCGTCTAGGTGGCATGGTGGTGGTGGGTGGTACCAGGTGGGGGTTGGGTCGAGGTGCGGTCGGTCGTCGGCGCCAGATGCTGCGCGCCCTGGGCGGCTCAGGCGCGGGGGGCCATGCGTGCGGCCGGCGGGGCGGGGCGGGTGGGTGATATGTGCGGTTGTGCCTTGGCGCGGCAGGCGGCGGCTGGGGTGTGCGGGTGTGCGTGCTTGCGTCCTGAGGACACGAGTAGTCTAGCCAAGCCAGTCCTAAACGGCTACGACGAGAGATGAGACAAGCGAGTCGCGGCTGGTCGTCAGCCGTGCGTGCGTGCGTGAATGTGATGGGCGTGATGGGCGTGATGGCCGATAGCGGCGAGCGACGGCCGGCACGAGTCTCGAGCGAGCGTCGAGTAAAACCAGGCCAGGGGCGGGTGGGCGGCAGCCTGGCTGGCTGGCTGGCGGGGCGGGGCGCAGCCGACACAAGCTGCTACAAGCTGCTACAGGCATGCTACAGGCATGACGGCGCAGCCCAGCAGCAAAAACAGCAACCAGGCACTGGCTGTTGATGCCGCCGCTGCCGCCGCCATCGCCGCCGCCATCGCACCGCTTCACAAACAAAATAGCACCCGCCCGTCCAAAAGTTGTTTTTGGGGCCAGATCCACTACTACATCATGCAGCGGCCAGGGATAACCGCAACAAAAGGAGAAACCATCAAACACAAACATGGCCTCCTCTCCCTACCTCCCCTCTCTTTCTCGCCCCATGCACGCACATTTGCCGAAGAGGGATATCCTTCCTGCAGCATGGCGTGCTGCATACAGACTGCCGCGGCGATTTGTAGCCGGGAGCCAGACAGCCGGCCAGGCTGTGCTCGTCCCTCAGGGCGACATCAGCCGGACTGGGCCGGGGTAGGGTGCTTAATGTGCGTGTTTGTTGCCGCCAACATGGCCTCGAAGCTGTCGCAATGAGGCGGCTTGACTGCTTCCTCTTCGTCCTCCACGTGTCCTCCACGCCACTCACCGCAACACGACGCCGCCAGCGCGACGCGCCAACACACCATGCCCTGTCGTGCGAGCGGTCCCGCTCCGACAGGTGGTCACACGATGCATGCAAGCCTCATCGCGCTTTATCGACAATTGCTGTGCTACACCGGCAAATGGTCGCCCACTCGTTGGCCCGAGGGCGACTTGCCCAGGATTTACGTAATTCAACGTGGTCTGCTTAATCGTGCCCCCTGCATAATCTAAACTTCAAGCGGCGTCGGAGTCTTCCGGTCCGTGTCCGTGTCATCTGGAGCTCCTAGTCGAGTAGTGAGCCGTCGCAAGCAGCAGCCTCCACACGGTCCTCTTCTCTTTGCATGAAGGCAGCTCTCCGACTCGCACACACCACTGCACGCAACATGTCCCTCTCTGGAGTCGAAGCCGCCAAGCGTCTGGCCGCCTACGCCGCCGTCGACCGCCACATCGGTCTCGAGCACAAGGTGGGTTGGGTCTTGGGCTTAATGAGCGCCTAGGCGGTGGGGTTGGTGGACACATTTCTTGATCGCGCGGCGATCACAAGGGTGGGTGATGGGCACACTTCATGATCGCCCAGCGATAATAGGGTGGGCGAGTGGGAAAGGTATCGCTTGCGCCAGCACGGCGGGCGACCTTCTCCTGCGAGTTCTGCTTGAAGGGGTTGGGCAGGTGAAGTGAAGTTGCGCCGACGCCACGGGAAGGCGAGGAAGATGGGTGAGGGGCGAAGGTAAGATGGTGGGATAGTGTACGTGTCACTCGATCGCCGTGCGGAGCCCAGACGTCAGGCTCGCACATGGAGAATGGCCGCTGTGGATACTCGACGTGCTCGAGCGGAGGATCGTGTCGCGTTCTTGACGCGAAAGTGTAGTCACCGAGCGGAACGGTCTCGGCTCGAGCGCCTATATACTTCTCATGACTAACTCCCCAGCTCATCGGCATCGGCTCGGGATCGACGGTGCCGTACGTCGTCGACCGCATTGTCCAGCAGGGTGCCAAGGCCAACGCCGGCCGTGTCTTCCTCCCTACTGGTGGGTGCGACGGTCTGCTCCTCTAACAGCTCTCAGGCTTCCAGTCCAAGGAGCTCATCATCAAAGCCGGCCTCGCCCTCGGCGACGTCGACCAGTACACCCGCCTCGACGTGACCATTGACGGCGCCGACGAGTGAGGGCGAGCCCGAACCCGACCCGCGCTGACCACGCCCCAGGGTCGACTCCAACCTCAACTCGATCAAGGGCGGCGGCGCGTGCCAGCTCCGCGAGAAGGTGCTCGCCGACATGGCCGACACGTGGGTCATGGTCGCCGACTACCGCAAGAACTCGGAGGTGCTGGGCACGAACGTGGGTGTGCAGCCGCTTGAGCCGCGCTGACAGCGCAGTGGAAGCAGGGCGTCCCCATCGAGGTCGTGCCCTTCGCCTACGCCCAGGTGATGGCGACGCTCACCAAGCAGGGCGGCACGCCGACGCTGCGCATGGGCAAGGCCAAGGCCGGCCCGGTCGTGAGCGACAACGGCAACTTCATCATCGACGCCGTGTTCCCCAAGGACCAGATGCTCAAGCCCGCCGAGCTGCTTGTGCGCATCAAGCTCATCACTGGTGTTGTCGAGGTCGGCCTCTTCACCGACCTCGCCAAGGCCGCGTACTTTGGCAACGAGGACGGCAGCGTCACTGTCCGTGCCCTCGGCGGCAAGGTCGAGCAGATTGCGTCTGTGCCTGACGTGCCGGCCATTGCCTCGGCGTAGACGTTGGACGGGCGGTGCGGTCGCAGGGCGACGGGGACAGGACGATGCAAGCATACATATTTATCGTATAAAATGACAGCGTGCGCCTACATGCGCCGACATGTAGAGGTGTAAAACGTGCAGTGCAGCGGAAGTAGCCGAGAAGAGTGGACATGACGCTCAGTGGCCGCTGCGTCATAAGTCACGTCATCGAGCGTGTTTGGTCGCGGTTGTCGCGGTGATTGAACACGACGTGCGCTCCTTCCACTCTTCTCACCACCCACACCACGACCAAGCATCCACAATGGGCCTCCCGCGCTCCCTCGCCTTCCTCCGCACCGGCACCGGCGGTCAGTCGCTCGAGGTGTAAGCGGCCCAAACCCGAGGCTCCGCTGACCCCAGCTTCATCGACCCGCTCTGCCCGCCGTCGCGCAACATCACGCGCGCGCTCGCCGCCCACGTCGTGCCCCACATCTCCAAGGGCGGCAAGTACGAGGGCAAGCTGCAGCTCATCACGCGCATCTACCCGCAGCCTTTGTGCGTGGGCGTGCGCGCCTTCCTCCCGCACCGACCGAGCGAGAAGCTGATCCCCACACCAGCCACTACCTCTCGGCGTACCCGTCCGAGGCGCTGCTCGTCTTCGGCCAGGAGCACCCCGACCTGTTCTGGGACTATCTGCTTGCTGTGGGTGTCATGATCATTGGCAGAGCTGACCCACCAGACGTACGACATCCAGGACAACTTCTTCAACCGCCTCGTGCTGGACAAGACGCCGCGCGAGGTGACGGCCGCGTACGTCGATGTCGCGGTGGACGTCATCCAGAAGGCGGGCAAGCTCGGCACCCAGAGTGTGCAGGTCGTCAAGGAGTCGCTCACGGGCAAGCTGGCCGTGCACGAGAAGAACAACGGCGGGTCGTCGGCCTTCCTCGACTTCAAGTTTTTGAGTGAGCATGTAGCAAAGGTGCGCGCTGACAACAGTCCGCGAGGGCCGCCAGAACGGCATCCACGTCACCCCGACGGCGCTGTTCAACGGCCTCGAGGACCCCGCCGTGTCCTCGGGCTGGGGCAAGGCCGAGTGGGACCAGTACCTTGCGTATGTGGTGGGCGCGGGGCACAGCTGACAGGACACAGCGACCGCCTCGACTAGGATGAGGAGGGGGCCGCAAGGCCGCGGCTCTAGTAAAAGAACATGTACAGATGCATTATCAAAAGTCGTCGATGGTGCGGTTGAGGTCCGCCTTGAGGTGGTCCTTCATGCCTGGCGGGAGGATGGGCTCGCCGTTGGCGTCGGTCACGTAGCCTGGGGCGTTAGTGGTTAGGTCGGTGGTGGCTGTTGCAGCACGCACGGAACGGCATCTCAATAGACTCGTGCTTGTTGAACGTGATCGTGGGGAAGTCGATGAACTTGATCTCGTCGAGCGGGACTGGGGGAGGAGTCAGTGTGGCTGCCGCCGGTCGCTTCGTCCCTCTCCCTCCTCGACCTCCCTCCCCCGAAACCCCCACGACACCCACCCTGGTCCTCAACGACAATCTTCGTGACCTTGACCGCGGTGTCAGTAGTCATCTGCACGGGGCCGAGGTGGCGGCCCTCGAACCCGAGCTTGCGGAGCTCGCCCGTGCGGTCGCGGGGCGGGTCGTCACCGAGGATGCCGCCGTACAGGAACACGTCGAACTTGTCCGCGTCGTCAGGCGAGATAACCTGCGGCGCGCGCGGGTCGAGCAGGCACACGCGGCTCTGCGCGATGGGCGGGTCGCGCGCGGCGAGCATGTCGAGCACGGGCGCGGTGTGCAGCCCCGCCTTGGAGCTCGACGGCTTGGTGTCAAGGTACTCCTTGAGCGGCGGGATCGACGACGACGACAGCGACGTGAAGTCGACCTCGGAGTTGTCGCCCACCGCGACGAGCATGTGCGCGTATCTGGTGTGTCAGCGGGGCAGCGTGCAGCCGACTTACTCGAGACGCACCCACTCGGGCAGGGCGCGCGTCGCCTCGTCGTCCTGCTCCATATGCTCTGGCGTTAGCGGGTGCGCTGGGGGGCTCGCGCACCGATGATGTACTTGAATCCTTTTGTCATTGCGGCGTGCGTATGATGTGGTTGAGGGAGGGCAGCGATAATAGTCTCAGGTAGTCACTCACCACCCCCACCACCCACCACCACCGACATTTCTGATTTCTCCACCTCCACCGCGGGACTAAATCCCCGCGACATCAGATTTCCGCTGTCAACAGTGCCGGTGACGTCCAGACTTCACCACCATCCCTACCACCACCACACGACCATGGCTCAAGGCGCGACCAAGGGCCTCAACGCCAAGAAGCAGTCGGGCGGCCGCAAGAAGGGCGGCAAGCTGCCCAAGGGCCGCCGCGAGTTTGCGCCCAAGAAGCTCGACCACGTCCGCGAGAAGATCACGACTAAGGTGGGTGGACCCATTGCTCTGACCGCCAGCACCCACTTACACACCCCAGAAACTCTCGTCCAAGATCAACGACTCGATCGAGAAGCAGATGGTCAACGCCGCGTCCAGCGGCAAGCTCACCATCATGAAGAACAAGGGCGACCTCGAGGCGTGAGTGGGGTGGAGTTGGGTTGGTGACTTAGCTGACGCGAACAGTGGCAAGGGCAAGAAGTAGGGTGCCCGAGCGAGTAGCAGCTTGCGGGCGGCGAGCAGTCTGCCGCGGCCTGGTGACTGCATAGATCGACGGTGACTGCATAGATCGACGTGGACTGTTGTACGATTCATGTATACCCCTGGGCGGAGCTGGCGTGTGGGGGGTAGGGCGCATGGCGGCTGCCTGTGATGCCGCCTCGCGCTCTCGTCACACGCGACTTCTCTCTTTGTCTTCTCTGCTATCTCTGCGACTGTCCTGCGATAGCCGCGGGCCACACTGACTCCGCGAGGCCAGCTTGAGGCGTAGCAGTGAAGAGCTGGCTTCAAATCACCGGGCGCCAACACCCATCACTCCCCGACATCTCCCCTCGCTCACCGCTCGCCTCCCCCCCACCTGCCCAAAGAATCATGCATGCTACTGTACAGTCTAAGGGGCCTTGGGCTTCTTGACTGGGTAATGTCAGCCGATGCACGCGTGCTTGGCAGCCCTACGCCACGCGCCACGCCTCCACACTCACCACCGTACTTGGACCGCGACTTGGTGCGGCCAACGACGCCGTGCGTGTCGAGCGCACCACGGACAATCTTGTACCTGGGGGTGTGAGTGGCTGTCACAAACTAGGGATGCTCCACGCCCGGCGTTGCACGCCGCTGCGCTCAGCTGCCCCCACCCCCACTCCACTCACTTGACACCGGGCAAATCCTTGGTACGGCCACCACGAACAAGCACAACTGCGTGCTCCTGCAGGTTGTGTCCCTCTCCGGGAATGTACGCGATCGTGCTCTTCCCCGTGCTAAGCTTGACACGGCACACCTTACGCTGAGCCGAGTTGGGCTTACGCGGCTTGACGGTGTAGACCTTGGTCAGGACGCCCTTGCGCTGGGGTCCGCCCTCGAGGAGCGGCGTGGGCTTTTTCCGTGTCCGCGGCTTGCGGCAGCCGCGAATGACTGGGCGTTAGAGCTGGCTGCAACAGCAAGCGAACGCACCCTGGTTCACGGACGGCTTGGACGCCGGCGCAGAGACGGAGAAGGCGCGGGGCAGCGTCAGCTGCGCGGCGGGCGCCAGACGCAGCCGCGACGACGAGGCGACCGGCTGCGGGCGCACAGCGGCGCGCACCGACAGCTGCGTGAACGACGAGGTGAGCGCCGAGACGGCGCGGCGGGCGAACATGGGGGCTGTTGTGGGATGGAGATTGCACCAAGATGTCACTTGTGCCGCCTGCAAAGTCGGAAGTTCGTGGTCTCTCTGCCAGACGGGCGACTACTTTTTACGTGTCATTTGCCACGTGGAGATAATCAACCCACCACCTCCACTTGAGATTTCTGCGATTGAAGTTCTTGAATTCTTGGGCTATGGCAGCGTGCAACAACAACCTCACCACCATGTCCGAGGCAGACTTCATCCCCCTCGAAGAAACTCCCCGAGGGTCCAAGGGACAGGCAGACAAGGGCGCGTCTTCGACGCTCTTCGTCTCGTCGCTGCCGTACAACGCGACCTCGACCGACCTCATCACGCACTTCTCCTTCATCGGCCCCATCCGCCACGGCTTCGTCGCGACCGACCGCGAGACGGGCAACTCGAAGGGTGTCGGCTATGTGACCTACTCTATGCGCGAGGACGCCGAGCGGGCCATCGAGGAGCTCGACAACAAGGAGTTTGGCGGCAAGGGAAGGAAGATCCGCGTTGGGTGGGCCGACCAGAAGGTGCGTGTGGGCGGGAGGTAACTGCTGACGCTTGCAGCTGTCGATGAAGGAGCGCAAGGAGGCCCAGGCTGTGCCCAGGCCGGCGAAGAAGGCCCGCATTGCACCTGGAGAGGAGGACACCGGCCCGTCCGACCCCAACGCCATCCGCACCCTCATCCTCTCGGGTCTGCCGAACGACCTGACAAAGGCCGTGCTCTGGAAGAAGATCCGCAAGGCCAACGACAAGGCCGAGCTGGAGTACCCCGTCGAGGAGGCCAACACTGGTGGGTGAATCTAGCGGACGCAAGCTGACCAAAAGCCAACATTGTCTTCCCCTCGCACGGCGACGCACTCAAGGCGCTGCCCAAGCTCCACGGACACACGTACAAGGGTGCTATCCTGTCGTGTGTGCTCAAGAAGCGCCTGGACAAGCTCTCGACCAAGGGCGAGGGACGTGCCGCGTCGCATGCCGGCCGTCTCATCGTGCGTAACCTGGCATGGGACACGACCGAGGCCGACCTGCGCGCCACGTTCCTGCCCTTTGGACCGCTCGTCGCCATCGACCTGCCGACGGCACCATCAAAGATCGAGGGTGCGCCCCCGCGTGCCCGTGGTTTTGCGTTCGTGTGGTTCATGGTCAGGAAAGACGCCGAGCGTGCCATGGAGGCCGTGAACGGCAAGGCCATCACCCGCGCCCCAGACGCCGCCAACGCCAAGGGCAAGAAGGGACGCGAGGCCGCCAAGGCACGCAAGGTGGAAGACGGCGAGGGCCGTCTTGTGGCCGTCGACTGGGCACTGAGTAAAGACAAGTGGCAGGAGACGCAGCCCAAGGAGGAGGCCAAGGAGGAGAAGGAGGTGGAGGAGAGCAGCGAGGCGAGCGGCAGTGGAAGCGGAAGTGAGAGCGAGAGCGGCGAGGAGGGCAGTGAGGATGACGAGGAGGGCGAGGGCGAGGACGACGAGGACGAGGACGAGGACGTCGAGATGGCTGACGGCGACGACGACGAAGACGACGACGACGACGAGGACGCACCCGTCAAGCCAAAGCTCCCCGACACCGACGTCGGCAGCACCCTCTTCATCCGCAACCTTCCGTTCGAGACGACAGAACAAGAGCTCGGCACACTGTTCCGCACATTTGGCCCCATCCGCTATGCCCGTATCACGATCGACAAGGCGACTGGCCGCTCGCGCGGAACAGGCTTTGTGTGCTACTGGAACGCCGAGCACGCCGACGAGGCCATTGCCGAGTCTGAGCGCGTCGCGCAGGAGACTGGCGCCAACGCCATGCCTCTCGGCGACAAGAAGAACCCCTTCGCGCTGCCCTCGGTCCTGACTGCCGATCCGTCGTCCTCGCTGGCCTCCAAGCTCGTCCTGCACGGCCGCACGCTCGCCGTCTCGCGCGCCGTCACCCGTGAGCAGGCCGGCAACCTCAAGGAGGACGCCGAGCGCGCACGCGAGAAGGGCGACAAGCGCAACACGTACCTCATGCGCGAGGGTGTTGTGTACCCCAACTCGCCTGCTGCTGCTGCCCTCCCCGCGGCCGAAGTCGAGAAGCGCCAGGCTGCCTTCAACGCACGAAAGGCGCTGCTGCGCTCCAACCCCGCGCTCTACGTCTCCAAGACGCGTCTCTCGATCCGCCAGCTGCCCCTCTTCATCACCGACCGTGGCCTGAAGCGTCTCGGTATCCATGCCGTGCGCACATTCGACGCCGAGGTGGCCGCCGGCACGCGCGAGCCGCTCTCTCGCGTCGAGGACACCGACACGACGCTCTCCCCCGCACTCGAGGCCCGCGCCGCATCAGGCAAGGGCCCCAAGCGCGGCGAGCGCCAGACCGCCGTCGTCCAGTCCAAGGTTGTGCGCCAGAACGAAAAGGTCGACCCGCTGACCGGCTCTGGTCGGTCCAAGGGCTACGGTTTCCTCGAGCTGCGTTCGCACAAGGAGGCGCTCAAGGTGCTGCGCTGGGCGAACAACAACGCTGCCGTCGGCCCGCTGGTCTGGGAGTGGTGGGTCGCCGAGCTGCAGGAGCTGCGGGAGCGCGCCAAGGGCCAGCTCGAGCGCGCGCGCGCCGGCGAGAAGGAGAAGGAGAGCGTCGAGGAGCTCGAGGCGCGGCTCAAGAGGATCGACGCGCGCCTGGCCGAGGGCGACGACCGGTCGCAGGGCGGCATGCGCGGCGGCAAGACGCTGCTAATTGAGTTTTCGATCGAGAACGCCCAGGTCGTGCGCCGGCGCGTGGACAAGCAGTCGCACGGCGCTGCGCCCGGTGGCAGCGGCGGCGGCAAGCGCAAGGCCGACGCCATCGCGGCCGAGGACACGGACGACGAGGACGGTGGCAGCGGCGGCAAGCGCCAGCGTACCGACAAGGGCAAGTTTGACAAGGGCAGCAAGAGCAGCGGCAAGGGCAAGGGCGGCAAGTACGACGACAAGTCCAAGTCGCCACGGAAAGACCGCGACGGTCGCGAGAAGCGCCCCAAGCCCCAGCGCGAGCGCCGCTCCGAGGCCAAGGTGACTGGCGCCAATGCTGAGCAGCCGCGCGGTATC
This sequence comes from Vanrija sp. TS_01, assembly GCA_026725045.1. Classification (NCBI taxonomy): domain Eukaryota; kingdom Fungi; phylum Basidiomycota; class Tremellomycetes; order Trichosporonales; family Trichosporonaceae; genus Vanrija; species Vanrija sp. TS_01. Next base: position 973,718 of record JAPKIE010000005.1, read on the forward strand.
GAGAAGCTCGGCGCCTCGCTCGGCAGCATGATCGGCCGCAAGCGCAAGCAGCGCAAGGGGGGCAAGTAAGGGTCGGGTCTGTATATCGTAATGCATCGGGTTAGAGTGTGTGTCCGTGTGCGACACCTGCAATGCAGTGCATAGGTCGTCTACATGATCATGGTGTGGCTCGTGACTGACACGTAAGTACAGGCCGCGCGCTCACTGCGCGGCCGCGGGCGGGACGGACGCGGCTTGCTCTGCAGGCTGCGCGGGGGGGTCGGCTGGTGCTGCCGCGGCGCCGTTGGCCTCGGTCGCGGCAGGCGGCGAGGCGGCAGCGGCGGCGCCGGCACCAGCTGCCTGCTCCTGGGTCGGCATGAGGTCGGAGGCTGGGGTCGTCAGCAACAGCGGCCAGGTCACCACTCACGTGTTGGGCGGAAGAACATGGTCGTAATGTACTTTTTCCTGTACCTTGTCGTGGTGCCCACGCCCAGGGTGCCGTTCTTGATCGCGCTCGCCATGAGGTGGTTCAGCACGGCATGGCTCGGCGTCGCGAGGATGGCATTGTCGTCGATGCCGCCGGCGGGCGGGCCGTCCTGCTGCTCTCTCGGGTCGGGGCGGCGCGTGTCCGTGTTGAGGATGACCTTTTCCAGGATACGCGGGAGCTGGGGCGGCTTGGGCACGGGCGAAAAGTACGGGCTGCTCGCGACGTACTGCTTGAGCACGTCTGGCGGGAACATCTGCGGCAGCTCCTCGAGGTACTGGTACAGGACGAGCGACGCGGGAATCTCAGACGTCCACTGGCTGTCGTCGACGTCCTCGGCCTTTACGGCCGGCTTCGAGTCCATGGCCCACTCGGCCTGCAGCTCGGCCTCGGTCTTGGGCGCCTCGACCTCGATCCAGTTGACGAGCGTGCCGTCGTCGTCTGTCGCCGTCGGGATCGCCTTGGAGCATCGCCAGCTGTCGTCGACGATAAACTTTAGCCTGTACTGGCCTGGTGCGAGACGGAGGATGGTGTTAAAGTCGTGTGTGCTGCGCGGGTTAGTCGACAGCGCACGGCCACCTCGCTCACCTCTTCTTGAGCTTGATGCGCCCGCGCCACTTGTCAGCAAAGTTGCCCGTGACGTAGACGTTCTTGCCACCGCCGTTCCACTGGATAGGAACGTCGACGAGACGGTCGTCGCTGCCTGCCTGCGCCGCGTTAGGTGGCGGTGGCGTCGGCGACACGGAGGGTGGAGGGGGCGTGAGTCCGGTGCGTACTGGTGTCTCGGCGGGCTTGACCTCTGGCCTGCGCGACGACGAAGGGGGTTGTGGTCGGTCGTGTGCGTTGGCCGGCACGGTGGCTGCCGTCGTGGCTGGCGCCAAGTCGGCTGCGCCGGCGCGTGGCGAACGGATAGGGATGGGTTGCGAGGGGAAGTAGGTGGACGAGTCGTTGACGGGCACGACGGTCACGCCGGGGATGACCTTGTTGTCCACCTTGGACATGGGTGCGAGGCCCGGTCCGCCGAGCGGGGACGCGACGCGGCCCCCGAGCGCCTGCTGCCATTTTCTCGACGAGCCCGGTGATGTGGGCGGCGGGGCGGCGTTGGCGGCGGCAGGGGCTGCAGCCGCGGGCGCCGCAGGTGCAGTGTTGGCGTTGGACGAGGTCGCGGCGTTGGCATTGGAGGTGGTCGTCGCCGTTGTGGGCTGGGGCGCGGCGGGGGTGAAGCTGAGTTTCTGCATGTCGGGGAGCTCGAGGCTCTTGCGCCGCCTCGGCGAGCCTGGGCGGCCTGATGGTGACGTCGGGTTTGATGACTGGGGCGATACGTGGGCTGGTGGGCGCTGGGGCATGGGGAGACGGAGGTTTGGTGCGTGCCGGCGCGAGGTAGAGCCGGCGCGGCCGAGGCTTGTGCCAGCGCCGTCGCCCTGTCTTGCTGGCGAGCCGTGAGCGTGTGATGGAGTGTTACCCATCTGTGGGGGTTGTGGTGGTGGGGGGTGGGGGGTGGGTTGAAGTGGTTTGTGGTTGGTTTGTGGATCGGATGAGTGATGTCGAGGTGGGTGGGTCGTGGTCATCATGCAGCCAGCGGTGGTGGCGTCGGCCTGGCGGGCGGCGGCGGCGGCGGCGGCGGCACAGCGCGTACAGCGCCAGGTGTCCAAGCAAGTGCAGGGTGGGGTGGGTGCGCAGGCTGCAGCCGCCGCGGGGTCAGATTGGCTGAGTAGTACTATTACCGCTATGGGCGATTTGGCCCTCCCAGCCAGCCAGCCAGCCAGCCAGCAGCTATGTACCTTTGAATCTGCCTTGCTCTTGTTGGAATGCGACGACGACGACGACGCGCAACATTACTCACAGCGGCTGATAGATAGCCTAGGTTGGGAATCGCGTCGACGACAGCAGCAGCGTCGCTCTGGGCCATACCTCGTCAGATACAAAGCTTGTTGCTGCTCCGTGTCAACCACCAGAGCGCGACACAACAGTTTGGTTCTGGGTCCTGTTCCGTCGGAACCATCCACGTGCACTCTTCCTCACCCTGCGTACCTGCATGCACCTACCTACCTCTTGTTGTGCTGCTGCTGCTTCATTCCCCCCTGTGCCTGCAACCACTTGAAGCAGCCTTGCAGCGCACCATTCCAGCGTCTTATCAGGCCACTAGCAAGTCGCGGCATAGCACCATTGGGGGCCGTCGCAGGAATGTGCCGGCCATGGGCAAAGGATGGGGCGATGGGTGGGCAGGGGGGGTGATGTTTTGTGGGGACGTAGTGAGGAAGGAGGTGGCATGGCGTCCTCCTTTGGGCACGCACGAGCGGGCAGCGCACGACTCGCTCGCCGGGCACGTCTCGCTCGCTCAGCTTGCCCAGGTTCTTGGGTGATCTTGCGAGCTGGCTGCCGTGTTGCGCGAGACCGAGCGCCGTCCCCGGACCAGCCAAGCCACACAGGCCGCGACACGGAGAGTGGCATTGATACCCCAGCCCGATACCCCACAGCACCACCCATCATCTCATCTCATCAGATAACAGTTAGGCGACGCCCAGATGCATCCTCTGCGCCGTCGCCGCGCGGTCGGGGCTGCCCCGCAGTCAATCCGATCGGCACACGACGCATGACCAAGCGCCGGATACTCCGGCGCGTAGTAGCGGCGGTGACTCCGAAGCTAGCGCCCTCCACCGCCCGCCCTCCACCTGCGACGTCCGCCCATATATTCGCCGTGAACCGTCAGCCGTCTTCCTCCCCACCCACTCCCACTTCCCGCACAGCAACCGCAATGCCGCTTTTCCTCGTGTACGCGCCCGACGCTCCCAACCGCATCGAGAACCGCCTCAAGGTTCGCGCGGAGCACTTTGCTGGCTTTGGCGCGCTGATCCAGGAGGGCAAGGCTGGTGAGTCGCTCGCGAGCGCACCCAGCACAACTGACGCTCGCTCCAGTCTGGGGCCAGGGCATTGTCAGCGCCGACACCGAGACGCATGCCGGCGCCACCCGCCCCGCCGACTACGACCAGGTCAAGGACCTCAACGGTTCGGTCCTCCTCTACCGCCTCGACACGATCGAGGAGGCGTGGGAGCGCGTCAAGGCTGATGTTTACTGGACCGGCGACGTGTGGGACAAGAACGCGGTCGTCGTGCGCGAGTGCATCGGTGTGCCGACCGACGAGACGCTCAAGATGATCAAGTAGGGTGGGGAAGGATATGCAGTTATGAGATGTGGCAATGTTGTCTTCGGCGCTAGTCATGATGCCGGGGTTTGTGAGCAACCGGGGCCCGCGGGGTTGAATTTGAGGGGCTTTGGGGCCTGTTTGTGGCGTGCTGTCCTTGCACGTCAACCACCCAGGTGTAGAGCAAAGTGTTACATGTTGCAGCAGCGCATGCAGCACGGACTCTGTAGGATGCAGCATACGACCAGCACCTCAGCGGCTACATGCCGGTCCTTTTACGTAATGCTATTTTGTCCCCGTCGTCATCGCGATACGTGCGACGGCTGCGGGGTGGGCGGGTTCAAACTGGGCAGGGCCTGGCAACCCCTTGGCTGAGCTGCCTGCCTGCAGTGAGCCGCCCTGGCCACCCTCCGCCGCGGTGACGGATCAACCAACGACGTCGAGACTGTCCTGAGACCTGACCACCGCGACCAACACAACTCGTCACCGACAAGCGACTTGCTGACAACTACTACTCATCCTCACTCGCTACCCTCGTTCCACTCCAACTTCCACCCCACCACCCCCGCCGACACCACCAACACCACCGACACCTCTGCTCCCTCCAATCCCACGCCCACGCCCACGTAATGGCCACCCGACCCGCGCCGCCCGTCCCGCGGTCCAGGCGCGACGTGCCCCCCGGCGCGACGGACCCGCGCTCGCGTCCCAAGCCCCGTATCGGCCAGTACATCATCGAGCGGACCCTCGGCACCGGCAGCTTCGGCAAGGTCAAGCGTGCGTGCCGTGTGCGGTGGTTCAGTGCTGACCGCCAGTCGCTACACACGCTATCACGGGCCACCAGGTTGCGCTCAAGCTCATCAACAGGAGCAAGATTACCACGCCGGATATGAACGCCCGGGTCAAGCGTGAGATCCAGTACCTCAAGGTGTTGCGGCACCCACACATCATCAAACTGTGCGGCGTAGTGGAGGCTGGCTAGCGCTGACGGTGCAGGTATGAGGTGATTACCACGCCGACGGACGTCATCATGGTCATGGAGTACGCTGGCGAGGAGCTGTTCAACTACATTGTCGCAAAGGGCAAGGGTGGCGTGAGTGGACTCGTAGTTGCGTCGCTGACGACTAGATGGACGAGAACGAGGCGCGGAGGTTCTTCCAGCAGATGATCGGTGCTATCGAGTACTGCCATCGTCACCACATTGTGCACCGTGATCTCAAGCCTGAGAAGTGAGTGAGAGGTTGGGATGGTCTCTGATCCTCTAGCTTGTTCCTCGACTCGCACAACAACATCAAGATTGGCGACTTTGGCCTGTCCAACTTGATGACGGATGGAGACTTCCTCAAGACGTCGTGCGGTAGTCCAAACTATGCCGCGCCGGAGGTCATTTCCGGGAAGTGAGTAGGACGATGAGGACCGCTCGCCGTTGATCGTGCCGCTAACCAACCCCGCAGACTCTACTCTGGACCAGAAATCGACGTCTGGAGCGCAGGAGTCATCATGTACGTCCTGCTCTGCGGCAAGCTGCCCTTCGACGACGACCACATCCCCTCGCTCTTCAAGAAGATTGAGAGCGGCATCTACTCGATGCCATCGCACGTGTCCAAGGAGGCCCAGCATGTCCTGAGACGCATGCTGGTTGTGGACCCGGTCAAGCGTGCCACCATCAACGAGATCCGCCAGATGCCCTTCTTCCTCGAGAACCTGCCAAACTACCTCCAGCCTCTTCCTTCGACGCCTATGACGGAGACTCTTCCTATGGGCGACCTCAGCACCCTCCTTTTGCTGAACGAGGGTCAGGCCGACCCCAAGAAGATTGCCGAGGCCAAAGGCCTGACATGGACCGAGGACCTCGGTATCATCGACCCCGACATTGTCGAAGAGCTGCTGCAGAAGATTTCAACCTACACACCGGAGATGGTCAAGGATGCGCTGCAGAAGCCTGGTGACAACCAGGTCAAAGTTGCATACCAGCTTGTGCGCGACCATAAGCAGATTGTCCGGGATTGTGAGTGCGGCGGACGCGGCGCCAGCTGACACCGCAGCGCTCTACGCCTTCGACGACGAGGACCAGTCAGCGATGGACGACTTCCTTGCCTCGTCACCACCGGCTTGGAATGCCGAGATGGGCAGGCAGCTGGGTGACGACGAGAACGACCTCGATGAGGTCGACCCAGAGATTCAGGACATTCCAAATGCCCACTTTGACGTGCTCGACAGTAGTCTGCCAGGCAAGCACAGCGAGACGCCCGACCAGGAGGACGCGGAGCGCGCTGCCCGTGCCCTTCTCTCGCCGCCAGAGCCACCCATCCCAACGTTTGAGACCAAGCCGCTCCAGAAGCCCCGCTGGCACTTTGGAATCCGCTCAAGGTCACCACCAATGGAGGTGCTGCTCGAGATTTACCGCGTGCTGCAGCAGATCGGTATGGAGTGGAAGCTCAAGGACGTGCCACTGCCAGAGATTGGCCCTGTGCCGCCAGGAGGCCAGGGCTACACCGAAGAGGTCGACGATGCGCTGGCGCGCTACCAGGCCGAGAACCCCGACAAGGAGGTGGTCATGGGCAAGCGCCCGCCGGGCAAGAAGGAGGCCACGGCGATTGAGAAGGCGGCGCAGTCGCTCTTCCTCATCGAGACGCGCGCGCGCTACGACAACACCCTGATCCGCATGGACCTGCAGCTGTTCTATGTGGACAACTCGAACTGTGAGTGGGGGAGAACGGCCTGCAGAGTGCATGCGCTGACGCCCCAGTCCTCGTTGACTTCCGCAACGTGAGCTACACGCCTGTGCCTCCCGCCGATGGCGACGAGCCCACGCGGCCCAAGGGCGCGGCGGCGCTCGGTGGCGGCGGTGTGTCTGGCCCTTTCCAGTTCCTGGAAATGGCGTGCCAGCTGATTGCCGAGCTCGCGAGTGGATAGAGGGGAGATGTCTGGAGAAGATATGTCGTCGTTCTGCTCAGTCATTAGATGGGTTTGTAGCTTTACGAGTTGTGATTATGGGCTGTGGTGCGGGTGTGTGCATGTGGGCGGCATGCGGCTGTTGTGGCGGCGTGGCGGCGAGACGCTGGTGTGGCGGCAAGGAGCTGGTGTGGCGGCAAGGGGCTGGTGTGGCAGCGAGGGGTTGGAGAGCTGGGGGTGGCCGACAAGTCGTAGCAGGAGGTGCAGACGTCGGAGCAGGCTCATTTGTACGCTTATGCAAGTAAAGCGGACACTGGCCCCTGAGCAACTGAGAAACCCAGAATGAGAGGTTGGTGGCCTGGAGGCGGCGTGGAAACTCAGGCCAACTGACAACCCCAGGGTGTGCAATGTGGCACGACTTGACCCTGGTGCGAGCGAGGGTCGCAGCCAACCAGATGCAAAAGGCTAAGCACACTCTCGTGCGCTTTATACACCGTAAGGGAGTCGAACCCCTGCCGCGTCGATGGCAACGACGCATGATACCGTTTCACCAACGGTGTATGAGATTTCTGGAATCATGCGATGCAAACGGCCCGCCGGGGGGTCCATAAGCTGGCCGGAGCGGGCTTGGCTGGTGAAGCTTTGATACCTGCGATACGCTGGCATGCAGCGGCTGCGACCAGTGCATGGTAGAACACGATACAAGGCAGTGCGAGTCGATGGAGTCGATGCGAGACCGGTACTCACCTGACATCGTCTGGATGCCTCCTGCGCTCCGCCACTTTGGACGCGCCACACTGCCCACACGGGGGCACGTGGCCGCTCCTCCCTCTGCATTTGGCACACCCCACACCGTTGCGTGCACAGCGTGTCACGCGCTGCATGCATCGGCGCAGCGTGAAGCCCGGGCACATTGGTCCTCCTCGGTGCCATCGCCGACGGTACACATCGCATCGGTGACGGCGCGGGGTGCCCCAGCGCCAACGCGCCACGTGACCCGCGCGCTGTGTGGCGGTTGCCATCCGGTCGATCAGCCAACGACAGATTGCCATCCACCCATCGCCTCAACGTCGACACCGGCCACTCGCTCAACCCTCTCGCGCAGAGGTCGACAGACACCTCGGGCGCCCACACACTCACTCGCGAGACGAAACGGCAAAAGCCGCAGCCCCTTCCAAGCCCCCCGCCAGCCCCCAGCCAGCCCCGCGGCGGCGGCGCGATGGCGCGCCGGCCTGTGCGCGCGCTGCCGGGCCTATGCGCTCCCTACCGCCGCCGTCACCACAGACTCTCACTCTCGCTGTCCATTGTCCTGTCCCTCTGCTTCACCTGTACACACGGGGATCCCCCCTTCAGGTTCACCACTGTCACGTTGCCAACCGACACGGTGTGCTGAGCTCGTCGTCGTCTGGTCCTAATCCACAAGTAGCACCCATCTCGAACTCGACCCCCGCATCGCTTTCCTCGGGGCGCCTAGATCAATTCATCTGCCTTTCACTAAGAGCGCGTCGACGACACTTGCCGCGCAACTCGCCGACCCCACGCCCACGCCGCGAGCTGCGCCCCGCGCCCCGCCAGCCAGCCTCGCCAGCCGCCCACACCGCACGATGGTCGTCGCGACCGTCTCCCACCAACTCGACTCGCCACCGCGCCAGCTGCTGGGCCACGGCAAAGCGCTGCCCGCCGCGCCCGAAGTCGACAGCTTTACGGCACATCTCGAGTCGCGAGCGTAAGTCGGCCCATGGTGCGCTGGTAGAGTCTGAGGTGTTTCAGGTTCAGAGGCGTGCTTGCGACTGCTGCGACAAAACCGCAGCCGCCGCTGCCGCCACCCCCGTCAAAAGTCAAGCTGTTTGGCACGCGCTCCAACTCGTCCAAGGAGAAGCTCGAGGGCATAAGCCTCGGAGGGCCCGCTGCGCTGGCCGCGCCGTCATCACTGCTTCTGCCCGCGAGAATACCGCCAAGAGGCACAGGCTCGAGCTTGAACGTCGGTGTGGTGCCCGCCGCCGGGCCACCGGCCAAAACACACCACGGTGGTGGCGCTGGGACCGCCTCATCCTCCACAAGCTGGCTCAGGCAGCCGCACCCGAACCCGCCACTGGCCCAATCGGTTCCCACCACCGCTGCTCCGTGCCCGGCTTCGTCCCCGCCCGCTTCTGTCACCTGCCGATCTCCATCACCCCCTCGGCTGGATAGTGTGGAGACGGGTGTCGGACTTGGCAATGCGGGTGGTGGTCCGACGCTTTCGCGTAAAAAGTCCAGCGCGTCCCTGCTATACCGCAGTGTGGGCAGAGGACTGGGTCGCGCGGCCAGTGTCATGCGGCGTAACAACACGGCGCCAGACGCACTCGCCACAGCCCCGGCAGCTTCGACTTCGACCAACACCCCCTCACGCAGTACTGAGCCAGGCGGATCACGGCATCCTGCAAACGGCACTTGGTCCTCCCGGCGCGCGCGACGCAACCCCAGCGTCGGTCTGGCGGAGCTGAGCGAGGATCCCCGAGTGCCCGTGATTGCCGACAAGGTGTCCGAGTCACCGCCAAAAGAAGCGCCGTCGCGCATGAAGAGGTCTGGGACACTGTCGAGGAGGCGAAAGTCGTCGCACATGGTTCCGCCCACAGTCCCGGCTGACGCTGGCGTCAGCCGCCCGTTCAATGTCCAGGTGAGTGAGTGGCAGAGTGGCACAACTCTAACCGCAGCATGAGCTCCATGTCACGGCCGACCTCGACGGCCTCCCGCAGGAATGGCTGCAGAGCCTGAAGATTCAAGGGTTATCTGAGCAAGACTTGTTGTTGATTACGGCCGCGCAGAGGCGGCAACGGGCTGTAGTCCTCACGCCGATCCGTCCCGTCATACCGGGAAGTACGCGGGCGCTGACTCCCACTCCGGCGGCCGCCTTAGACGCGGCACCGGTGGTAACCGTCACCGCGAGTCGAAGCCAGGTGTCGTTCCCAGACGAGCCGCCAAGACCAGTGTCCCAGCGAACTTCGACGTCGCCGAACACGCCGACCGAGGGGGAGAGCAGCGGGGGTTCACGGCGCGAGTCGGCTGCGCCGACACGCTCAGACTCGCGCAGAACGAGACGACACACGTTCATCGACGGCACGTCGCTCCAGCGATCGTCGAGCATCATCTCCAAGCTTCTCAGCGACCTCGACTCCATCAGCACGCGCCCGTCGAGACCCGTGACCGTGGTCACCGACACGCTATCGCCGCCGATACCGGGGCGACCGATCAGTGGCCTCACGATCGGCAACGACGCCTCTGCCCGCTCCTCGATCGCCGAGAGCCTGCACGCGCTCACGCGCCGCCTGTCGGACGACCTCGCCGGCTTCCGCAACATCGACATTGCGTCCGGCGAGGAGAACTGGGCGGCGAGCATCCTCGCCGCGTGGGACGTCGACAAGGCGCTCCAGCTCTCCCCTGTGCCCGAGCAGGCGCGGACGTCGCTCACGGTCCCGCCGGCTATCCACGTCCTCGACTACGTCCTGCAGCCGTCCCTCAGCGTCGAGCACGAGACGGAAGAAACCGAGTCGGTCAGTGCGGCTGTGCACGCAGGCACGACGCCGTCGCCCAGCCCGCTGCCGACGCCCCTGCTCGTCGGCGTCGCGCCGGTGCCCGTCGCGCCCATGGCCAGGCTGTACCCCGAAGACTCGGGCACGAGCGAGGACAGCACGGCCGACGCGGCGGACGACAGCGAACCCGCGGGCACGGGCTCGGACACGGGGTACGAGACGACCGACGACCACCAGAGCGAGGACGACAACGAGCCAGTCCACCTGCGCCGGCGCAGCCGGTCGTTCGACTGGACCGTCATCAACCGCGCGAGCACGTTCACGCCGCTGCCCCCGCCGCCGCCACGCCACGTAATCCGCTCGCCGACGCCCCAGGCCTCGCTCAGCGGGCCTGTCGACCGGCCGCGCGAGATCACGGGCTTGCGCATCAAGCGCCGGTCGGTTGACTCGTTTGGCGTGCTGCCGTCCGCCTCGGTCTACTCGGAGCAGTTGCGCCGCTCCCTCGACGACTCGCCCGGCACGCCGAGCTCTGAGCTGGTGCCCGAGTCGTCGTCGCTGCACGACACAGAGCCGCGCGACGCAGACCCCACCCCTGCCTCGTCGACCCAGTCGCACACCCCGTCGGTCGCGCTGGCCTTCCGGCCAGGCCACCCGTTCGTCTCGCGCTCCAGAAGCAACACGTTCGACACGCAAGACAGCCTCCACTCGACCCTCTCGAGCGAGTACTTCAAGCGCTACCCGCTCCAGGCGCAGCGCATCCAGCCCCAGCTGGCCGCCGGACGCTCGGCCCAGAGCTTCCCGCTGTCGGGCAGCTCGTCGGACCACAACTCGAGCTTCCCCGTCTCGGCCGTCAGCGTGCCCGTGTCGCCGACGGCGGAGAGCAGCCACGCGTCGCACCCGTTCTTCACGCCGTGGAACCCCACCGGCTTTGGCGCGAGCTCGCTGCCCCAGATGTCGGCGCTCGGCCTGTGCCTCGACCCGTCACCCGAGCCTGCGGACGTGCCCCCGCCCGCGCGCACCAGCGCGTTCAGCACCTCCTCGGCCACCTCTACCCACGAGGCAACCCTGCAGCGAGCGTGGCCTCTGCGTCGCGTCAACGAAAGCCTCGAGCACTGCAGAAATGAGAGTGAGAGCGGGTCGAGCAACGACGCCATCAGCGCGCTCGGGGCCTTGGAGGAGGCCGCGTGGCGCATGTCCATCTCGCAGGGAAGATGATGTAGAAGACAAATGTTGTTGCGTACAGTGGTATACTGATGCATGTGTTGGTCTCGCTATCGCCAAACCTTCCTCATGCCTTCTTGGCTCGGGCATACTCGACAAAATCATCAATGGTAGAGGGCCATGCAGCTGCGACGTTAACAACTGCAACCCCGGGAGCTTCCACTCACCCTCCTCGTCATACTCCTTGAGCTCGGCGTCGATCGTGCGGATAAAGTCGATGAGGAGGCTCCAAGTGTCCTTGCTCACAGCCTTGCCCTTGCTCTTCTGGAACTCGAGCCAGAGCTCGAGGTCATCGGCCGAGAACCCAGGCGCATCGTCAGTGGCCGGAGACGTTGGCGAGGCACCGGGCGCAATGTGAGAGAGTGCACTTGGCCTAGCCTCGAGTGCGGGGGGGATGTAGAGGGTCCAGAGGTCGATAGCTGGACGGTGAGCACACGGCAACGCTGGGCCCACTCACCAGTCTCAAGCGCGAGGACGCGCGCGCCAGGTGCCTTGCACAGGTCGAAGGTGTGCATGTAGACCTTCTTGAAGTAGACCGGGTCAGCGTTGAGCTTTTTTCTCAGCTTTGGCAGAGCCGCCTTCATCGACGCGATAGAGTTGATTCTGATAATTAGGATAGGCTTCAGGTTGCTCACTCACGCCGGGTCGATGGAAATCCAGCCCTTGATAAACGGTTCCCTTTCCCACTCGCCAGTGACCTTGGAGCCGAGGTCGGCAGCCAAGCAGAAGAGGACGGGGTCCGAGGAAGGGTCGATCCCGAGCTCGCCACAGAGCCTCATCGTGCCGTCGATATTAATGATCTTGGCCTCGGGGTCTAAATCCATCAGCCGGGCCCCATGCGCGACACCCACCCTTAAAATCGTCGTAGATCTCTCCAAGCTTCTTCTCGGCATCCTTTGTGCTGCCGCGCGACGCGTCGGCGCCCTCGGTAAAGTAGCCGTCAATGGCGTTGGGGAGGTTGAACTTGTACTTCTTGAGCCATTTTGTGGCCTCGGTTGATCTTCACGGTGAGCGAGGAAGGCGGGTCACGGTGGCAAGAGTACGCACGGTGCTCCTGTAATCTCCTGGAACTCCTTGACAAGGGCTTTCTCGCTGCTCTTGGTGAGAGGACGAGACTGGGCGTGTCAGTGGCGCGGCCGGCTACCTGCCTGCTCACCATCGCGTGATCAGTGCGTGAGGTGTTGCGGGGTGCTTCTCTCTGCGGCTGTGTGCGCGTGATGAATCTGTATGCAAGAACTGCGACGACAAGGGTGAAGAAGAGGGAGGAAGTGAGGCAGTGTTGGAGGAAGCCGAGAATGTTGGGCAACGAGATGTAGGATTGTGTGCAACGAACGCAGCGATTGCAACAGTCCAACAGACTGTGACGAGCGTGTGCCCGGATGCACCTCCACCAGCAGCGCCAGACAGGCCGCGGGGTATTATTCTGACGGTATTTGTTTCTTGTTTAATCCAGTCAGCCAAGCGGGATCAAATATCAAATCCATCCGGCGCGTGCGTTGTGTGTGTGTCTTCCTTTCCCCTGCGGTCCCGCATCTGACCGTTTTTCCCTGAGCTAGGTTGGTGACGGCCCGTGCAGCGCGCGTGTCTGGCTGGGCTCGCGGCTCGCGGCTCGCGGCGGCGGCGGCAGCAGCGACTACAACGACCCAAGCGTCGTTGCGCCGCGCCGCCGCGGCGGGACCTGGCTGAACCTGGCTGGCGCTTGGCCTGGCGGGCGGGCGGCTGCCAGCCGGGTGCCATCACTAGCCTCGACCTGACACGCTGCACACGCTGCACACGCTGCACACGCTGCACACGCTGCACGCACTCTCTCATCTGCAGCTGCTGCTCGACACCACCTCTACATCCTCCCTCACCACCTTTAACCCCACCCCTACCACACGCATCAAACATGGCTTCCGCTGCCGTCTCCAGCGCTGTCGAGGACATCGTCGCGTCCTCCTACGTCGGCTTCGACTGTGAGCATCGGCACGGCTCGCAATCCGGACCCCCCCGTGCCACTGTCGCCTTCCTCCATCGGAGAAGGAACGTCGCCGTTGGCCGGGGGGCCAGACGACGCGCTCTACAACACGCGGCATCTACTGACAACGCGCAGCGATCACCCGCCAGATCGAGCACAAGCTCCTCAAGCGTGGCTTCCAGTTCAATGTCATGGTTGTTGGTGGGTATCTTGCGATGGCATGTAGCCGTGGCCCCGCTCACGCATCACAGGCCAGACTGGTCTCGGCAAGTCGACCCTCGTCAACACGCTCTTCGCGTCCCACCTTGTCGACTCCAAGGGCCGTACCGAGCAGGACATTGCCCCGCGCGCGACGACCGAGATCCACGCAAAGTCGCAGGGTGAGTGGAGATGCGCACGGGCGCGTCGAACAAGCGGCACTACGTCGCCGAACGAACAGCACTAACACCTTCCCTAGTGATTGTTGAGAATGGCGTCCGCCTCAAGCTCAACATCATCGACACGCCCGGCTACGGCGACCTCATCAACAACGAGGGCTGCTGGGACCCGATTGTGAAATACGTGAGTGCAGCCGCTGCCGACGCGTCGCGTGTTTCCGACGTGGTGCTGACAACCCCCAGATCAAGGACCAGCACTCGGCCTACCTCCGCAAGGAGCTCACTGCCATGCGCGAGCGCTTCATCCCCGACACCCGCGTCCACTGCTGCGTCTTCTTCATCAACCCCACGGGCCACACCCTCAAGCCCATTGACATCACTGTCCTCAAGAAGCTTTCCGAGATTGTCAACGTCGTTCCCGTCATTGCCAAGTCGGACTCGCTCACTCTCGAGGAGCGTGAGGGCTTCAAGCAGCGCGTCATGGCCGAGCTCCAGTACCACCAGATCCGCCTGTACCCCTTCGACGGCGACGAGCTCGACGCCGAGGAGCTCGAGCTCAACGAGCGTGTGCGCAACATGCTTCCTTTTGCTGTTATTGGCTCTGAGAGCAGCGTCATTGTCGACGGCAAGCCCGTCCGTGGCCGCAAGAACCGCTGGGGTATCGTCAACGTCGAGGACGAGAACCACTGCGAGTTTGTCTACCTGCGCAACTTCCTCACCCGCACCCACCTGCAGGACCTGATCGAGACGACGAGCCAGATCCACTACGAGACGTTCCGCTCAAAGCAGCTGCTCGCGCTCAAGGAGTCGTCTGCCAAGGCGCAGCAGCCTGCGGCCTAAAAAGTGTGGTTTCAATCTAATGTTCGTTCGATTCCCTAGTCCTTATTCTTGTGAACACCCGTAGTGGGGATACCTGGTGTGATGCACTTATGACATGATGCGGTGGGGTGGTAGGCGCGGAGCACAGCGACGGGCCACGACGCGGCGGCAATCTACGTAGGTTCTATGGCCTTGTCTCAACCTGCTCGGCTGCGCTCAGCTCGGCGGCTTCGGCGGAATCGATAGCAGCGTGCAGCCCGGCTGCATCAGGCGTCGCGGCAACCGCGTCGATCGCATAGCCCCGGTCACGGAGGTATGCGGCGGTGGTCTCGCCAATCGCCGCGACACGCAGCCGGGGATGTTCGCCGCGGAGGCGGAACCCAGCGTCTTCAAGCAGTGGGAGCGCGTACGACGTCGAGCTGGGCGCAAAGAACGCAACCCAGCGGAGGCCCGGCCCGAGGCGCGCAACATCAGCAGCCAGCGTCGGCGCCTGTTCCGTCTCGTACACCTGCAGCTTGACGGCCGCCCTGCCGGCGCCGGCGAGCGCGTCCCCGAGCGTCGGGAGCGTCTTGTCGCCCGTGAGCAGGAGGTACGGGCGGTACCCTGCTGCGCGGTCGCGCGGCGGGGTGTCGAGCAGCACGGGCGCGAGCGTGGCGGCCGAGTACGTCGCTGGCCCGGGGACGGGGCAGAAGTGCGCCGGCAGCGCCGCGTCGTCGAGGACGCGCAGGGGCGCCGCGCCGGCCGTGTAGACCGTGAGCGCGGACCACGGCTCGGCGCCGTCGGGCAGTGTCGCCTCGCGCGCGGCCGCGACCCACGCCTCGGCGGCCCGCCGGGACGTCATCACCACCGCCTCCCACTCGCCTGCGCCGGCGCGGAGCACGGGCGCCAGCGGCGCGGGGAGGACGCGGTCCGCGATGGCGGCGATCGTCGTCGGGGTGTGGGCCGCGAGGGTGGCCTCGTATGTGTCGCCTTTTGCGGGGGTGCGGAATAGGGCGAGGCGGGGCGCGGGGGCGTGGTCTCGGTCTTCCATGTTGTGTAGAGTTGATGGCGAGTAGCAAGGTCAAAAGTCCGGGTTTGGAGTCGCGATGATGGGACGGTTACGCGGTTACGTCTGTGGGGCCCAGCAAACGCCGGCGCCATGGAGCAGGCGTGCCAGGCGTGCAACGGCGCAGTATGAACCACGTCTCGCTTGCTCGCTTGCTCGCTTGCACTTGCTCCTCGTCACACACCATGCCGACAACGCCGCCAGACTACAACCCCTCCACGCCCGGCGAGGTGCGCTACGCGCTCGCGCAGGCGGCCGACGCGCCGGCCGTCGCGGACCTCGTCGCGCGCGTGTGGACGCGTTTCTTCGGGCACAGCGTCAGCGCCGAGGACTTGGCTGAGCACCTCGCGACCAGCCTGCATCCCGATACGATTGGCGACGAGATCGCCGACAAGGGGATGGTGTTTGTCGTCGCGACCGTCGACGGGGCCGCGGCGGCGGCTGCGCTTAGCGGCGGAGAGGAGGGGCCTGCCAGCGCCGACACCGACGCCGAGGCCGCCACGGACGACGCACGTTCGCCCAACAGCGCCAGCACCCTCGTCCCAGCAATCACGGTCACGCCCTCGCCCTCGCCCTCGCCGTCGCCCGTGCCCGCACCCGCCGCCCCGCTCATCGTCGGCGTCGCGCAGATCGTCGCAGGCTCCACTGAGCCCTGCCTCACCCGCCCCAACCCCGTCGAGCTGCGCCGGCTGTACGTAGACCAGACGCAGCACGGCAAGGGCGTCGCGGACACGCTCGTGGCGCGTGCGGCGGCCGCCGCAGCGGACCGCTTCGGCGCCGAGTCGCTCTGGCTCGGCGTGTGGGAGGATAACCCGCGCGCGAGGCGCTTCTACGCCCGCATGGGCTTTGCCGATGTCGGCGAGCACGAGTTTGTCGTTGGCGGCGCTGTGCGGCGCGACATTGTCATGGAGCGGGCGCTGAAGCTAGACTAGAACATAGAGACGTGTATAGACATAGATGCCAGTATAGATGATGGCCCCACTACGCAGCTACGCCGCCGCAGAGATGTGCCCCGCCGGCACCGACCCCGCGTTCACGTCCGCGCCGTCCTTGAACCACCTGTCGGCGGCGGCAATCTCGACCGTGTTGCCCGACATCTGGTGTCAGTCAGCGCTGCCCCGCGCCCGCCACCCACCTGCCGCGACTTCATGCGCCCGTCCTCGGCAAACACCCAGTGCTCGAGCCCGTACGTGCGGTACCACTGTCCGCCGTCGGGCGCCGACGAGTGCTCGTACCAGAACTCGACGGCACTGGGTGGGTCAGCTTGCGCCTTCTGACGCCGCTCACATCCTGTTACCCTCGAACGCGAACAGCTCTGCATGTCAGCCACCTTCCATCACGACCCACACACCCTTCCGCAGCTTGTAGTTGTGCTCGCGCGCCCACTTGTCAGCCAAAAAGGCCTTGATCGCCTCGGTGCCGGCGAAGAACTTGTCGCGGTTGCGCCACACGCTGTCGGGCGTGTAGGCCGGCGCGACGAGCTCGGGGTCGCACGTGTTCCACTTGTCCTGCGCCGCCTTGACCTTTACATGGGCTGACTCGCGGGTGAACGGTGGGAGAGGCGGACGGGACTCGGACATGGTGGGTTGGTGTGCGGTGGGAGATGTTGTTGCGACCTCCATTCCCATTTATCTGATTTATTCTTGACGTCACGCGAACAAGCCGAGCGCTGACACACTGCGGCCTCTGCCCGAAATACAGACACCGGCTCTCCGAATCGGACACCCCCACGCCGCAGTAATACAATGCATGGTGCCGCATGCTCTATCTAGACACCTGCCGCGCTCGCTACGCAAGCGCGCGCGCTCTCTACTGGAACTGGAAGTGGAACTTCTGTCCTCCTCCACCTCCACCCGGGAACCCTCCACCTGGGAACCCTCCGGGGAAGCCACCAGGGAAGCCCTGGAACTGGAAGCCGCCACCGTGGTGCCCGAATGGGTTGCCGCCGCCGTGGCCGTGGCCGCCCGTCGGGTCGTTCGGGTCGTGTCCGTTGTCGTACTGCTCGCGCAGCTTGGGGTCAGACAGCACCTCGTAGGCCTCGTTCAGCTGCGCCATCTTCTCCTCCGAGCCGCCGACGTCTGGGTGGTTCTTCTTCGCCAGCCGTCTGAACGCCTTCTTGATGGTCCGCTCGTCGGCGTCTCGTGGCACGTCCAGAACCTTGTAGTAGTCCTTCTGCTTGGACACCTTGAGCAGCCGCTGCGCCTTCTGCAGGCGGTTCATGATGTCCTGGCTCGAGCGGCCCGACGCCTCAAACGCCTTTTGCAAAACGGCAACAGCCTGGTCGTACTGCTCCTCCTTGAGAAGCTTCTCGGCCTTGAACACGAGAGCCGATTCGTCCTCGGGGTCCATCTCGAGAATCACGTTGCACGCCTCGGCCGTCTTGGCACCAAGCTCGTTGGCGGCCACGCCGGCACGACACACGAGCGCGTAGAGGTTCATCCTCGACACACTTGTCTTGAGCGCGTTGAACTGGGCTGGAATGTTGCCCTCCTTGATCTGCTCCTTGAGTGCGTTGTCGAAACGCGAGAGCAGGCCATTCTCGCCCTTCTCGCCGCGCGCGAGCAACAGTCCTCGTCTGTTGCTACCGCCCTCGACAAAGTTGTTGAGCTTGACCGAGTCCTTGGATAGTGTTCGCAACAGCTTGTGCATCTTCTTGCACGGCTTCGAGTCGGGGTCGTAGTGGAGGCACTGCTTGAGGTGGGATGCGTACGTGTCCGAGTTCATAACAAAAAAGGCGATCGCTGCGAGGCGGACAGGGAGGGTTTGGGAAGTGGGGTCGAGGGTGGCGAGTCGGCTGTACGTCAGCCAGTGCACGCACACTTTGCACTCACGTCAGGTCACCGTACGTCGCCTCGACGTCGCCGAGCTCGATCGAGCATTGTGCTCTCAACTCGCGCAGCTCCTTGGAGTGGGGCGCGACGTCGAGAGCCTTGCCAGCGTGGGTGACACAGTTGGCCCACTGCTTGCCCTTTGCTGCCTTCTTGGCCGCGGATTCCTCCTTTGTCGCAGTTTCCACAGCCGCGGCCTGTGTTGTCAGCAACAGCAAATACCTCACTCAGCTCGCCTCCACCATCACACCTCGCCGCCGCCGCCGCCACACCCACTCACCAACTGATCGGCGGCCGCGTCGCCCTTCTTGCTCTTCCCGTACGCCTTGAGCTCCGAACCAGCACCGGCAAAGTCGCCCTCCTTGGCCAAGATCTTGGCCTTCTGGTAGTGTACCTGCGTGAAGCCGGGGTTGAGCCGCAGCGACGTGTCAAAGTCGGCGAGTGCGGGGCCGTAGCGCCCCTGGGACAAGTACGCTGTAGCGCGCTTGTAGTAATTGAGGTACGAGTCGGGATCGGCCTCTGCGTCGTGTCAGCCAGTGCGCAACGCCGCCGCCAGCACCCACCGATAGCGTCGCCGTACGCGCGCGCCGCGTCGGCATACTGCCCAGCCGCGAGGAGACGGTTGCCCTCGGTGGCGGCCTCGGCGCCTGTACGGCCCTCGGCCAGGGCCTGGGAGGCGAAGAGAAGCGCGAGGGGGAGCGAGAAGAGTGTCACCCGCATGTGTCGTGAGCGTGAGGAGAGTGCAAGCAGCAAAAAAGAGAAATGTTTGAGATTGTTGTCGACGTGCCAAGTTACGTGGCGGCTGTCTTGGGCGCGCTAATCTAACATCGTACGCAGGGACGGACGCCTGTGGTTCCGTCGCTTTGCCGCCCGCCGATAGTAGCAGCCCGATTGTCCGTGCTGTTTGTTGTCCGTCCTCCTCTGGCACCTTCCACCCACACCCACCGCGCGCCAGCAGGAGACGGCTCGCAGGGCCACCATGGCCTCAAAGCAGCCGAGCACAACGCTCATCCAGGTCCCTACGCGCTTCTCGATCGTCGAGCCGGGCGTGTACCGCAGCGCATCGCCCACAGTGGCCCAGGTGGGTGATTCTTGCCGTTGTCCTGCTCACCCGCCAGGTCTCCTTCCTCGGCTCACTCGGTCTGAGAACGATCATCTCGCTCACCGCCGAGCACCCCATCCCTGCGCTCATCCACTTTGCGCGGACCAACCATGTTGACTTTGTACGTTGCGACGTGGGGCACGGCTCACACCACCAGATCCACCTCGGTACCAACCTCTTCCAGCCGCTCAACGACTGGAAGCCCATCGGCGACGAGATTGTCAAGGCCGCGCTGGAGATTATTCTGGATGCGAGATCGCACCCTATTCTGGTGATCGACCCGTATGTGTGGCGTGGTACCAAAGCTGACGAGCCAAGGGTCGGCATCCACCAGACAGGCATCGTGCTCGGCTGCCTGCGCGTCATGCAGGGTTGGAACTTTGCGTCGGCACTGTCAGAGGTGTGTCGTGTGTCATGATGGCGCTTACACCGCAGTACAGAGCACACTCGGGACCAACAAAGCACCGGTACTCGGACGAAACGTACATCGAGGTACGTGCACGCGACAACCGCACCACTGACGCCGCCCAGCTGTTTGACCCAGATCTCATCAACCTGCCGCCGAGCCACTGCCTCCCGAGCTGGTGGGCACTGCCGGGGCCTGGTGACGATGCAGACGACGACTGGCCTGAAGAGGTAGACGGGCCGAAAGAAGAGAAGAAGAAGAAGAAGAAGGATAAGAAGGGCGACGAGTGAGAGATCAAGGGTGACGAGTGAGGGATCCAAGGATGACGAGTGAGCGACCACCGGCATAGACTGTACACTGCAACCCCCCATCTAGACATGTAGATTATCACGTCGCCTCGCTGCCTAGGACATGAAAGGTGATACATGTTGCTGCTGCTTTGGCGGGGCCGGAGCGGTCGGCACGCCTCTCGCCGGCGCGCCGCGCACCCCGCCCCCCGCTCTACGGCTCTGCGCTTATCGGCCAAACGAGCCCGACGCCTGGGCCTGGCCGCCCATGGTCTGCATGCGCTCTCCGACCTTCTTGTTGACCTCGAAGAACTTGGCGGTACACCTGTCGATGCAGACGGCCTCGCCCTTGAGGAGCTCGCCCTCAGCGTAGCGGTGGTTCTGGGGGTTGGGCTGGATGCACTTGGTGTGGCAGGATGTGACGAGGCGGTTGCTGCGGGGGGAAATGGGGGGGATAGCATGGACGAGCGGCGAGAGTAACGGGTGAGGAGAGCGGCAAGACGAGCAAGGTTGATGTCGATGTGTCGCGGCGGCAGGAGAACGCAAGGTGATCACGAGCGAACACGAGTCAAGCACGCAAAGAAAAGAGAAGACCACGTCAGCACTACGCCCCACCCCACACCCCACGCCAACCCACAAGACGTCAGTGATCATGTTGAGCTCCGAGATGGCCATCTCCATCTTGACGGGGTCAACCGTGCCCTGGTTCTTGGCTGGGAAGCCGAGTCAGCACCGCGGCCCACCAGCGCGCGCATGCACACGGCGTGCGCATGCCTGCCCCCTGCGCAACTCACGGGCTCCGCCACCGAACATGAACGACATATTGCTGGATGTGTGGTGAGTGAGGTGGATGAGGCGTAAGTGACTTGGCTGCCGGGAGAAAAAGTGGGCCGCGGTGGATTTGGCAGTCAAGCCGATGGAGGCCGGGCGGCGGGCGGCAGGCGGCCAGGCACGGCGGCGAGGCGAGTTGCAACTTCAAGGTCGAGGCAGTAATATCGACCCGACTTTACCATCGCACACACCCACACCACCATGCACGGCAGGATACCACGGCTCGCGGGCGCGCGGGCAGCTGGGCAGGGCGGCGCGCGCGCGCTCACCCCCCGCGCGTCGCGCGCATCGTCGTCCCAGGCCACGGCGAAGCCTGCGCCTGCGCATCCCGAGGTTGTCTTCTCGGGCATTCAGCCGACTGGTGGGTGTGCGTCTCGCGAGCTGTACTGACGACGCGCAGGCACACCGCATGTCAGTATCTCGGGGAGCGCTGCACGAACAGTTCCCCTCGCCCGTCTCCCTCGCTCGTCGTACTAACCCCTCCCCCAGCTGGGCAACTACCTCGGCCTCTTCCTCCCCTTCCTCGAGCTGCAAAAGTCGACGCCGGCCAGCACGCCCGTGTACCTGACGGTCGTGGGCCTGCACGCGATCACGCTGCCACAGGACCCGGCGCAGCTCGTGCGCGACCGGCGCAACATGCTCGCAAGCCTGCTGGCGTGCGGCGTCGACCCGGAGCGCACCACGCTCTTCTTGCAAGAAGACGTGCGGGAGCACTCGGAGCTCGCGTGGTTCCTCAACACCATCGCGCCCGTCGGCCGGCTGCAGCGCATGACGACGTGGAAGGTGGGTGTAGCAGTGAAACCGCGCTGACGGCCTAGTCCCGCCTCGCGACGGCGCGCAACGCAAACTCGGAGGACGAGGTTTCAGAGGAGGACCTGCGGCTCGGCCTGCTGTCGTACCCCGTGCTGCAGGCCGCCGACATCATGCTGTACAAGGGCACGATTGTGCCCGTTGGCGAGGACCAGACGCAGCATCTCGAGCTGACGCGCGACATCGCGCAGTCGTTCAACCGCGCGTTTGGCGACGTCTTCCCCATCCCCGAGACGCGGGTCGGTGCGTAGCTGCGCAACCTCTCATGCTGACTAGCTAACGCCGCAGTCCCGCAAAAGCGAGTGCTCTCCCTCCGCGATCCGGCACAGAAGATGTCCAAGTCGGCGCCGAACCCGCTCTCGCGCATCTCGCTCACCGACTCGCCGAAGGATATCGTCGCCAAGATCAAGGGCGCGGTCACCGACTCGACGCGCGAGATCACGTACGAGCCCGAGACGCGCGCGGGCGTCGCCAACCTGCTCACCATCTGGGCAGCGTTCGACGAGGCCAAGCGCACGCCGGCGCAGCTCGCGGCGGCCGCACAGGCCGACGGCTGGGGCGCAGGCAAGCTCAAGGCCGCCGTGTCTGATGTTGTTGCGGCCCACCTCGCGCCCGTGCAGGACGAGTACAGGCGCATCATCGCCGACGAGGGCTACGTCCGCGCCGTGGCGGCCAAGGGCGCCGACAAGGCGCGTGAGCAGGCCGCAAAGACCATGGCGGAGGTCCGCGCTGCCGTCGGCCTCGGCGGCATCTAAGCAGCCCTACCCCGCCGCGTCCTACCATACCACCCCCACTCCACCCATACACACCCCTCACTGCATGCACTACATCTATTAACCCTGCTACTTGCCTACTTCTTCGGCTCGCCCTTCTCAATCACGCTCTGTGGGCGCGAGGCGTAGCCGGTCCAGCTCTCGTCGTAGATGGCCGTCTTGGGGTTCTTGCCACCGTCGGCCTCGGCGACGAGCTGCGCCGCGAGCCAGTCCACGCCGGCGGTCAGGCCCGAGCCGCACGAGAACACGGCGGCGCGCTTGCCGTCGAGCACGTCGTTCCACGCGCCCTCACCGCCCACGGCAGCAACGACAATCTCGCGCAGCTCGGCCGGGCTCTTGAAGCTCGTGTACGGCCGCTCGGGCGTCGCCTCGGTGAGCAGGCTCGCGAACGGCAGGTGCCCAGAGCCAGGGATGTGTCCGCTCTCGAGTCCGGGACGCGGCTCGGGCTCCTCGCCCGAGAAGCGGCCGATGTTGCGCGCGTCGAGAACAATCTCGGCGGTCTCGGGGCTCCGGGAGATGTTCTCCACGATCTGGTCGTAGGCTGGGAGGCTGTCAGCACACACTCCACCAACCCCCACCCACTCCTGATGTTGTCGTGGTTGATCTCGCCGGCGGGGTACGACGCGACCTTGGGCTTGGACACGTCGCCGACCTCGACCTCGCCGCCCTCGGCGATCCAGCGCGGCAGGCCGCCGTCGAGCACCGAGACCTTGTCGTGGCCGAAGGCTGCGGTGCGTCAGCGAGGTCTTTCTGCTGCTACCCACTCTTGAAGGTGTACGCGCCGCGCGGGGACGAGAAGACGCCGATCGTGTCGTACACCACGACGTGGGTGTCGGGCGTGATTCCGAATTTCTCTGCGTAGAGTCAGCCGCTGCAACTCGCCCGTGCCGAGGACAGCCTGCCAAGAAAGCCGACAGACGACAGCCCACGCGCCGCGCAACACCCACCCACGGCGTCCTGGAACACGCCGACAGTCGGGATCATGTGCGTCAGCGCGAGCGGGTTGACGTCGGGGCGCAGCTCGGCGACGGCGTCGATGTCGAAGCGCTGCGCGCCGGGCAGGCGGGGGCCGGCCGCGAACTCGTCGTTGGCGTTACGGTCCGACGTGGGCATGTGCCACGACGCGTCGAGCGCGACGATGGTCTGGCGTTGGTCAGTGTGGACGCAGCAAGTCGCCCACCTTCGGGTCGATTGCCTGGAGCTCCTTGGGTGTGAGGAGTAGCGGCACGCGCGACGCCTTGGCGTGCAGCGCGCGCAGGTGGAGACTGCGGCGCACGAGGCTGCCGCGCACAATGGGGGCGAGGAGGAGCATGCTGTGTGCTGTGTGTGGGGTGTGGGGTGTGCGATGAGCAGTTGCTGTTAATAAAGTTGCGGCTCGGTGTGCGACTCGGTGGCAGCAACCTCAATCAACCACCGCGATATGACGTGACCACTCGTCCATCGGAATTCCCTGGCGGCAATGACAAACACCAAAGTCACGTCCTTTATCGCAAAGCCCGGCCAACCGAGACGCATCCACCGACTGTGGGACAACTGTTCTTGCACTCCAAGCTCGGCTCGCTACGCGAGCCTCACTGGAACCCCCTCCGAATCAATACTACATACGCAGAGGCTCTAAATAGCGCCATAACCGCTCTAAATAGCAGCCATAACAAGCCGTGTTGCCTCCTCCTTTTCTGCGCGCACTGCCAGCTCGAGCGTCACTCCGGCCCCGGCCGCAAACGTCATGCGACACCTCGCGAGCACCTTGCCACCACCGCCAGTCACCACACCGCTCAGGTTGAGCGTGTGCACAGACGTAGACGTTGGCTGCTCGGTGCCGCCAAGCGGCTCCATGCCGAGCACCTCGATGATCGACTTGACCGCTTCTGACAACGACTCGGACGACGATAGCGCAAACGTCTCGGTAATGGACGACGCGCCCGCCAGCTTGTCCCACTCGCTCGAGAACGTCGCGTAGGTGGGGGTGATGTACTGGGAAGTGTCAGCTTGAAACGGTCTCTTGCCTCCCCAATTGTACTCACGTCACCCGCACCAAGGTCGACATCCTCAACCTGGTACTCGTCATCGTAGCCCTCCTCCTCAGGCTCGCCGCTCGACGGGTCGACCTCCTTGGAGATAAACTTGAGAGTGGCCGAGAACGACGCCGTGGCGTACTCGGCGGGGTCGTCGCGCGTGAATGAAACGTATACTGTTCCGGCTCCAGAGGCAGAGGTGAGGGCGGGAATGGGGATGATAAAGTCCTCGGTGAGGCCAGACTCCTCCGAGGGAACCATAACGACCGCAACCTGCTCGAGAACCGTGTCGGGGATCGTGTTGGACACATTGTACTGGAACACAATGTGCTCCTTGAAAATGTGCTTGACAACACCGACAGCGTACTCGGTCTCGCTCTCGGTGAGCTGGATAGGCTTGGGCGACGACTTGAGCACAGGGCCGTAGCTCTTGAACTCGTCAATCGAAGCGAGCTGCGAGGCGTACGCCGACTGGGCCTCGGCGGCGCTCGCCTGGACAGGGGCGGCCTCGACGGCAGCCGACGACGACGAAGCAATCGTCTCGAGCGCCGACGGGCGGGAAGAGACCTCGGCAGCAGCCTGCTCGCGGCTGACCTTGGGCACAGAGGACGCGTCAAAGGCAGTGGAGTGCGCCGAGTCGTCCTTGATGTACGACACGAGCGACGACTCGAGAGCGGCGAGCGAGTAGGTGCCCTCTAATGCAGGTGTTAGCAAGCCATCTTCATGCCTCAGACTCTTGCACTCACCCTCACGGACAAAGGCGTCGGCAAGCTCCTTGTCGTCGAGCACCTTGATGTACATGGCAGCGCGATCCCGGACCTCGTCGTCGACATCGTCGAGACACCTCCTCAACAGCACACCGACGCTCTTGATAACGTGCTTGTCCTCCACCGACACGCCAAACTTGGCAAGGGCACTGACAGCGGCAGCACGGACAACAGCGTTCTCGAGCACAACACGGTTGTAGATGTAGCGAATGTACTTGGTCGGGTTGCGCGTCTTGGGGCCCTCTACACCAAGGAGGTGGAGAATGCGAACCGAGAGCTTGGTGAACTCGCAGTCCTCGATAAACTCGCAGAGGTGGGCAAGGGCGGCCTCGCGGCTGTCCTGGATGTACTTGATCATGTCGAAGATGGCCTCCACGACAGCATACTTGAAGTCGTAGCCACCCTCGTCACGAAGGACACCCGAAAGGAACGACAGCATGACAGCCTGCTTGGCGGGGAACTTGAGGCAGAGCGAGCGGATGGCATCCACAACGACAATCTTGAACTCATCGGTGATGTCGGTCATGAACGACGAGATCTGCTTCATGAGACGGTCAACCGAAGCCTCGTTACCAGTCTTGAGCAGAGTCGTGATGGCGTAGGTGGCAATGCTGCGGTTAGAGTCGGTGATGAGGTTCTCGAGGTCGAGGTTGCACGACGTGACGGCCGAAGGGTGGGTCTGGGCAAGCTTGCTGAGGGTCTTGACAGCGGCAAACTTGAGAATGACCTTGGGCGACGACAGGAAGAGCTGGAGGACGGCAACGGGGCGGTAGAGCTCGGAGGCAGAGACGTTGCGCATCTCGCAAATAGCACGAGCCGCCTCGATGTTGACCATGTCCGACTTGTGACGGAGGAGGCCCTCAAGGTACTCGTGCATCTGCTTCTGCACGCTGCGAGGGCGTTAGCTTGGTCGCGCCAGGCTCTTGCAGTCCACTCACTTCGGGTCCTCGTCCATGACCTTGCGGGCAAAGCGGATGAGCATGACAATGGCCATGGGGTTGCGGACGACGGTGGCAGACTTGCCGGCACCGAGCTGCTGGACGAGCTTGGTGATGGCCATGCGGTCCTTCTCGCGCATAAGGTAGAGGAGACCGAGGGCGTGGTACTGCATAATGTAGCTCGAGCTCGACGTCGGCTGGTAGCCGTTGGATCCGCCGCCCGAGATGTAGGCCGCCGCGGCCGACGCAGTGTACGACGACGACGAGACGGCCTTGGCATTCACAGCCTCCTGTGCCTCGTTGGACCAGCGCTTGATGATGGGCGCGGCAATGGGGAACAGGTGGTACGACGAGATGATCGACGCCGAAGAGACCGAAGGCGAGCGGTCAACGAGGGCCGACTTGAAGAAGCGCTCAACAGACTGAACCGAGTGGGCCTGCAAGTTGTTAGCCGGGTGTCGATCGCGCACAACTCACGTCAATGATACGGGCGAGCGCGCGAATGGCATTCGGGCGGTACACGACCTCGAGGTTGGGCTGCATGTCCTTCATGATCGACGAGGTGACCATGATGACGTCCTCGGCAATGGTCGACAGCTCCTTGATAACGAGGTAGACCATCTGGCGAAGCGCGACCTGTCATCCACGTCAGCTCGTGTGTCGTCACGGACCGCGGCAAACAACGCACATCCTTGTGCTGGAAGAGCTTGGTCACGCCAAAGAAGAGGGTCGTGGCCTCCTGCGTCGTGAAGGTCTCGCCGACATAAAGCAGGTAGACGATACGCGTGAGGAGCGCACGGCATTTCCGAGGCGAGATGGGCGACTCGTTGAAGACGCGAGCTTCCTGGAGGACTGTCGACTTGTCGTGGTAGTACGCTGTTTTGCGTTTCGTCGGCGGTTTGAAGACGACAAAGGGCGGTGTCGACGACGAGGGCGATGGCGAGGGCGATGCGATTGGTAGAGGCGGGAGGGTACGGTTCAGCTGGGCTAGCTTTGGGGAGCGCAGCCAGAACATGATGGGTATGTTCTGGTTGTACGCGCGAGGGGAAGCAACTTACACATGCCGCCAGACTCCTCG
This sequence comes from Vanrija sp. TS_01, assembly GCA_026725045.1. NCBI lineage: Eukaryota > Fungi > Basidiomycota > Tremellomycetes > Trichosporonales > Trichosporonaceae > Vanrija > Vanrija sp. TS_01. Next base: position 1,000,982 of record JAPKIE010000005.1, read on the forward strand.
TCCTTCTTGAAGGACATTGTAGGGGGTGGGGGGGTGGCTGGGGGGTTGTCGAGAGCGAGGGCGCGAGCGTTGGCTGTTGGAGGTACGTGCAGATGTATGTGTGTGTCGACGACGAGGCGTTGTTGCTGCGTCGTGCTGCGTGCGCCGAGCTGCTGCTGCAACTGCTGCTGCCTGCGAGTGATGCCAATGGCGTCGGTCAAGTCGCGGTGGTGATGAGCTGGCACCTAGCCCGACGCGGTGGACGCGGGATCAATTGGGAGGATCCTACCCACGCCTAAAGTGCTGCACGCCTATTATCCCTAGACACCCTCCCGTGGGCGTGGCTCACGGCCCCTCCTCCCACTGTGGTGGCTTCGATGACAACCTTACTGCCATCGATTTCGACATTTTTTCAGATCATCACCGGATTTTATCCACCCAAAAGCCATCTCGTTTGGCACTACAGTCGACCTCACATCGCCAGAAAACGCACCGGCGACGACCTACAACCCGTTGAGCATCTTATCGCCCAGATAAACCAGCAAAAATGTGCGTTTTCAGGCGCCCCGGCTTGCCCGACTAACTAATCCCAGGTCGCCTATCGTCCTTGGTATCAACTTTGGCCAGTCGTACGCCTCGATCGCCGTCATCGACAAGGAGGGCCATGCCGCGTGCATTGCCAACGAGGACGGCGAGCGCCAGATCGCTGCCGCCGTCTCGTACATCGAGGACCAGGTCGTGAGTATTCAGCCACGAGACGCTATCGCTCACAATCCAGTACGTCGGCAACGGCGCCAAGCCCCACCTCGTCAAGAACGGCCACAACACGATCATGGGCTTCCGCAACCTCCTCGGCCACACCTACGACGAGGTCGACCACACCGCCATCCTTGCCGCTCCCCTGATCCCCGAGTCCAAGGTCCCCGCCTACACTGTTGACATCATGATCCCCCCTCCCCCCGCGCCTACCCCCGGCTCGCGCTCGGCCGCCCCCTCGGGCTACGCTACCCCCGTCCCCGCCGAGCCCACCCCGGCCAAGAAGACCATCACCGCCCCCGAGGTGACCACGCTCTTCCTCGAGACCCTGTTCAATTCGGCCGTCGACTTCCTCGGCGACAAGCCCACCCACGCCGTCATCTCGGCCCCCGTCTGGTTCACCCCTGCCCAGACCGAGGCCCTCCGTGAGGCCGCCACCGCCGCTGGCATCAAGGTCGTCCAGGTCCTTGACGAGTCGGCCGCCGTCCTTGTCGGCTACCGCGCTGGTCTCTCCGAGGAGCGCAAGTCGCGCGGCCTTCTGGGCTCGCCCGAGGAGGGCAACGCCGGCGAGGAGGAGCCCCGTGACAAGAAGCTCGTTGTTCTCGACATGGGCGAGACCTCGCTTGCCGTCTCGGTCATTGCCGTTTCCGAGGGCGAGTACACTGTTCTCAGCAAGTCGCGCGACGACAAGCTCGGTGGCCGCGAGTTCGACAACCTCCTTATCAAGCACTTCGCAAAGGAGTTCACCAAGAAGACCAAGATCCCCCTTGACCTCCCCACCACCGAGGCCGGTTCGGCTCAGGACAAGCGCGCCGAGGCCAAGCTCCGCCTTGCCATCGAGCACACCAAGCGCTCGCTCTCGGCCTCGACCGGCCCCGCCACCTGCGCCGTCGAGTCGCTCAAGGACGGCTACGACCTTTCGTCGTCGGTCAACCGTATCCGCTTTGACGGCCTCGCCGCTGTCGTCTACTCCAAGGTGACCAACGCCCTCCGTGAGACTGTTGAGGCTGCCGGCCTCGACATTGCCCAGATCGACGAGGTCCTCCTCGCCGGTTCGTCGACCCTCCTCCCCGGTCTCCAGCAGGCTGTCGCCTTCGCCGTCAACCCCACGACGCCCGTCACTGCCGCCCAGGACCCCTCCGAGGTCATTGCCATCGGCTGTGCCCTCCAGGCTCTCCACCTCGCCACCCTCGACTCGCGCCTCAAGGTCGACGACGTCCTTGCCCTTGCCGCCAAGCCCATCGACACCACCGCTGCCCCCATCGGCATTGTCCTCCCCGGTGCGACCGACGAGCTGCTCGCCGCCAACATTGTCGAGCCCGGAGCTCCCCTGCCGGCCAGGAGACGTGTTGCCATCCCCGTCGCTGCCGGTGCTGGCCGCGTCGCCCTCGAGATCTGGGAGGGCAAGGAGGAGGTCAAGGTCGAGAAGGTCGAGGTCGCCCCCGTCGAGAAGATTGAGGGAGAAGATGAGTTCTCCGACGACGAGGACGAGCCCGAGGAGATCAGGACACCCATCACCAAGAAGACTACGCGTCTTGGAGCCGTCGAGGTCGCTGTTGCCGACGGCAAGCAGCTGATCCTCGAGGTCATTGTCCAGCGTGGCGGCAAGGTCGAGGTCGCTGCCTGGGAGGAGGGCAACGAGGCCGGTGCCGACAAGTTTGAGGTTTAAATAGAGTAGATTGCATGTTGGGGATGCATAGGCATAGCGCGGGAGGGTGTGGCGTGCTCGGCCTGATGTACTAATCCCTAGTTGCTACAGCCGAATGGCTGCTTCATGCTGACCCGATCATTGTATGTTCTACGGCCCGACCTTGCTACGCCGCCACCTTGCCAATCTCCATGCCGACGCGCACGAGCGTCTCCATGCGGTTGCGGGACGTCTGCACGAGGTCGTCGTCAAAGGTGACGACGCCCTCGGGAAGCACGACGATGGTAGTCGACCCGCCGTACTGGAACCAGCCGAGCTCCTCGCCCTTGAGGAACTTGTCCCCTGGCTTCTTGGACCAGCCGATCGAACCGACGAGCATGGCACCGATGGCGACGAAGGCCACGGGCGTCGCCTCGTGCCCGGGGCCGAGGTTGGCGTTGACGAGGATGATGGAGCGCTTGTTGAGCGTGAAGACGTTGAGGTCCTCGTTGATGGCCTGGGGGTTGACGGCTGGGCGTGAGTATGCGAGGGCACGGTGACGCACTATACAGCTCCCCGGCAATGTCCTTGACGTCGAGGATCTCACCGTCAAACGGCGCATGGAAGCGGTGGTAGTCCTGCGGCGCGAGGCGCGCGACGACCAGGCTGGCCTTGCCGCTCGCCGTGAGGGCGTCGAAGCGCGTGTCGGCCGGGCCGTCGCCGTTCAGCAGCGTGGGGATGGTGAACTTTTTGCCCTTGATCCTACGTGTGTTAGTCGCGCCGCCAGCGTGCGCCGTGCGCGCGGCCTCACCACAGGCTGGTGGCCTCGTCGAGGGTCGGGAACACGCCGATGCGGCAGTCGGCAGGGGAGGTGATGACGCTCGCGTCGGCGGGCGCGGTGATCGGGCGCGCGGTCGCCGTAAGCCGGCGCGCGAAGAACGAGTTGAACGTCTGCGGTCAGCTGCGAGACGCCGACACAACGCACAGGGTACTGGTCCAGGTCCTGCACGAGGAGCTCGTCAAGCGGGATCGAGTACGTCTTGATGAACGCCTCGATGTGCGGGCGCACCGTCGGCCCGGTCTGGTCGTAGATCTTGCCCTCTGGGGTGTCAGGCTGCCCACATCACACACACACGCTTGATGCTCTGGTCGGTGAGCAGCTTCTCGACGCGCTTGTACGACATGTACTCGCTGCCCTCGACGAAGAGCAGGTGCATCCCGACGCGCACGTAGATCGGCATCGACTCGAACAGCTTGCGGCCGGTCAGGCGGTCGATGACATAGTTGCCTGGCGTGAGTGGGGGCTACACGGATCGCATCCTACCCATATGCTCGTAGGCGAACAGCTGGCGAGTCGAGTCAGCACACCCCCACCAGCCGCTGCCACCCACCCGGTCCAGCGTCTCGCTCGAGGGGAAGAACCGCGCGACCCACTTCCTCGCGTCGGCGCCGTACGAGTGGACCGCGTCCACGCGCTTCTCGCTGGCTGTGGGCGGGCGTTAGCGCACCACACCACGACAGACAGACACGACACCACGCACGCGCGAGCTCGTCCCCTTGGTCGGCGCCGCCAGGGGTGAGCGGGCTGTCGGGGTAGCTGCTCTCGACGATGTGGACGAGGCTCTGCTCGAGCGGCGTGCCGAGCGTCGGGTCGATGGGGAACGTCGCGCCGGGGTTGGACGACATGGCGTGGGGAGTAAAGGTGGATGGAGCGGGCTGTGAGGTGCGAGTGCGATGCAAATGCAGCAGCGAGCGGTCGTGAGCGTGAGGCCGTCAGAGCAACATCACAACAACCCGCCGTCTTGGCTGCACGCCTCCTCCTGTCGTTTGACGATTGCCGGCTATTTACGTCATTGCAGCCTAAAAAAGACAGTCGCCGATAATAATCACGGGCGGTGGTCTTTCTGTGCACACTTTCACACTTTCTGCGCGTATGCACAGCCTGCAGTGTGCGTCGGGAATGCAGACGCGCGCGAGGCCGAGCGAGCGTATGCCTCTGTGGCTCGACGCAGAGCCGTGTCGTGCGACGCTACATGTCTCTGGGCGCAACCCTGCCTCGACAGAATCAGGTAAATACATGGATCGAAGACCAACGATCTATCTACGGTCCTCGCCCCGCCCCCCTCACCGCGTCCGCGTCCCGCCGTACCCCGCCGCGCGTCTCGACGGCCCGGGCGCATCCTGCGCGTCGTACCGCGCTGTCGTCCGGGGCGGGGTATACGTCGCGCGCGCGATCGGCTCGTCGAGGGGGTTGCGCTGCGGCGCGGCAGACGGCCGCGTGGCCCAGTTGTACACGCCCGCGCCCGCCGCGCCGGCCGCCACGCCGCTCCAGAACCCGGGGCCGGACGACTGCGCCGACGCCGCGGGCGGACTGGGGTCCGGCTTCGGGTACCGCTGGTACGGGGGAGGCGGGGAGCCCCATGGCGGCTGCCCCCCACCGCCGCCGCCGCCGCCGCCGCCCCATGGCGGGAACCAGCTGCTGCCTTGCGGCGATGGCCTGCGCGCGCCGCCACCGCCGCCGCCGCTGCCGAAGAGACCGCGCAGCAGCTTGCGTACCAGCCACACGGCGACCGCGGCGTACACCGCAAACAGGAAGTAGTCGAGGCCGGTGTATGCCGAGGCGCTGGTCGCCTCTTGCGAGCGGTACACCTTTGCGCCGGGGAACCGCGGCGCGCCGACGAGCTCGTACTCGAGTCCGCAGGAGCCTAGCGCGTCAGCAGGTTTGGGGGTTAGAGAAGATGCCACGCACCCGCCAATACGTTCGTATCCCCCGCCCTGCTCCACCCCTCGCACACGACCTCGAGCGCGCCGAAGCGCACCCCGTCCGCGAGGTCCGCCTCGCACTTCCACTGTGCGCTCGTGCCGTCGAACCCGGTCTGCGTGCACTGTACCACGTCCGGCGCGTATTTACACGGGCCAGCGACGCATGTGAGCTGCGCTGCGGGGGGTCAGCGGGCGGGAAGAAAAAAAAGTCGGGTGGCGGCACTCACGCTCGGGCTTGGTCCGCCGCGCCTTGCCCTTCCGCCCCGCGTGCAGCGTCAACGCCTTGATCGAGCTCAGAGGGACCTTGGTGTGCTTGCCCATTGTTGATGGTGTGGCCTCTCTGCTGCTGCTAGCTGGATTTATGCACTGCGCCGGTTTGCGCTCATCGACGTGGAGCTGGAGCTGGACGGGTGCCGACGACACGTCAGCGAGCACCAAACGGCCTCTGGACCTCGGTGGTGGAGGGAGACGTTCCTGAATCTGACTGAACTTGCTAGGCGAGTCTTTATTAGGCCTCCGTGGCACGCCGGCACACACGCCCTATGCATACATGCTACCACGCTCTATACACAGTCTATGCTCAATACATGCCCCGGATGCGGCCCGAGGCCTTCAGCTGGCCCACGGCGGCCCAGTGCACCGCCCCGCCGCCCTCGACGGCCTCGCCGCCTGCGCCCGTAGCTGCGCCCTTGGCGATCGCCTCGCGCGCCACACGTACGACGCCGCGCGACTCGAACGCGGAAATCTCCTCGCTCTGCGTCCCGACCGTGATGTGAAGGTTCTCCTCCACCTCCTGCGGCAGCACGATAGCGACGCCAGCGTCGCGGTCGTCCACGCCCTTCTTGGGCTGCAGGTTGCCGACCACCAGGGCCATGACCCGGTCGTCCCACACCAGATGCGTGATGTCAAAGTCGTACAGCGGAGAGATGCCAGCCTCGGCAAGCGACTTGCACGTCGTCCATGCCACCTCCTGCGGGCCCGGCGCAGACCCCTCGGCCGCAGCCTCCTTCTCGGCCGCGACGTTCTTGTTGTGCGAGAGCGTGATGTGAGGCTTTTGGGTCACCCGGCTCTTCTCCCGCAGCGAGCCCACAAACTTCTTGGCCGAGGCGGCAGCCTCAGCCGGAATATCGCCGCCAAGCGCGTCGTCAATGGTAATGTTGAGGTCGACTTCCGGTGCAAGACCAAAGTAGCGCACATCCTTGCCGATCCGCGCCCCGCCGTGGAACGGAGTGTTGGTCTTGAAGTCTGAGGCCGCGGCGAGTGCCTCGTCGATGTCCTGCTCTGAAGGCGCTTTCAGGCCCAGCGCCTTGACGAGGCCGTGAACGGCCGACCCGAGCGCCGCGCGCTGGTCGTCCTCAATGTCAATGGTGATGAGCGAGTCGAAGAGAAGGGGGTCGGGCGTCGTGAAGCGGTGGAGGAAGCTGCCGACAACCGCCTCGTGCTCGGCGTCCGCAGTCAGGTCGGGACGCAGCGTCGCGTGGTTGTCACCGCGGTTAACGACGCGCTCCGAGCAGAGACGAAGCAGACGGTGGTATGGCTTGGTGTCCACATTCCACACCAAGCCGACGAGGCGAACATTGTAAGGCTTGAGAATCTTGGCGTAGCCCTTCTCGTCGCGGAGGCCGTAGATCTCGTTGTAGTGCTTGTCAATGTGGTTGTTTCGGTCCGCAAACACGACATCGTTCTTCTTCAGGAGCTCGACAATGTTGCGCTTGAACGTCGGCGCCGTGTTCTTGGACAGAATGTCGTCACTCTGGGTGTGCGCGAAGCCAAACAGCTTGTTGAGAGCTACGCCAATAGTCGTCTTGCCGGATCCTGGTACAGCAATGGGCACAACGATCCACTTCTTGGGCAGGCCCGCGAGCTCGGCGTCCCTCTCCGCCTTGTTGCGCTCGAGCTGGACCGTCAAGCTCGGTCTCCACTTGCCCTCCTTGGCAGCCTCCCATGTCGCCTTGCCGTCCTTCTCGATCCACTCAAGGAAGCGCTCGCGGACGCGCACAACACCGCGTTCATAGTTGCCGAAGAGCTTGGGCTGCTCCTTGATCATGCGCATACACCATTCGGCATAGACGCCGACCTCGGGACGCTTGATCCTTGCCCGCACCTTCTTCCACACCTCCTCCTCCTTTGCTGGAGTGGTACCGGGAGCCAAGATGGACAACAATGTGCGGGTGACCTCCCGCCATTGGCGGTACAGCAAGTAGGGCTCCTCGAACTTGACCTTGAAGAAGAATGGCGCACCCGGCTTGTATGGCGGACGGCCAGCGACGTCACCTTCGACCTCCTTGACTGTGCTGCGGACGACAAAGCCCTCAATCATCTCACCCTCCCACGAACCCGTCTCGGCCAGCTTGTCCGTGACCTTCTTGACCTCTGCAATGGTGTCGAGAGAGAAGTGCTTTGTCTCGATGAAGCCAAAGTCACGGGCAAAGGCACTGACTTCGTCTGGCGACTTGGTAGCAAAGAGAGGCGTGTTGTAGTTGAGTCCGTGGAGGTGCAGGCCGGTCCAGTGCTCGGGAGTGGCAATGACATGCTCCTCGAACGAGTCATCACAGAGCTTTTCGAGTCAGAATGCAGATTTTGCTTGCCACCCACCTCGAGGACCGCGGTCACGTTGTCGTCCCAGAGACGCTTGGCAAGCTCCTGGGTAGTCTTGCCCGCAGCCTTGAGGCTACGCGCGACCCAAAGACGACCCATCTCGGCATGCGACTTGGCCTCCTTGCTGTCGGCGTCTTCCTGGTCCGACGCCGCTGGCGACTTCTCGTCGAGCGAGACTGCCTTCAACTTGTCGACAACTGTCTCGGCCGTCGTGGTTCCTAGGGAGTGCTTGGACGTGACAACAAGATGTGTCGGGGACAGAGCCGAGATGAGGATGAGGCAGCCGTTCGACTTGAGGGTCAGGTGGTATGGCCCCGAGGAGTGCTTCTCCATGGCGTCCCACTAAAGCTGTCAGCAACACCTTTGCCGCACACCTACATTTGTCCAGGCCATCTCGTTGGTGTTGAAGAACTTGTCGTACCCTCGGGCGACAATGCGCTGCTTGACCTCGCCACCGCCATACGACTCGAGCGCCGCGGGCGGCACCTCGTCTGCGCCACTGACCGATTCGACAAACAGGCCGCGGGCGAGCGTCGGGAAGCCGTTGTCCTTGTTGAAGTACATGTGCTCGGTCATCTTCCAGCTCGTGATATGACGGTCTCGGAGTGCATCGTGGCCGCTGGATCCCTCTGGGGCGTACACGGAGGCGGGGTAGAGGTGGACGTTTGAGCGGGTCGCCTTTGGGTTTGCGACCTTGAGAGCCTCGAGGGCGTTGATGAGGCCTGGGACGTCTGGCGGGAAGCGTTGAGCTGGCGATCCCACCGCGGCTGAAGGCTTGTTGGATGTCATTGCTGCTGTTGCACTGGTGGCAACTTTGCCGTGACGAGAGAGATGTGAAGGATAGAGCGGCAGCGGCGAGCGCGGGTCAGCGGTGAGCGGTCAGGGGTGCGAGTTAGAAATCTCCAAGTGGATTGCGGGGCAACGCATTGGTGGTCGACTCGGCAACGGGCAGCGGCGGCGGCGGCGGTGGTGGTCGACGTGTGTCATAGTAGCAGGCAGGAGCAGATAGGCCTGCGCGTCGCCATCGTCGCTTTGACCCGCCCGAGTGCAACAGCCACGTCTCACCCAGCCAGCCTAATGCAATGCACACATGAGTGCATGCATGCATACATGCAGGAGCAGTTGGCCCCCCTTCCCCTCCCTGACCACCGCCGCCGCCGCCGCCTCTGCCGCGGCCGCAGCATTGTCCTCGTCATTCAAACCCTGGCTGGCTGGCTGGCTGGCTGGCGGCTGGCGGTAGTACTGTTGCATCACCGTAGCCGCCGCCGCCGCCTCGCCACCACCACCACCATCACCACCCACCGCCCGTGTCCGGTGTCCGCACCGTCACCGCGACCACTGGCCACCACTGGCACCACCACCACCTCTTGCTTCTTTCCCAACCACTCACTCCTCGTCGCCTTCCTCCCCTTCTTCCCTTCTCTTCCTTTCACTCCTACTCCCTCACCCATGCTCCCTACCACCTCGTCACCAACACATGGCTTCGAGCTTGCTTAAAGCCTAGCTGCTGATAGATCATTGAATCAATCACCCGCCCGACCTCCCTTCCTCGACTCCCCACACTCCCGCCCCCCCGCCTGGGCCCCTCGTGACCTCACAACAGCACGCAATCCAGCACTCGATGGATCGCAAAGGCAGTACCAGTAACATACATCATCATCAATCTCGACAGCATCCTATAGCGGCTCCAGACAACCCCCAAGAACCAGACAGCCAGACTACTGCCAACGCCCAGGCAACAACCGGTTCATCAGACCTCGCCGCAGTATCCCCCTCCACCATTGCTCCCCGTGTCACTCGAGCTTCCAAGCGCAAGCAAGAGTCCCCCACCACACCCACTGCAACCCTGCCAGAACCTTCTTCGTCGACCATCGTCCCCGGACCTCGTCGATCGGCCCGCCTCTCTGCTGCCCATTCGGCTGATAGCGACCAGTCGCCCACCACCTCCAGCTCGAGCACCAAGGGCAAGAACAAGGCGGAAGACTCAAGCGCCAGCTCCAGCCGCAGGTGAGTATTGCCGTGTGTGTGGTCGTGTGCCCTTGCAGAATGACGCGCTCGAGCACTGGGCGTATCGCAAGGGCAACCACCCCACCAGTGAGCCTCCATACGCTAATCTCGTTTCCCTGTAGGCCGGGCAACTCTTCATCATCGCCTCTGACCGACAATCCACTGGCTTCAACCGACCGCAAAGGCAAGAAGCGCGTAACTGCTTCCAGCGAGGATAACGCAGAGCCAGAGCCAGTATCCAAGCGCGCAAGGAAGGCCCCTGTCCCAAAGCTTGCAAAGAGCGACGCGCCGACCTTTAGCGGCACTACCAGCAAGGGCAAGGGCAAGGCTCCAGCCAAGAAGAGCATGCCAAAGAAGTCGACGTGAGTTGCATGCGCCCCCTTGCATTGATTGCTTACATTGTAGGCCGAAGCCACGACGTGGCGGCGGAGCCTCGACGTCCAACGACCGCACAAAGAAGGGCGACACTTGTAGGCACACAAGGCGTGTGTACTTGCTCACACTGTACAGCCTCCAGACAGCTTATTGACGACCACATGGACGAGGACGAGCGTGACTGGGGTGAGGCTGGAGGCTCTGGACTCCTCGGCGATGACCAGTATCACGAGGACGAGGACATGGAGGAGTCTGACCACGATGACGACGACGACGAGGGTGACGCCCTCGGATTCAGCGGTGCTCGCGGTGCCCTCTCGACCTACAACCGCCTGGCTGGTCTCGATGCCAACTTTGATGAGGCCGCGGCCGCTGCCATCTTTGGCTCAGAGTTCCGTGCATTCGGCGGCATGATGTCCAGTCTCTCAAGCCGGTTCAAGAAGCTCAAGGCCAACCTCCGCTCTCCCAAGGCAGCTACCAGACTTGGAGCTCTGCGAGAGTGCAGCGATCTGCTCCTGGTCAGTAACGAGGACACGCTCGGCGCCTCGTTCTCAACCTCATCGTTTGCCACCGAGTTTATCGCCATTCTCAAGGGTCAACCCAACATTGACCAGTCGAGTGGTAGCGCCGAGGACGAGTTCATGGCGGATTCGGACGAGCTCGACGATGATGCCCAGCTCGCGGCAGCTCTGGCTATGAGCACCGGAGGAGCATTCCCTGGTGACGATCAGGACGAGATGGAGGCGCAGCTACTCGCCTGTCGCTGTCTGGCGCACCTCATGGAGGCCCTCCCTGGCTCTGGACACACCCTTGTGCACCTCGGCGCTGTGCCCGTCCTCTGCTCCAAGTTGAACGAGATTTCTTACATTGAGCTTGCCGAGCAGACACTAAGCGTGAGTGCCCGCTTGGATGCCCGTCACTGATTCTGTGCAGACAATGGAGAAGATCTCCGCCGAGTACCCTGCCGCCATCGTTCGCGAGGGAGGACTTTCTGCTCTTCTCAACTTCCTTCCGTTCTTCTCGACAAACGTCCAGCGCACGGCAGTCACGGCGGCTGCCAACTGCTGCCGCAACATCTCGAGCGAACACTTTGCCATGATCCGCGACGTTTTCCCCACGCTCCGCGAGGTTCTCACCCAGGCTGACCAGCGCCTGGTTGAGCAAGCAACCCTGGCTGTTGTTCGCACCATCGAGTCGTATCGCCACAACGCCTCGCACCTTGAGGGCCTCCTCGATGTGCCCACTGTCGTGGCCATCAACGCTCTCCTGATGCCGTCGGCTGGGTCGCCTCTCATCTCGGACGGCACCTACACGCACCTCTTGAAGGCGTTGACGTCAGCGGCTCGCGCGTCTGGTGAAGTCACTATTGCCTTCCTTGAAGCCGGAATGACGAGCACCGTCCACCACATTCTTACAGGTGTGCTGCCGTCGTCGCATGAAGAAGATGAGCAGGGCGGCGCCCCTGGTGGCCAGGGCCTTGGCGGAGGCGTTGCCGACATGGTCGTCATGCACAACCTCGCCCATCGCCCCAAGGAACAGGTCGAAGAGGCACTCGGTCTCATCTGCGAGCTGTTGCCCCCGATCCCCCGCGACGGCGTCTTTGACCACCGCTCCTACACGGAGAAGAATCTCGCCAAGATCAAACGCGGCCGCGGCCGCTCGGAGCGCTCGGAGCGCTCGAAGCAGCGAAAGAGCGATGAGACAGAAGCACCTTCGACTGGACCTAGCACCCCAGCCGAGCCCGCCAACCCAGCCGCGACGCTTCAAGCCACTCCCATTCCCGCGCTTAGTGCCTACAACTCGAGCAGGACCAGGCGAGACGCAGAGCAGCAGTATGAGCAACGCGTCGCGCTCCTCAAATCCAAGTCGGAGGTTGTCGCCAAGTTTATGCGCGCCCTCGTCCCAGTGCTCGTGGACGTGTACGCTGCTTCGGTCAGCCTGCGGGTCAGGACCAAGGCGCTCACCGGTCTCGTCAAGGCGGCGGCATTTGCTTCCCCTACAGACTTGGAGCTGACCCTTACCGTGAGTGCTCTGCCACCCAACGTGCTAAACCTCCAGTCTGTCCCAATGGCAAGCTTCCTTGGAGCCATCATCTCGTCCAAGGACAACCCTGCTTTTGTTCAGCACGCACTTCAGCTTGTGGAGCTTCTTGCCACCAAGTTGCCCCACGTATTCCTCACCACCTTCCAGCGCGAGGGCGTCGTCTTCGAGATTGAATCCCTGGCCGAGCTTCAACTCACGTCTGAGAAGGAGAAGGAAAAGGAGAAGGAAAAAGTGAAGGAGGAGGTCAATGAGGAGCCAGGTTCGTCAACGCAGCCTGCAGCCGAAAGCCCGTCAACGCCAAAGGCTGGACCAAGTGCCACACAAGGTGAAGACGTTAAGCCCCCCAACCCTACAGCCGACCTCCCCAACATTCTCGCCGCCTTGGTGCATGAGTCCTCAAACCATGGCACTCCATCCCGCAGCTCTACCACGGACCCCAACGACGCCAACATCACCCGCGCACGCATCATTGGAGCGAAGAAGATCTTTGCCGTCGATGGCGACCAGCAGAACGAAGCGGCTGTTGTCCTCGAGAGCCTCGCCAGACAGGTGGCTCGCCTGCGCGTTGCCGAGGCGACCGAGGCGGAGTTGCGAGAGTCCCTCCGTGACATTGCGGCGCAGTTCTGCAACGTCGGTCAGGCGCTCTCGAGTTATGAGCTGCTGAAGAGTGGCCTGGTGGACGGCCTTTTGGAGTTTGTGGATATTGATGGGGTCGTGCCCGCTAGCACCCGCCGCGCCATCTTCTACGACATCTTCTCGGACACTACCATTGCCTCGCCTTCTCCACTCGCCATGTTGGTGAAGCGGGTGCACGAGTCGCTTGGCCGCCTGGAGAGCTTCGAAGTTGAAACGGCATTCAGCGGCGCAGCCGGCTTTGGTTCCTCGAGCTCATCTCTGGGCCGTTCCATGCGCATCCGCCTGCTCGCCGAGGAGGGCGAGGACATTCCGAAGCACATCGGATCGCTCAGCGTCACGATTCAAGCGATCGCCCCTGTTCAGGCCCTTCACGACTACCTTCGCCCGCGGATAGCCGAGCCTGGATATCTCAGTGGTTCGGCTCTGCACAACATGTTCGCTGCGTATGCGGCACGAGGTGGTGGTGGGAACTCTCCAACCTCTCGTCTTCTCGCCGCCCTTGCTGCTGGTGCTGGGGGTGGTCCATTCGGCACCGTTCCGGGAGCTTCGACCACACAGGCCTCCAATTCTGCTCCGGCGGCCGCCACGGAAGGAGCTGCTTCCACCGCCGCCAAGAAGGATGAGAGAGCACCACAACGTCGCCGTAGTGCCCGCCTCAGCGGCCATGCGCCCGCCGAGACGGACTCGGCTGAACAGCCAAAGCCGGCCACCGAGGGTCTCGGCACTTCCCCAGGCGAGCCCAGTGTGCTCCCTCAGATGCCTGTGAGCATGGACTTTGACGACGACTATTCGGATGAGGAGTATGACGCCGAGGTGTTTGAGGAGGATATGGAGGATGAGCTGGAGAGACCCGCGGACAAGGTTGTCAACATGTCGATGGCGCCGGGTGAGTCGTTAGGGTCGTGTCTTGCAGGCTACAAGCTGACGTAGACAGACGGATCACGTGTTGAGGCCAAGACACCTGATGGCACTCGCATTGCGACCCCGAACCAGGTGGCTGCAGCCAGTTCGGCATCTGCAGCGGGCGCTGCCGCGGCTGGAACGCCAACGAGAACCGGCTCGTACGCCGGCGCGGTCAAGACTGCTCCCGACTGGCACCTTGAGTTCAGCATTAACGGCAAGCCGCTGTCGCTCGAGGACACAATCTACGGCGCGGTCCACAAGATGGCCAAGAGCTCCGCCTCACCAGTCAACATCTTCAACCTCCCCGTGACGTTCAAGTTCCGCAAGGTGGAGGGTGCGACGCCGGCAAAGGCGCCCATTGAGGCACCATCGCCCGCGTCCACTTCGAGCGCCTTCCCCTCTGTCCTCGACGAGTCGGCCCCAGTGTCCAAGCTCCTTCGCCTCCTTCGTGTTGTGCACAACCTCTCTGTTGAGGGACGCGAGGTGTCTGGCAAGAATGACTCGGTTGACGAGAACCTGTTCATGAACAGCAAGCTCACGGCCAAGCTCACCAGGCAGCTCGAAGAGACAATGATCATCGCCAGCGCGTGCCTCCCGGAGTGGGCGATCGAGCTGCCAAAGCACTTTGCCTTCCTTTTCCCATTCGAGACGAGGTATGCGTTCCTGCGCGCGACGTCGTTTGGATACGGCCGCCTCATCGCCCAGTGGCAGGCAGCTCAGCCTCGAAACAACAACAACCGCCGCGACGACAACCTGGCCCATCTCGCCCGGCTTGTTCGTCAAAAGGTCCGAATCTCGCGTGCGCAGCTGCTCGAGTCGTGTGCAAAGGTGCTCGAGCTTTATGGCACCTCGAACGGCATTCTCGAAGTCGAGTACTTTGACGAGATTGGCACGGGACTTGGGCCTACTCTTGAGTTCTACAGCCTCGCGTCCAAGGAGTTTGCGCGCCGCTCACTCAAGATGTGGCGAGACGAGGACGAGACGAGGGAGGGTAACTATGTGTACCACCCCAGTGGGCTGTTCCCCGCACCAGCCGCTGCCAACGAGCCGTCAAAGGAGACTGCGGGCTCGCGCCTGTCGTACTTCAAGACCTTGGGCCTGTTTGTGGGCCGCGCGCTTCTCGACTCGCGCATCATTGACGTCAACCTGAACCGCGTCTTCATCAAGCTCCTTCTGAGCAAGCCGGTCAAGAAGAACATTTCGACGCTGAAGCTCGTGGACCTGTCGCTTGCGCGATCGCTCGAGCGCTTGCAGTCGTACTTGCAATCTCGCCAGGAGATTGAGGCACTTGCGAGCCTCCCGCCGTCGAGTCGCCGCAACAAGCTCGCGACGTTGACCATTGGTGGTGCCAAGCTGCACGACCTTTCGCTCGACTTCACGCTCCCCGGCTACGACATTGAGCTCAAGCCCGGTGGTCGTCTGATTGAGGTCGACGACTCCAACCTCGAGGAGTATCTCGAGTTGGTGCTGGACAAGACGCTTGGTAGTGGTGTGGCACAGCAAGTCAAGGCTTTCCAGGAGGGTAGGTAGCGTGTGGCTGTGTGACAATGACGACATTGCTAAACCATCAGGCTTCTCCATGATCTTTTCGATCCAGGACCTGCAGATCTTCTCTCCCGAGGAGCTTGGGCTTCTGTTCGGCAACACGGAGGAGGACTGGTCTCGCGAGAGTGAGTGGAGTGGTTACACGCAGTGCTGCTGTGGCTAACGTTATCAGCCCTGGAACAGACGATCAGGGCGGACCACGGTTACAATGCCGACAGCCGTGCTGTGCGCACCCTCATTGAGGTCATGTCGTCGTATAGCAAGGAGGAGAGGAGGGCGTTCCTGCAGTTGTGAGTGGCGCTGGAACCCGATTGAAAGGTATCTGACGCTCTCAGCATTACAGGCGCGCCCAAGCTGCCCATTGGCGGCTTCCGTGGTCTAAACCCAGCGTTCACGGTTGTCCGCAAGCCGCACGAGCCGCCATTCAGGGCCGACGACTACTTGCCCAGTGTCATGACGTGTGCGCAGTATCTCAAGCTCCCCGACTATTCGAGCAAGGAGGTTCTGAGTGCGCAGCTCGGGCGTGCGATGCACGACGGCGGTGGATCGTTCCACCTGTCGTAGGGCGGGCGACGATAAAGGTGGGCTACCTGGCGTAGAGTGCTTGTCGCCGCCGGCCGCACACATGTTGCAACGCAACAAACACACCGTATATATACACATGGCTGTACTTACTGTAGAGAGATTGGTAGTAGCATGATGCAGGAGATTCTGCAACAAGGGACGACGAGTTTGATTCCCTGAGCGGTATGGGAACGGGACGCAGGGACGGCTCTGAAAAGAAGGAAAAGATAATCTGGGCAGAGTGGTGCCGAGCACTTGGCACGCTGCGGGGAGCGGGTCAGGTCGGTTTGAGTGACGCATGCGTATGAGCGCAGCAGCAGCGCGAGCGGCACGGAAGCGTGCACAGGGGGTGGGCGGCAGCAGCAGGCATGGCTTCAGGATACTGTATGCTTGCATCATGAATAAGGGTTAAGGTTAGGGGGGGTGATGCAAGGAGGTGCAGCAGGCGTTGAGTGCGGTGCACGCCGGCGGCCTGGCGGCTGGCGGCTGGCGGCTGGCGGGCAATGACATGGGCGTGGGTAGTCGACTGCGCGTGCGGGTGTAAGTGATGCGCGAAGAACTAGTTGTGTCGGTATTGTACTAATCATCGCGACGGGACCACGAGCGACAGCGGCGACGACGACGACAATGAGAACGACAACAGCGACGAGCGCGCTGCTGCTACTAGCCAGCGCAGCCAACGCACAGTGAGTGTGGTCTGCGAGGTGCGCGGCACCGCCACTGTCGCCGCGAGCGACGACTACGCTACGTCCTCGTCGCGATGGCGATCAGCCGCGCCGCCGCGCGCCCAACACACGCGCTGACACCCCCTCCCCCCCAGCCTGACAATGTGGCACCCCGCGCTGTTCGGGTACAACTTCCCCAACCAGAGCACGGACGCGGTGAACAACACGCAGCAGAACGCGCCGGTCACGCCGCTGCGCGAGCGCGACAACTTCAACCTGACCGGCTGGTTCTGGCGGTTCGCAGAGTACCCGCCGGCGCCGGGCCAGTTTCTCGAGCTGCCGTCCGAGGGCGTGTGGAACGCCGAGATCAGCTGTAATCGCGCCTTTACGAGCTGGGGCGTGCCGAACAACCAGGGGTCGCCGTGGGCTTGTCCAAGTGTGAGTTGTGTCGCGTGTCGCGGTGCGCGCGAAGGAAGCGCGGCGTGAGCGCCGCTGACACGCCCCGCAGGACGAAGGCCCGCTGCACACTGCCAACAGGTACAACAAGCCGCCTGACCCGCGCTACTTTGGCGGCACGGCCCTCAGCATAGCATACACGTCCGACTTCGAGTCCGTCCGCCCAGAAGACTTTACGATCATCAGCGTGAACGCCACGTCGCCGTGGACCAAGAAGACGGCGTACAAGCTGCCCCGGCTGCCCAAGTGCCCCAAGGGCGGGTGCCTCGTCGGCTGGCACTGGATCCATCAGAAGACGCACGGCGAGGGGTACGGCGACGAGATGTACTTCACAATGTACCGCGCGACTGTCTTGAAGCCCGGCAAGAAGACCAAACTCGGCAAGGGGCAGGTGC
The DNA here is from genome assembly GCA_026725045.1 of Vanrija sp. TS_01. NCBI lineage: Eukaryota > Fungi > Basidiomycota > Tremellomycetes > Trichosporonales > Trichosporonaceae > Vanrija > Vanrija sp. TS_01. The sequence goes on from JAPKIE010000005.1 coordinate 1,018,294, forward strand.
CGCGCTACTGCGGCAACGGGACCGCGTGTGTCGCCGGCCCCAAGCAGCCCATGTACCTCTTCATGAAGGAGGGGAACAACATGAACTACACCGAGGTCGCGGTGAAAGAAAACCCGACGTACGCGCGCGACTACGGGTTCAAGGACGGCGCGCAGGTCGACGCGCTCAGCGGCGCCAACGGACTCGCGCCCAGCTTCGCGCTGCTGGCTGCTGCGCTGCTCGGCGCGCTTGTGGCGCTGTAGAGCAGACTGGGCGTCGGCGTGCTGTAGACTATAGACATAGAGAGAGAGAAGCAATGTACAAGTTAGATCACGAGCGACGAAGCAATGTAAGAGTTGGATCATGCTGTCGCGACGACGCAATGTCCAAGTTGGATCATGCTGCAGCGACGAAGCAACGTACAAACGTACACGTTCGACGCCCGCCATTTCACCTAATGCATACATAATAAGATCGTCTGCGACGCGCCCATCTATCCCTGCTGCGACCGCCCTACTGCTGCTGCCCAAACATATTATTCTGGAACGCCGCGGCATTCACGCCCTGCGCCTGCGCCGCCGCAAACAGCCCAAGCTGTCCGTTCACATTACCACCCTGCTGGTTGAAGTTGTTGAGCCCGGAAAACTGCCCCCCAAGCTGTAGCCCCTGCAGCGGGTTCTGCTGCCCCGCCTGCTGGTTCAGCTGGCCTTGTTGGCCTTGCTGCGCCTGCATCGCGTTCATAAAGTTGCTGAAGCCGCCCATGATCGACGCAGTGTTGTTGTTCGGGGCTTGCTGCTGTTGCTGCTGCTGTTGCTGTTGCTGTTGCTGCTGCTGATGCTGTTGTTGTTGTTGTTGCTGCTGCTGCTGCTGCTGCTGCTGGTTGGCATTATTATTGTTGTTGTTCATCGCAGCGAGCACCGCAGCCTGGTTATTCGCCGCATTCTGCTTGGCTCGCGCGACCAGCGCCGCAAGCTGGTCACGAGGCAGCGTCGACACGTCAAAGTTTGGCGGTAACTGCACACCAGCCTCGGCAAGCAGGCGCCGGATGCCCGCCTTCTGCGAGTCGGTGTACCCAAAGCCTGGCTGTCCCCCTGCATTCGGCTGCGGTTGGTTCGGCACAGTGTTGGTCGACGGCTGCGTCGGGGTCGCGTTCTGGCTGTTGGCCTGGCTCAGCCCGGCCTGAGCCTGCGCCTGTAACTGTCGCAGCTGCAACTGCTGGATCGTCTGCGCATTCGTTTGGTTGGCATTGGCAAACTGCTGCAGCGTAGACGGCTGAGACGTAAGACGCGGTTGCGCCGCCGTGTTGTTTGTCGCGTTGGTCATGGCCTGCGGCTGCGATGCCGCACGCTGCTGGGCCAGCGCCTGCACACCTTGCAGGTTCGCTGCCGACGACTGCTGCTGCTGTTGCTGAAGTAGATGCGCCTGCTGGAAGAACGATGGCGAGATGTTTGTCAGGTTGTTGTTGAACTGCGGCGCCTGTCCGTTGATGGACATCTGCTGGACAGCGGGGCGAACGTTTTGTTGTTGCTGTGGCACCGTCTGGTTGTTGGGTGTGGGCACTGTAGGCTGCGGCACTGCCCCCTGAGCCTGGTTCATCATGCTCGACGGGATGAACGGCGTCTTCTGCAGCAGTGTTAGAAACCACAGGCCGTCCTCGTGCGTTGCGTTCTACTTACCATGCAGACCACACCCAGCAGTCGGTACACCTTGTCGGCGGCGCCGCTGGGGCTCGACGAGATCAAAAGAATCCCCTTGCCAGGCTGGTTCCCAAAGCGGATGAGCGCACACTGTATGAGTCAGTAACACGTCTCCCCTTTATCACCCACCAAACTCTTCGCTCCCAATGTCTGTGTCAAGTATCCCATCTTGCTGCGGGCCGACGGCTCGTTTTGATTCTGGGCCACGGTGAACAAGACGCACGGCGCTTGGTGCGTCTTGACATAGGTCTGCAACTCCGACATGTTCATTTGGCTCATGCCCGTCATCTCGAGGTTATCAGGCCACAGGTTGGTCTGTAGCTCGCTGGCGTTGAGCTGAGCAGACAGCAGTGTGCAGTCCACCGGGATGACCCATTTCTGGGGCGAGTTGTCGGCGGCCTTCATCGTCCAGCTAATGGTACCGGTCCAGACTCGCTGAGTGTTGGCTCGGCCAGCGGCAGCGTTCGGCTGGCCAGCGTTCATTGGTGGAGCGATGCCGAGGTTGGCCTGAGCTGCCAGCTGCGTCTGGCGCTGCTGCTGCAGAAGAAGCTGTTGCTGTTGTGTGAGAGATGGGGAGGCTGAAGGTGCGGCAGTCGGGGCGGCCTGCTGAGCCGGGTTCTGAGCCTGGTTGGCGACCTGCGTGGTCGTCTGCAGGTTGGGCTGCTGCTGTTGCGTGTTCGCTGCAGCCGCGTTGTTGTTATTCTGAGCCGCAGCGGTTTGAGCATTCTGTTGCTGCTGTCGCGCCTGCATCGCCGCAAGGACTCGCTGCTGCTGCAAGAGGTTGGACGCATTCTGCCCAGGATTGGCACTGGCGCCTGCATTGCCTGCAGCAGCATTTGCATTACCCTGCTTCGCCTGGAGCGACATGAGCGTGCTGAGCTGTGACATGGCCTTGTTCCTCAATGTCGGGTCCTCGCTTCTGGCGTTGGCGACCAGCTGCGCCATGATGTTCGGGTCGAGGCGACCACTCGATAGCAAGCTTGCGAGAACGTTGAAGCCACCCTGAGCGCCTTCGCCACCTCTGGCTGCCTGCGCGGCCTGAGCCATCTTGAGCGACATGGCCTGCTTCTGAGCCATCTGATACTTGGCCTGCGCTTCCGACATCCCACTTGTGTCGGTAGCCCCTGGGACAGCAGCTGGCACCTTGAGAGCGTCTGGTGCTGTGGCGGAAACCGGGACAGCCGGCGAGTTGTTGACCGGTGGTGGCACTGAATTGCGTTAGCACTAAACCACGATATGGTCCACTCCACAGACCTCTGATAACAAAGCCAGTCAAGAAAGTCTCCGTTTCCGGCGCCAAGGTGAACCAAGGGTCTTCTGGTGGGTCCGGTGTGGTCTGGAGAGGTCAGCTATGAGATCATCTCCCAAACCCACCACCTGGCACATCTTCCGCAGCTTCTCGGCGCTCGCCGAGCCATCCTTCCCCAGCGCATGCTTGCCCGTCTCTGGAGATCCCAGTATGAGGCAGGAGCACAAAACGTCCTTTTCCTTGCAGCGTTCACCGATCGTGTCCCAGTCCACATCGTCGTAGTCGGCGCGCGCGTCTGCTCGAGCCCATGGGCGTGATCCGCGCGAGTCACCGTCAATTGCCGCAAGCGACGCTTTTTCTGTAAACACGATCAGATACTTGCGCCGCGACTCGTTAGCAGGGTGCTGATACAGCATCGAGAGCATGGGGAGGGCGGATTCGGGTGACATCTGCTTGAGAGCGCTGGGCGGCGCGACGGTCGTGTTGGACGAGGAGAGTTCCAACAACTGCAATGGTCAGTAACGGCCAGGGCACACTCCCGACAAACACACCTGCAATCCCCCCACTAGCCCACTCAGGAAGTGGTCACTTGGACCTGGCTCGTTGGAAGTGACCGACATGCCCGACCCATCTTCAATGTCCCAGATGTCCGAGAAAAGAGACCCGGGTTTTGGGCGAACCAGCGCGGCCCGCGGGCTGAACCGATGGATCAGAGAAGGCAGAGACGTCAGGAATGCCGACGGCCGTCGAAAGTCCTGGTAAAACGTGGGAATGGTCGAGTGGAGTGCGCGAGGGTTCGAGTACAGGGCGTCATGTGGTGTGACAATGAGACCGATACGGAGCTGGACACACAAAGGTCAGCGATGCCAATGGGCGTGCGCCCAATCCGTGCTCACCGAAGCTTCACCGCCACTCTTCTCCATCAACCGCTGGACGAGCTTGTGGACGACGCCATTGATCTCGATGAGCTCGGTGTAGCGCTCTCTCGAGAGGCCCGAGTCGAAGACGAATGATGCCTGATGGACTGTTGGTGGGGGAGCCGTTGACGATGACGCTTCAGCCTGGTGCGAGTCCATGCTGGAGTGTGATGGCGGGGGAGGGGGTTTAGTGGATGGGGTGTTTCTCTAGCACGCTGTGTTGTCGCTGCTGTGAATCAAGCCGAGACGGCGAGCAAGTGATAGAGTGGTTTGGGCAACAGCGAGATGGTTGTGCAAGCGGCGGCTCAGATATCGTGCCGAATGAGCCTTGTCGGTCGGTGGTGGTGTAGCACTGGACGGCGGCGGGAGCAACTGAGCGAGCCGCCATTAGCCCGCAATACAAACTGGCTTGAGCCGCGCTTTACAAGACGTGCTCAGGGGCCTAATTCGACCACTTAACAATAGGCCATACCGCGGCGTACCCCACGGTGCGACGACGCCCTCCGTGTGCCGTTCAACGTCATCGAGCCCGGGATGAGGACCATCACACAACGCTCATCCGCCATCAGACGGCGCATCTCCCCCCTTGCTGATACCCAACACAGTCTCTCGACTTGCTCACCTTCCTTTACGCCACTAGAGAACCCAAGAATCAACACACCCACACCCGTTACTACATCCTAATCAAACAACAATAACAACAAACAACAGCACCGGGCAGCACCGGTAGCTGCTCTGGCATCAAACGATCAACACCAGCAACAAGAGCACACACCATGGGTGAGATAGTGTCAACAAACGCGCACGAGCACAAATACTGAGCCAGGACCCACTTGAACAGACCCCTCCATTCTAAGAGGTCAGTCACTCGGGCCATCGTGACCCAGGGCGAGAAGCAAAGCAACAAGGCGCTGACAACCTCGCAGGTCTCAATGACAAGATGTGCGTGTTGACCGGAACCGCTTCCTCGGCCTGGTCTAGGCATCGGCCACAACACGCCCACTAACATGTGTCCACAGCTATGAGCGGCGAAAGGCAGCAGCTCTCGAGCTGGAAAAGTGAGTATGATGCATCTTGCAGCACCAACCACACGCTGACCTTCCTCGAGGCAGGTGCTGTCGTCCGATGGCGCCCGCATAGCGACCATTGTCGACCAGCTGGTCGGCATGTTTAGCTCGACCAACGCGATGCACACACGCAATGGAGGTGAGACAGGCCCAAGGAAGCGTCTTGTTTGTTTGGCACTGATACGCATTCATAGGTCTTATCGGTCTAGCCGCCACCGCCATCGCGCTGGGCCAAGACGTTGCTCCATACCTTCCTACCATTATCCCTCCTGTGCTAGCGTGCTTTCAGGACAGCGAGAGCCGAGTGAGGTACCATGCCTGCGAGAGCTTGTACAACATGTGAGCTCACAGGGCGCTGCCAGAACGCTGACGCATTCTAGTGCCAAAGTTAGCAAGGGCGAGATCCTGGTATACTTCAACGAGGTCTTTGATGCCCTCAGCAAGGTATGTTAGAGCTGACGTTTGGTCTACTAACTTCAGCTCTCCTCCGACTCTGAAATGTCCGTCAAGAACGGTGCCGAGCTGCTGGACCGCTTGATGAAGGACATTGTGGCCGACGCGGCGTCAAACTACGTCTCCATCTATCACGAGGACGATCCGAACCGCACACCCCGTGACAAGCCTCTGGGCCACTCTCTTGACGGCGCTGGCGAGCCGCCAAGTTACTCATTGACATCAGGAGACAAGGACACTGACGGGCAGTCCAACACGAGCCCAACGAGGAACGGAGACTTCGATCGGTCCAACGTTCAGTCACCAGAGCGAATGGGCCCTGATAGACGTGCCTTCTCGCTCGAGCGGTTCATCCCACTCCTGAACGAGCGTGTCTACGCTATTTCGCCCTACACCAGGATGCACCTGGTGTCGTGGCTGATGGTGCTGAACACCGTCCCGGATCTCGAGCTTGTGACATACCTACCCGACTTCCTCGACGGCTTGCTGTGAGTTGCGCTGCTCCTGTACCTCACGTCTCTGACAACCCGCCTAGTAAATTTCTCGCAGACACCAATCTTGATGTCCGCGTTGCCACCGAGAACCTGCTCGCGGAGTTCTTACGCGAAATCAAGCTTATCGCCCAGCAGCAGGACAAGCAGGCGGACAGCCACCCAGTGCGTCGGGACAAGTTGTCGAGTCACCAAACGACCATGGACTCTGCATCGGCTTCAATTCCGCCGCACCACGAGGACAACGAGTCGGCCATCGAGTCTGACGATGATGACAGCTCCGATTTGGAGCGAGACGAGACGGGCACGATGGACACCCGTCCTGACAATGAGTGGGAAGGCGAGGGGTCTGGCGCTTGGGAGCCGGGACAGAATGCGTTTGTCGACTACTCCTCCATTATGGACATCATTGTGGACCACTTATCATATCCCGACAACATGGTTCAGACGACAGCCATGGACTGGATCCTCACCTTCTTGGAGTTTGCCCAGAACACCGTCATTTTCTACACCCCCCGTATCGTCTCTGCCGTTCTTCCCAACCTTGCTTCTTCAAAGTGAGTCAACCTGAGCTTTGCTAGTGCTGACAGACAGTCGCCATATCAAGGCCGCGGCCAGCGAGACCAACCGCCGGCTCACAGCTGTGATTCAGGCTCTGCCCCCTCTGCAAGTGACGCCTGTGCCACCCGCTGCAGCCCCACCGGCAGCCCCTCCAGCTGCGGGTAACTCCATTGGGCAAGGTGGCTCTACTATAATTTCAACGGCTGGCTCTTCGCCTCAGGCTGGACCAAAGAAGGACGTCCTCGCCGAGTCGCCGGACCGTCTGTCCGCGTTGACCGCTGTGGATCCTCTGGACAGCGGCGGCGTTCCAGGAGCGATGCTGAAGATTAAGGCTCCGCCACCCGTCCCTGCATCTGAGCCGGTGACGCCTGCAACCGGCGAGTTCCCTTCGAGCGTCAAACCGGTCCGAACCCGCCCCCAATCCCCTGTCGGACAGTCGCAGGCTCCCCAGTTAATCTCCATGCAGTTACAGCAGGCGCCACCTGTGACGACGACACTGCTTTCTCCAGCGCAGGAGACCTTCCTCGAAGATGATCCTTTCGACGTGCATGAGACCGTCAACATGCTCACTCTGCAGTTCTTGAGCGACCACCCAGAGACGCGTATCGCGGCGTTGGAGTGGCTCCTCATGCTGCATCTCAAGGCCCCGACCAAGATCTTGTCTAGGGACAGCGGAACCTTCCCAGCACTCCTAAAGACGCTGTCCGATCCATCCGAGGACGTTGTCAAGCACGACCTGCAGCTCCTGGCACAGATCTCCTCGTCATCGGAAGACTCGTACTTCCGCAGCTTCATGGTGAACGTGCTCGAGCTATTTAGCACCGACCGCCGCCTGCTGGAGAATCGGGGGAGCCTCATCATTCGCCAGCTGTGTATCCACCTCAACGCTGAGAAGATCTTCAGAACTCTGGCCGAGATCCTCGAGAAGGACGACGTGAGTGACATTGTGTGGGCGCAGGCTAACCAATGTAGGATCTCGAGTTTGCAGGCATGATGGTCGTCAAACTCAACATGATCTTGATCACGTCGCCCGAGCTGGCCGACTTCCGTCGCCGCTTGAAGAACCTGGACTCCAAGGACGGGTCGATGCTGTTCACATCGCTCTATCGCTCGTGGTGCCACAATGCGGTCGCCGCCTTTGCGCTGTGCTTGCTTGCTCAAGCGTACGAGCACGCGTCAAACGTGCTCCAGATCTTGTAGGTGGAGAGTGGGTTCCAGAGATGAAGCTGACCAGGTCCAGCGCCGAACTGGAACTCACGGTACCGCTGCTTGTTCAGATCGACAAGCTCGTCATGCTCATCGAGAGCCCCGTGTTCACAAGTGAGCAATAATGCTGGGAACGCGACTGACGTTAGACCTCCGACTGCAGCTGCTCGAGCCCGAAAAGTACCCGTACTTGTCCAAGTGCCTGTACGGCCTCCTCATGATTCTCCCCCAAAGCAGTGCCTTTGTGTCGCTGCGCGCGCGCCTGTCGGTCGTCAACTCGTCGGGTTATGTTCCACCACCGAACAAGCCCAACAGCTACTCCGGCAACGTTGGCAGTGGAAGGACAAAAGTGGGAGAGATCAAGTGGCAGGAGCTGCTGGCTCGTGAGTATCATTTGGGGGGCTGCGGAGATTGTGGATGTGCTGACTGATTGTAGACTTCCGGGCCGTCCAAGCCCGGCACGAGCGGGCCCGTCGGCAACTTCAGGTTGTGGAAGGAGTTTCCAGTCTCCACTTCTCCTCCCCGTCGCAGACGTCCGGCTCTGCAGGAAACAACAAGGCTGGTGTTACGGGTCTCCCGAGACGCAAGCCGGGTTCCAGCGACAAGCGCACCGACCCTGGGCTTGGTTCTGGTGGACCTCGCGTCGCGAGTGGTTTGTCACCTCTGAACCCGAAACGTCTGGGATCCGGGCACGCTGCGGCACCAGCGTTGGTGGGTGCCGGTGGTGCAGTGGCCAGCCTCCACCAGCAGGGTTTAATGCGCGCAATGAGCCCGCCCCCAGTTCCAGCGAACCGTAGCAAACGGCTACCTGCTCCTGGGGCCACGCGCCGATCGTAGATATTGAGCTGCCATATTGTTAATAGCGCGTGCGGGCGCGGATGTACCCCAAGCGTGGGCCAGTGTAGTGTGTTCTGGTGGCATCGCTTGGCATGCGCGCGACCGCGCGACAAGTCCGCTGGCGGACATGGTCGGTGGTTGAAGCGGATATAGGCTGGGAGCTGTATGGGGTGTGTGGACCCGTATGGTGGGACGCCTCCGATATTGTAGGGTAAAGTGTCAGGGCTGGCCGGGTGAAGCCCGGCACTTCGGCCCGGCGGCTCCTCGGTCCGTTCGCTCCGTCAGTCCGTCGCGACTACCATCCCCCACCCAGCCCCCCCCATCTCTTCTTTCCTCGGGCAATAAAACGGCAGCGTGGCCCACTCTGTACACTCTAGCCCCCATCTATCATCACCTATACATCAAAATGTCTGTCCCTACCGAGTTCAAGCTCAACAACGGCACCACCATCCCCGCTGTCGGCCTCGGCACGTGGAAGTCGGAGCCCGGACAGGTCACCCAGGCGTGAGTTGTGTCGTGGACCGGTGGGCGAGCGAGCGTCCTGCTGACAGCCTGCAGCGTCGAGCACGCCATCAAGTCTGGCTACAAGCACATTGACGGTGAGTTTCTTGCGCTTCGACGAGCTGCCGGAGCATTCGCTGACGAGGATCTAGGCGCTCTCTGCTACGGCAACGAGGCCGAGGTCGGCGCCGGCATCAAGGCTTCGGGCGTTGACCGCAAGGACCTTTTCATCACCTCCAAGCTGTGGTGCACGTACCACGACCGCGTCGAGGAGGGCCTGAACCAGACGCTCAAGGACCTCGGCACCGACTACCTCGACCTGTACCTCATCCACTGGCCCGTCCGCACAGTCGAGAACGGCACCAACAAGCTCTTCCCCGTCAAGGAGGACGGCTCGCGCAACATTGACCGCGAGTGGGACCAGGCCAAGACCTGGGAGCAGATGGAGGCCGTCCTCGCCTCGGGCAAGGTCAAGGCCATCGGCGTGTCCAACTTCTCCGAGCTCTACCTCGAGCGCCTGAGCAAGACGTGGAAGGTCGTGCCTGCTGTTAACCAGGTCGAGCTGCACCCCTACAACCCCCAGCACTTGCTCAAGAAGTACTGCGACGGCAAGGGTATCCTCCTGCAGGCCTACTCGCCCCTCGGCTCCAACGACTCGCCGCTCCACGCCGAGCCCGTCCTCGTCGAGATCGCCAAGAAGCACGGCGTCGCCCCCGCCACCGTCCTCATCTCGTACCAGGTCAACCGCGGCGTTGTCGTCCTCCCCAAGTCGGTGACCCCCAAGCGCATCGAGGACAACCTCACCGTTATCAAGCTCGACGAGGACGACCTCGCCAAGCTCGACGGCCTCGCCGCCGCCGGCAAGCAGCAGCGTGTCGTCTCGCCTCCTTGGGGCACCGACCTCGGCTTTGTCGACTGGTTCGGCCCCGACAACAAGAACGCGCCCGCCGGCACTGTTCTCGAGTCCAAGGGCGAGACGTTTTAGATGGAGGTAGTCTTGTAATGCAGCATTGTACATGAGCTGGGAGGGTGAGCCGGTGTGCGTCTTGCGCCTCTGCTCTGCCACAAGGCAAGGCCCGTGCGCGGCCATGCACGGGTGCGGCTGCGTGCGTCAATCAGCCAGGCGCCAGGCAACCGCCACTTGGGCTGTTGTCATCTCACAGTCGTGGCTGCTGGCAATGTCTACTGAGGCAGGGCAACCATGCCTCGTACACACATTGCACACATCCTACACACAGCATGCATCCATCGCAAGTACAGCTCCCGTCCGGCCCGCCCTGCCCACCTACCTACCCGGCCTACCCACCACCGACCCACGTGGTTCGCGATCGCACTAAACCCACTGGAACGGACACGGACGTGCGGAACCAATTTCCCCTTGGCACCTGCCTGCTGCCAGGGCGCGTGCCCCGCGACCGCCGGATCGGGCACTGCGAGCGACGCCGCACCAAAACACGCGCATGCCATGTTGCCATTGTCTGCTCGTCGACCTCGACTCCTCGTACTCGCACGCACGCAGCCGCATCACCGCATCGGCCGCATCCTCGCTCGCACGTCGCAGCAGCACCGTCTTGCAGCGTACAGGCGGGGCAGCACACCGACGCCAACCCCCGCCACCGCCCTCGGCGTGAGTATCGCCTGCCTGGAGATCGGGCCAGCCTCGTTATTGCCGAATTAACGCCCGGCTCCGTAGTTCAGTTGATTGTGGCGACCAAACCCTAGCCACACACCACCATGTCCCGCGCACGCATCGTCAATGGCCGGCTCGCTGCCGGCGCTGACAACGAGCAAGGTGAGGCCTGACATGCACGCACGTACGTGGGCGAGACTGACGCGGCTGCCTGCTTTGTACGTTGCTTGACATCGCACCTACCTACCCCACTCCACCCCCCTCCCTCCACAGTCATGACACAAACATGGCACCAGATTGTCGACACGCTCCGCCGACTGCCGTCCGCCGGCTCGGGAAGAACAGGAGGCAACGACGACGACCGCAAGGCGGCCATCCTGGAGAAGGAGACGCTCGACCTCGCGCTCGAGCGCCTCGAGTTTCTGATCGAGCTGCGCAAGGGCGGCAGCGCGCAGGCCGCGGCCGAGACGCTCACCCCGCGCGTGTCCCCGTCGCCCGGCGACGGGCTGATGACCCCGCCGTCCGGCGGGCTGAAGCGCAAGCGGCGGCCGAGCGTGGGCGTCAGCGCTTCGCCGGCGCCGATCCCCGCCGCACCGCAGAGCACCGAGAGCGCGCTCTCGTCGGTCCCGTCGCCGCTGGCCGGCGGGCGCGCGGGCACGCCGCTGGCGTCGCGCGAGCCCAAGCAGCGCCGAATCGACATTGCCGACCAGCTGCCGCTGCGCCCCGGGCGCCGCATTGCCGCCAAGTCCAAGACGGAGGAGGAGTGGATCCTCGCCATGGTCAAGAAGACGATCGGCGGCGACAAGACCCGGTACGAGGTGCAGGACGCCGACGACGGCACAAAGTGGGTCACGTCGCTGCGGAGCATCATCCCGCTCCCGGACCGCGAGGCGCCGCCAAGCAGCAGCAGCCACCCGTCCAACCTCGAGGACTTTCCGCGCGGCTCGTCCGTGCTTGCGCTGTATCCCGACACGACGTCCTTCTACCAGGCGACGGTCGTGTCCGCGCCGCTGCCCGGCACGGGCATGGGCCTCGGCGTGCGCGGAGGCAACGGCCGCGCCGACCCGGGCGCCAAGGCGGGCGTGTACCGCCTCTCTTTTGTCGACGACGGAGACAACGTGCCCGAGGTCGACAGGGATCTCGTCGTTTTGGTGAGTGTGCTGGCTGGGGCGGCACTGACGCATAGCTGCCGAAGGAGAAGTGACGCGTCTGTGCAGGCTTGGCTTCTGTGTGGGATCTACAGGTTGTAGGAGTAGCAATGCATTTATCTTACATTGGAAGTGGGGGGTGGGGTGGGGGGGTTGAGTGGAGCGTCGACCGCGCCAAGGCTCTTGCTGCGACGGCTGTCCTCCAGGCTCTTCTGACCAGGGGGTCGGTCGAAGCATCAGGTTGGCCCGGATCGCAGGCGAAGTTGAATCACCTCTGATGGTCTGCGCCTTCTAGAAGCCTCGGATCATACTGTGAGCACGGTTATCCCGGACCAGGCGAGGACATGTCCTTGTCTCTGCCCCACTCGTCGTGGGTTCAAGCTGCCCTCACCGTCGTCCTAACTCCTCCTCGATATCTCCCTTTCCTCTGTGCATAATCCAGATAGACTAACTTAAGCCACACCAAAGTCCCCCCGAGCCAGGGCCCTCGTGAGGCCCATCAAGGGGAAGTGCAGCTGACTGCCTGGTCTTTCTGTTCTCGTGGCAGTGGAGTTCGACTCGCCACCAGTCACACCCATACACTCCCTCCCCCGTGTTCTCTGTTAGTTTAGTTTCTCTAACTCAGCTCTGACAGCTTATGAAACCATGATCAACTGCATGCACAAAGCACCCACAGGCGTCTCTCTAGCACGAACACTCTGCGCACCAAGCACTGTATCTCACATCATTATACTGATCACTATAATACAACTTGATGAACCCCCAGCCCACTACTTTGCCCAGATTCTCTCATACGACGGGATCTGCCCGCCGACATGCCACGACGCGTCGGTAATACCCGCGCTGCGGAGCCAGAGCACGCCGCTCGCGCCGACGGGCCCGCCATCTCTGAGCTGCAGCAGCGCGGGCTGCTTGGGCGTGTACTTGAACCTAGGGTGTCAGCCGTGTCTCTCGCACACAAACGCACAACTTCTCGTCGACCACCGCACCGGAGGTCGCGGGCATGCGCGCAACGATCATGATGGCGAGCGTGAGGGCGGCGAGAGTGGCGCCGATCCCGAGTGCCTGGGCGGGCGTGACGGTGCGCGAGGCGACGCGTCCGAGGTGCAGCGTGCCGAGGGCGAGGGTGGTCACGGCGGGCCAGCGTGCACGGAGGAGGATACGGGCCTCACTGGGTGTGTCAGGTGTGTGTCGTGCCGGCGACGACAGCGGTGACTCACGCAGGGCCGCCCCGCGGCACCGAGGCAAGCAGCGAGACGCAGTACGCGTCGACGGCGAGGAGCGCGAGCACGACCGCGACGAGGGGGACGCGGGCGAGCATGAGCATGGCGGCGGTGACGGTGGCGACTGGGGATCGTCAGTACTCGACGCGCCGCTGACAAACTCACGTCCGAGACGCGCAAAACTCGAGGTCGAGTTGTACGGGAGCGGGCCCTGCCGTTAGCGCGTCGCCACGCGTGTAGCCCACCTCGTCCGAGTATGCCTGTGATGGGCGGGCACGCATGGTGAGTGAATGTTGATGATGAAGAGCAAGAAACAAGATGCATGGCTGTTGTATGTCGTCCACGCAGGTGCAGGTGCGAGTGCGAGGCGAGGCGTGGCGAGCGCGCGCTCTACCCCATGTGTGTGGGTGGGTGGCCACCGAGCAGCACACACACCGCACAGCACGTTGCCGTGCCGCAACCGTCCGGCGCAGACATGGGGAGGGCATGGTGCAGCGCCGCCGCGCCGTCCGCTGCGCTCCATCGCTCGCGGCTCCCAGATCCCCACATGCCCAGGCGAGCAAGCGCGTAAAGCTAGGCCGCAACCGGGTGGCGGGTGCGCCGCCGCTTGCGCTCGGCAGGCAGGCAGGTCGCTCACCGCGCCAGCGTCGCACCATCCACACCGGTGCCGTACGCGGCTAGCGTATCCACCGAGATGCCATACCGCGAGACGCTATCTGTACGTGTCTGGCGGGAGACGGCAGCGGCGGCGGGCGAGGGGCCCAGCTACTGCCTGCCCACTGCATGCGGGGATGATTTTCGTGGGGACAAGCAGCGGCGCCAGTTGCCACTTGCGTACCGCGCGAACGTAACCTCTCCTCTGTGTTTCATCGCGCGCAGCAGCGAGCGAGAAGAGCAGGCGCGAGAAACACGGCACACATGACATAATGCATACATGGCAACATGGCTCTAGCTCACTCGCCAAAGTCGGCCACCAGCGCGGCGCTGAGCGCTGACGCCATGCGGGGCGACAACGTGATATCGCCCCCACCGGTGGCGACGTCTTCGTCTTCGGCCTCGTCGGCCTCGTCGTCCGAGTCGTAATCGCCTAGCCCGGCGAGTGCGGTCGCGGCTGTTGGGGCAGCCGGCGCCGTCGCTGGTGCGCTCTTCTCCACCGCCTCAACCTTGGCGCGCTTGGATTCCCCGTCGTCCGCCTCGGCTTTGCGCTTCGTACTCTCTAGCAGTGGCATGACGACAAGATCGCCGCTGTCTAGTGCACTCTGCCATGCGCTTGCGGCGAACACGTGCACGACGGGGAACTCGACAAACGCTGTGCCCTTCAGTGCCGTGCTCAGTGGCGCGGCGCCGTCCAGTGGCGGGAAGAACGCTCGTGTCTTGGGTACTGGGGCCGTGTCGCTGCGCCGCCGTGGCACATGGTACGGCAGCGCGAAGACAAGATCCGCGCCGAGGCCCTCGGGGACGAGCGACGCAAGTGTCGTGCTGGTGGGGAGGACCGCAACCCGCGGGTGCGTCGCGCTGGGTGCGAGGTCGCCGTATACCATGCCGACGGTGAGGTAGAGCGCGCGCGTCCTGGCGGCGTCAGCGTCGTCCTCGCATCCACGTACTTGGGGTTCCAGCTCGACTGGTTCGTCTTGCGGCGCTGCATGCCGTCCGGGAGGAGGTCCACCTCGGCGCCGATATCCCCAATGGCCCAGCGCAGGCCGTCCAGCCGGCCGCGTTTTGCCGGTGCCCGTCCCGCGCCGCCGCCTCCACGCCCGCCACCCCGTCCTCCTCGCGCTGCTCCGCCCCGCCCGGCAGCAGCCACCTCGTCGGCGGTCAGCCCCTGCCCCCACTCGGCCACCTGGCGCCGCGTCGACTCGAGCCACGCGTAGTCGCCGTCCCACGTGCCCTGCGTGTACGATTTCAGCGGCACAAACGCCGCCGGGTCGCGCACGCCCGAGCACGACGCCGCGGCCTTGTGTGCCTTGGAGCACGGGAGCGAGCAGGTACGTGTCGAGCAGCGCGGGCAGGTGTACCGCGCCTCAGAGGTGCACATTGCGCAGGTGTTGGACCGGGCGGCAGCTGAGGAGGAGGAGGCTGCGGTCGAGCTCTCCGCTGCTGGTGGGTTTGTTGTCTCTGGCGCCACAGAGGGAGCAGGGGGAGGCGACCCCGCTGCCACTGGCTTGGCTGGGAGCCCTAACGACGTCGGCGATGGCAGCGGCATGGCGGTCGATGGATGGTTGTTCTGAGCAACACAGCCCGATGACGATCTGGCCGACAGACTTTCAGTGGCAACTTTCAGTGACGCCATCACGTGATCTGGGGACCCCATATTGTTCTTCCCTCGGCCGATCAGATAAAACGCTGGGTCCGAGATGCGACTGCCAAGTGCTCTTTAACCCATGCATTCATCGGACTCTCTGATCAGGGCCGCCGTGGCTTCTACTTGTCTCTGCGCAGCTACTTGGCATGCCATCCCTACTCGTTCGCGGCCAACCCTACTCGTTCAACGCGGCGCGGTACAGCTCGAGGGGGATGTGTCCGATCCAGCCCGTGCTGCGGGCGTCAGCTTTGCGCCTGTGTCTCGGCCGTGCGGCAGTACTCCAACTCACTTGCCAAAGCCGCCGATGTAGTAGATATCGGTAATATCCAGGCGCGACCAGAGCGACGAGTGCGCGCCGTCAGGGTCGCCCGGCACCCACCACTTGGCGTCGGGGTGGTACTGCACGAAGCACTCCTCGAGGCGCTTGCGCTCGGCCGCGTCGGGGGCAAGGAACGTGAGGTTCTGCTGTGTGAGTATTGCAGCAGTGAAAATCCCGGGGACCACTTACACCGGTGAACGACACACGCGGCTGGCCGTACTCCGACACGCCGTGCTTGAGCGGTGTCTGGAGCGTGTACGCCGCCTTGTTGTCCGGGTCGGCGCGGATGTTGCGCGTCATCAGCGAGATGGGGAACGAGATGAACGTGAGCGCGCCGTCGGGATGGCAGGGCGCGTCTGGGAGGTCAGGTCCGCTTTGTGGCAGCCGACTCACGCGACTCCATCAGAGCGTACGGGTAGCCTGGGGCGGCGTCAGTGGCAGTCACTCGCGGGCGCTCGGCCTCGGCGCTATGCCTCACCAGCGTTGGCGCCGGCCGTCTCGGGGAACACGCTGGCCATGGTGCCTGTGCCCATCTCCTTGACGAGCTTCTTGACGCTCTGAACTGTGGCGTATCAGCCGGTGGCAAGAAGCAACCCCTCACCAGCCTCTGGGAGCGTCTCGCGGTGCTGCGGCCCAGGCGCCTCGAGGGGCACCTGCGTCGCCATGGCAGCGGTTGCCGCTAGGATGAGCGTGGGGAGGTACATGATGGGGTTGGGTGCATTACACAGGGAGACGGCGGGAAGAGTCGGTATAAATACCAGTCGGTCACTTCGCGATCGTCACAATAGCAGCGAGAGTGGAACATTGCCGTGCGCCGAGCCCGCCATCAGCCCTGCTCCCGACGCAGCCAAGTGCGTCATATCGGCCGAACCGACTCACGTGGTATTGCCTCCGTCGACCATGCGGAAGTGCCACACGTTTTATGAAATGCCGAAACTCCGTCGCCAGATCGTACATTGGCGGAAGCAATTCATGGCAAACGGGAGTAAATTGCGTTTCGATGTCTGGCATTGCGGCTGTGGGTGAGGACTCGGCTGCTGGCCTGGCTGCGACTCTGGCGACAGTTTGGTCAACGAACGAGCCTTTCCACCTTCTAACCAGCAAGCAGCAAAAATGGTCAGTACCGACGGCGACGACGACCCCCGCACCGACATCGACGGCATCCCACGACAGCACGAGCACACCGAGCACGAGCGAGCGAGACAAGGATATGCGTGGATGGCTGAGAGATGAGGTCGGGAGACTGGGCGGCGGATGTTGGGAGGCCAGACGGACGACTCGACATGGGGAGGACGGCATGTGCTCGATGTGTGCTCGGCTGGGATGTCGGACGTGCGGGGCGTCTGGTCAACGTTAGCGGTCGCGGACGGCATGCTGACGCAGCGTAGGCCGACAACGGACCCGTCACCATCAGGACCTCCAAGTTCATCACGAACCGCCTGCTTAACCGCAAGCAGTTCCTGCTCACGGTCACCCACCCCACGCGCGCCAACCTCTCGCGCTCGGAGCTCGGCGAGCGCCTTGGCCAGCTCTACAAGGCTGACAAGGAGCGTGTCGTCGTCTTCGGCCTCCGCACCAAGTTCGGCGGTGGTGTCACCCAGGGCTTCGGTCTCGTCTACGACGACGAGGAGTCGCAGAAGGCCTTCGAGCCCAAGCACCGTCTCGTCCGCTCCGGCCTCGCCACCAAGGTCGAGAAGGCTTCGCGCAAGCTTCGGTGCGTAGTGCTGCGCGGCTGTAGACTGTGGACATTTGGCTGACATTACCCAGCAAGGAGAGGAAGAACCGTGCTAAGAAGGCGCGTACACTGCAACGCAACACGAGTGCTCTGCTAACCCCAACAGGTCCGCGGTACCGCCAAGAAGTCGACTGGCGGCGACAAGAAGAAGTAAACTTCTTCCTAACGACGACTGGGTTGTCCTGGCGGACGGTGTATCGCTATACTGGTTCTTTCCCCTGCATCGGGAGATGGATCTCTTCCTCCATTGAGCGTCGTGCTGCGTTACTGACTGCGTGGGCAAGGAGCCGGGTCATGGGCTGGGAGCGTACATGTGCATGGCGTGTGGTTCGGCGTGCGCGGCGTGTCGCAGCGGCGTGAGGCGGCCTATGGCGGCGGTGGTGTGGTCTGCTTGTGCTCGACGGCGTGCTGTGATTTTGGCGGGTGGCAGTTGGCAGCTTTTCAGGGACCACGTGTTAAAAGGGGAGGATGTGTTAGGTTTCACCGTGTCGCGCGACAAGCGACTGATGCGACGTCGGCATTTACATAAGTCAAAGGCTCAGTTGTATTGGACTTGGGATTGCAGTCACGCCTTCAACTGGCAGCGACCAACACCTCCCCCGGTCTCGCAGTTGGCAGTGACCGAGGCAATAGTGTCATTGCCGCCTACTAATCTCGGTCGGGACGGACATGCGCGCTGCCCCGACGCGCAGCACGCCGCCGCGGCGCTGGTGTTTGTTTCCAACGACACACGCGTCGTGATCTGGCGCCACTGCCGAAGAGGCCGACGGCTGGGTGCCACAGTGTGTCTGCGTGCCAATCGTGCTGCGCCCCGACTCTCCCTGCCAATGCACCTAACGCGCAGATTCACGTGCAGTGCTGACACTGGCTCGCTTCCGAGGCACAGTCGGGCCGACGACGACCACACTGACCGCCGGCGACGGCTGGTCGCCGCGCCGCCGCAACCACTACAGTGTCATCGGCGAAGGCCGTGCCACCAAGCACGTCCAAATGGCGTCATGTTACACCACGGTAGCCTCACGCCGTATTATCAAGCATGGGCGCATCGCGCAATCGCGTGCCGTGCATGCCGTCCCCGAGCCGGCGCTCTGTATTTCGCGGACCACAGCTCGGCACGTATAAGTATGCATGGGGTGCTGGCTCGCTGGCAACATCACCGCACGAAGCACACACGCACACACCATGCCCGTCGAGTTCATCTCCGCCACGTTCGCCAACGGCTCGACCGAGCTCGCGCCCTTCCCGCCCGGCTCGCCGGTCGACGTCGACTTCCTCGTGCGCTACGCCCGCGTCCTCGACGACTACGGCTACAACTACACGCTGATCCCGTACCACTCGGGCGGATTCGACCCCTTCACCCTCGGCGCGACGGTTCTCGCGGTGACCAAGAACATCAAGATCATCATCGCGCTCCGCCCCAACACCATCTTCCCCACTGTGGCTGCGCGCAAGCTCTCGACTCTCTCGCAGCTCGGTAACGGCCGCGTTGTTGTCCACTTCATCGCCGGCGGCAGCGACGCCGAGCAGGCGCGCGAGGGCGACTTCCTCCCCAAGCAGGAGCGCTACGGCCGCCTCGAGGACTACATCAAGATCCTCCGCCGGGCGTGGAAGTCGTCCGAGCCCTTCGACTGGGACTCCAAGTACTACAAGTTCACGGGCTTCTCCAACCAGGTCATCCCTGTCGGCGGCCACATCGACGTGTCGGTCGGCGGCTCGTCGGACGACGCGTACCGCATCGGCGGCGCCCTCGGCGACATCTTCGGCCTCTGGGGCGAGCCGCTCAAGGAGACCAAGGAGCAGATCGACAGGATCTACGCCGCTGCCGCCGCTGCCGGCCGCCCCGAGGGTGACCGTCCCAGGATCTGGGTCACCTTCCGCCCCATCGTCGCCGAGACGGACGACCTCGCCTGGGAGAAGGCCCACAAGACGCTCGACCTCCTCAACAAGGGCCGTGAGGCGGTCAAGAAGATCTTCCCCCGCGCCGGCATCGCCGAGCCCCAGAACGTCGGCTCGCAGCGTCTCCTCGACATCGCCAAGCGCGGCGACGTCCAGGACCGCGCGCTCTGGTACCCCACCGTGACCGCCACCAACGCCCAGGGTGCCTCGACGGCCCTCGTCGGCTCGTACCAGACCGTCATTGACAGCCTGCTCGACTACGCCGAGCTCGGCGCCGAGCTCATCTCGATCCGTGGCTACGCCAACTTTGACGATGCCGTCGACTACGGCCGCTACATCCTCCCCGGTGTGCGCGCCGCCCTTGCCGAGAAGGCCGCCGCTAACGGCTCCAACGGCGAGTCAAACAAGAAGCGCAAGACGTCCGTGGACGCGTAAAAAGTATGTAGCCAGTATGGGCTCGTCATAGACTTTGTGATTAGAGGGTTGTGCACCATGCAGCAGTATATCAATGAGCTTTGGGGTGCATCTGTCGTATCGGAGCGTGGGGATACATGGCCATGTGGCGCGTTACAACGTGTGTTTTTTTTACAACGGCTTAGGCAATCCAGCCCTTCTCCCTTCCCCACTGCACAAACTCCTCAGCGGAGCCAAACTCCTGTACCTTTCGGGATGCTCTGGGAGCCCTATCATCCTGCGCGAGTGCCAGGCGGAGAGCCGCCTCGACATCCACGAGCATGTGCCACGCCGCCTCGGAACGGGCGCGGATGATTTCCTTCTCAGCCACCACGCCTCTCTTTGGCATAGAAGACGCTGATCGCTTGACCTCCCGCGGCTTTCGAAGCGTTGGCGTCGCCCGTAGTAGGCGTCGTACAAGATAGTGTAGCCAGAGGACGTTGGTGATAGGATGGAAGGCGGTCCAGGCTTCGGGTTCCGGGTTGACGGATTCAATCCGCTCACGCATCGCCCGGTAAACATCCCACTGATCGCCTACGCCCTCATACACTTCGACCGGGAGGGCCGTGCTTGTCGGCCCATGGTCAGGGATGTATAACCGGGAGAGGCCAAAATCGATGATTGTGGCACGCACGGCTGTCGCACTTGAGTCGAGGTAGTTGGCAATGGGCTGCGGGGGAGCTGATGGTGGGATGGTGGACACGAGAATCTGCCCCTCGTGCAGGTCGCGGTGCTGACGGCGTTAGCTGAGGTTTATCTGGGCTTAGCAACTAACCTCAAAGTCCGTCCATTTCTCCGCGCGCCCGAGAGCATCCGCCACTTGCCAGAAAACAGACGCCGCCTGGACCCAGCCACGAGACGCTTCAAACTTGTAGCCTTCAAGGTCCTTCCCTCCGTTTGAAAGTGCGACGAGAGCATACAGCTGAGACTCGCCAAACACGTCTGGGCGGATACTCTTCCACTCGCTCCCGCTGTCGAACTCGTCCCACGCCTCGATGAGCGGCTGGGGGTAGCGGCCCTTGACGACGAGCGCTCTGCATAGGTCAGCGGATCACAATCGAGCTTCACCCACCCAAGGAAGTTGCCGAATCCACCTCCGGGGACCGAGCTCATCCGCTTGGTTGTCTCAACCTCCCGAACCACGTCGGCGGCCTCTGAGCAATCTGGTATCTCCACCGTGCTTGCGTCGGCCGATTCACCCAAAAGAGGAATGATTTTGACGACAATCTCCTCGTTCTCTGAAGACGAAGCGACGGTGAATACTTCAGAGTAGGATGCCTCGCCAATCTTGCGGATGACAGGACTTGCTGTCTGTCCTCCTGGCAGCAGGCTACCAAAGGACTCTGAGGTGAAGACATCATCAAATGGCAGCAGAGCCGTCGGTGAGCAGCTAGACAGCAGCGTGTCAATTGCTGAAGGCTTGGGTAATTGCGCTGCCTTTGATCGCTTAGGTTTCCTGGTGTCCCGGATGGTGACTTGCTCGAAATGGTCGGTGACATCGTCGATTGTCGTCATCGTGACACTCTCGTGCCGCCTCAGTGGGGTCGCAAATCCGACGTCACGTAAAGGGGCAACGCGTCGAGGAGTACAGATAACAACCTCAGGAGTCAATCGACGGGGAGTAGATACTGGGGAGCGGGGAATCGCAACCTTGCGTGCTCGAGGCACCGTGTGCTTCTTGATCAGATCCCCTTTCGTCGTCACTGGCGCTTGGACCTCCTTCGCCTTGGTAGCCTTCTTGACTGGTTTCTTGAGGGGAGTGTTGGTACAGTCATTGAGTGAAGATAAGGGCTTTCTGGTCAGGGCAGAATCCTGGGAGATCTTTGACTTGAGCGAAGGTCTCCTTGGGGCAACAGGTGACGAAGGCGGACTGAGCGCCGGTGATGAAGGGGTGCGTTCGGGCGAAGAGTCGGGATGGACGTTGATGATGCGCTGGAATGATGAGCACGAGGCGTGGATCGTCGCTGCTTACCGACTGCTTCCGGCCATATGTGGTGACCTGCTCATTGTTAGTGGGGTGGAGGGAAGGAGCTGACGAGGGTCACATCACCTTCTTGGTCTAGAAAGAAATCAGGCGCGTCAGCGGATACCCAAAACCTCATCCCCCAGGCTCGTACCTTCAATCCAAGGAGCGACATGGTTACCAATGTCCTCTATGCCGTGTCCGGATCGGATTCTAGCTTGCACAAGGTCAAGATGGATGGAGAGGAGTCAACAAGAGGTCGAAGGCTGAGGTCGATGTTTGTGTCCCACGTGGCTCAGAGATGACGAAATTGCTCCCGCCCCTGCACCATCAACGCCTCGAGCCCTGTCCTCATTGAGCGCCTTGTTTACTCCGACTCCTCTCCATCGCTCGACCTCATACTCGTCCTTTATGCTTGTCAATTAGCACCTCCAAACGTCCCACATAGACTTCCCCGTACGTAGCGCTAGCAGAATCGTGTGAAATCCCTCTCCAGACACCCCCACCACACTCCTTGTCGGCAAAGTTGCCACTGCCAAACATGTCGGCAGCAAACTGGCCCACCTTCCAGGACTTCACGTTCGACCTGTCCTCCCGCCTACGACAGGCCGCGCAAAGAAGTCTCGCAGAGCTTGAGGCTAGCATCAACTGTGATGGGCACGACTGGCTGGACGACTACATTGACAACATTGAGGCTCAAGGAAGGAAGTAAGTGCAGTGTTTGGGTATCCTGGGTGATAGGAGCTAACCCACGGGCTAGGGCACCAATTGCCGACCTGATCAAAACTCCTTCGCGCACTCAGACGGCCAAGAAGACCCGTGCCGTGCTTACAGCAAGCAAGAACCGTGTTGAGCAGATCCGACTGTTCAATGAGCGCGCTGCGCTGAGCCCTCTGGCGAGCAACTCGCCCAACGTGAGTCTTCGTGTCAGGATTTGGACGACACTAACTTGCGCCCAGGTTCGCCAGCCATTTTCCCCCTTGTCCACCCACCGACTCAATACCATCCCTGCCTCTCCTACACCAGCCTCTCCGCTGAAGGGCAAGGCACTCCCTCTGATCAAGGCCAAGAAGGAGAAAGTTGTCAAGGAGAAGGTTGTCAAGGAAAAGGCCCCCAAGGCCAAGAAGGGCAAGAAGCAAAGCCCCGATGAGTCTTCAACCAAGGAGAATGCGCTCGAGGTTGAGCCCACTGCAAGCTCGTCCTCAGCCGTCAAGACGACTGGCATCCGTGGTGTCGCGCTCCAGGCTCCCGCCATCACAGTCGAGCCTCCACCCACCAAGGCGACCCCCGCCGAGGCGAAGGCCACCCGCAAGCGAACTCCAGTGAAGGCTAAGGAGCCCACTCCTGAGCCCGTGCAGGAGCCTGAGGAGGTAGAAGAAGAGGTGGTGGTGGTGGTGGAGGAGGAGGAGGAGGAGGACAAGCACGAGGACGCTATGGAAGTCGACCCTCCAGCGGCCGAAGTGGCGACTGTTATCCAAGCCACCCCCGCTTCGGAACACGACGAGCCTCTCGAGGAACCCATCGACGTCGATGAGAACGTCGAGCCGCCAGTCGCTGTGGACGAAGCGGTCGACATCGAGGAGGATGTCGAGATTGGTGTGGTGGAGGAACTTGAGGCTGAAGACGAGCCCATTGCTGTTGCTGAGCCAGAGCCTGCACTGCCGGTGGCTGCAGAGGCAGCTGCCTCCACATCGCCTGTCAAAGCAATCTCGCCCGCCAAGACCTTTGTCAACGAAACGTCGCCTTTCAAGGTTGCTACTGCTGAACCCCTCTCGACCAAGCTTAGCTCCCCAGAGAAGACCAGCTCTCCAGTCAAGGAGGCCGCCGCTCCGGCACCGGCTGTTCCTCTGCGTCAAGTCCGCTCGTCCTGGCTCAGCTCGGCTCTTGGCACACGCACTGTCCCGGTTTCTGGTCTCGGCGCCGACCGCAAGTCTTACGCTTCAGGATCGCAGCCCCGCGGCAGCATTCAGTACGAGTCGCTTCGCAAGAGTGTGGCTGCTGCTGGCACCTTAAAGCGCAAATCTGAGGATGGTCCTGAGGCCGACGGGCCTGAGGTTCAAGACAAGCCTAAGGAGAAGCGTGCCGACAAGGTGGCGCGATTCGAGCCGTCTACCCAGTCAACATCACCAGTGCGCCAGCCTGCACTTCAGGCCGCCCGCACTCCCGCATCGGCTCCCCAGGCCAAGACCAACCCTCTGGGCGACGCCCCAACCTCTGTCCCTTCGGCGTCCTCCGCCCCTCATGATGGCCGTCACCGCCCAGACACCTACAAGGTCGCTCGTGCTCTGGACGAAATGCGTGAACGCGCCGCTGCTGCGGCTGCCAAGCAGAAGGCTGCCGCTGCCGCTGCCGCCACTACTACTGCTACGAGCACGAAGCCTGGAGAGGCAGCGAGGCCTGTTCCCACCGCCACCAGCACAGGAACTGGGTTCCTTCGCGGCCTCGGTAACCTCGGAGTCGGGCTCCTTGGTCTGGGTTCATCCGAGGCCGACGAGGCTCGTCTTCGTCGCGAGGAAGAGGACCGCCGTGCTCAAGAGGAGGCTGAGGCTGAGCTTGCACGCATCATGCGCGACATGGCTGAGGAGGACAAAAAGGCTGCCGCTGAAGCAGCTGCTGCTATCGCTCTCACTGCCGCCTCGAGCAAGCCCATGACTCAGGTCAGGACCGAGACCGTCACTGTGGCAAAGGCCAACAACGCTGCCATTCTCTCGGAAGACGAAGAGGACGCTATCAACGACTTCATCTCTCTTCCTGAGCTTCCCCAGCCCGACATTGGCGATGACTTTGATGCCATTCCCCTTGATGACGGTGTCACATCGGCGCTCGGTGCCGCCGGGATCGACATTGACATTGACTTCCCCGACTCGACAACGCCACCCAACAGCCCGCCACGCCGGATTGTCCCAGTTTATGGCATCCCCCGCTCGCCAGCGCCAGCCGCTGCGGCCCCCAAGGCCAAGGGCAAGCAGGTCCTCAAGGTGCCCGAAGTTGTCCTTTCACCTCCCAGGGCCAAGACTCCGGCTGTTGCTCGCCCTATTCGCATCAAGCCATCCAAGGCTTCGGTCTCGAGGCCGGGCACCGCTGCGTCGACGTACGAGGATGCGGATGACGAGAATGACGATGAGCTGCCTACCACGGCGAAGAAGACTCCAGTGAGTGGTTGCCGCGCATGTATGACTAGTAATGCTGAACCTCCTTTCCAGGGCATGCACCGTTCGCGCCTGCTGTCCAACGCCAGCGTCGCAGGCAGTACTCTCGGAGTGTCTACCAAGTCTTCTGCTTCTACACTCCTTAGCCAGGCCGACCGCATGGCTGCCAAGGCGTTAGGCATCAAGCCTACGCCTGGCAATGTCAAGAGCATCCAGGCTGCCGCAGCTGCAAAGAAGAAGGTACAAGATCAATTCCTGCATCAAGGTCAAGCTGACAAGGACAAGGAGCAGGAGCAGACCGATCGCAAGGCTGAGCTGCGAGAGAAGATTGAGCAGCGCCGTCTTGAGGAAAAGCAGCGCAAGGAGGCCGAGGAGAAGGCGAGGTTGGAGGAGGAGCGCAAGCAGCGCCTCGCTGAGGAGGAGGACAAGCGTCGTCGCCGCGCCGAGGCCGATCAGCGCCGCAAAGAGCGTGAGGAGAAGATGGAGCGCCTTGCGAAGGAGAAGGCGGCCCGTGAGGAGCGTGAGGCTGCTACTGCTCGTGCCAAGGTGAGTTGCTGTTCTTCTAACATGTGACACCGCTGACAGGCCTTGCAGCAGGCAGAGGAGGAAGCCGCGCGGAAGCGCAAGATGGCTCCGCTCATCAACAAGAACATGGGTGCGAGCACAATCAAGAGAGTTGTCCCCCCTGTTGCGGCTCCTGTACCCAAGAAGGACCTCGCCTCGTCCAAGTCGACTTCGAACCTGCATGCCCAGTCCAAGATGGGTCCCACTGCGTTCCGCACCAACGACGAGCCTGCCCGCGCTCCGACAATCTCACTCGTGGTTCCTCCTGTACCAACTGCTCAGGCTGAGCGCCGTCCTCTCGGCCCCCCTGCCCGTACCTCGACTGCCCAAGGACCCCATGGCAACCACACTGCTCACGCTGGTCCCAGCAACGCGGCCGTTCTCCAGCAGTCTCGTGCTGCCCTGCAGGCGCAGCTCGACCAGAAGGCTCTCGACATGGAGTCTGAAGCGATCGAGCTGCCGGACATTGCTTCGGAGTACTCTGACTCGGACGACTCGGAGAAGGAGGACGACTTCAAGCGTCCCGGATGGGCTGGTACGCCCGAGCTTCGCAACGCGCTCAAGGCTCAAGCCAGCATCAACCCCGATGACCTGTTCGGCCCCATCCGTCCCCTCAATATGGAGGAGCTGTTCAATGCCCGACAGGGCAAGTTCCGTGCCCGTACAAGTTCGGCCAACTGGAGCGGAGCCGACCGCCTCACGGAGCAGGAGGAGCGCGAGTACGCTCGTCGTATGGGCTTCCGTCCGATCAACGCGCCGCGCGAGTCGAGACCGAGCGGTTCAAACCGTTAACCGAGTGCTTGTTTTGGGAGTGTAGCTGTGTTCCAAGGAGTAATGATGCATTGTATCCAACTGGCCACACGAGTGGTGGTTGTTTTTGCCCTACAGAGAGTTTGTTTGCTGATGAGACACAAGTCGATAGTGTTACAATGGAGCGGCCTTGCGGGCCGCGTCGCGGGCATGGAAGACGAGGAGGAGTCCTTCGTAGACTGTCCAGGCGATGGCACTGCTAGCAGCTTTGCGCGAGATGCGCAATGATGATCCGGAGAAGAAGCCCTTGAGTCCAGAGTCCTGGAACGGTCAGCACGGTGGTCTCACATGTCGGCTCACCCTGTAGATATGGGAGACGGCGCTGCCGATGCTGGGATTCTCAGCTGGCGCAACCTGCATGCGGGTCTTGACACAGTCGGCCGGAGAGGTGACGATGGTCGCGAGCACGGAGGCGGTCACGGCTGGTTGTCAGCTTGGCCTCGGGCTAGCATACGCACCAGAGCCAGAGTGCAGCGCGGCGTTGGGGATCCCGAGGTCGGGGCTGCGGGCGAGGGCTCGTCCTGCCGTCAGCGTCTCTACAGCCATGGCCAGAAACGCACCAGCCAGCTCCTTGCACTTCTCGTAGAAGACGACGTAGATGCCGGCGTACGGCGCATCGCGCACCGCCGTCGCCGTGAAGCCCTGGAAGAGGCCGCGCACGCCGGCTTTGGACACAATGTCGCGGAAGGCGCCGGTCACGCTGCGGTACTCCTTGTACGCGTTGCTCTCGAACCGCGCCTTGATGATCGTGACGGGATTGAGCACGAAGCCGACGCTTGTGCGCGCGACGGCGCCCGCGACGAGGTTGCCCGTCGCGCTCAGCTTGGACAGCGCCGAGCGCTTCTTGCCGTCTGGGCTCTCCACCGCCGTCTTGAAGAACGCCACTCGGCCGAGCTCGTACCGGAACGAGCTGAGCATGTAGAAGTAGAGAGCGACGCCTGGGACGTTGCTGCGGGCGGGTTAGGCTTGCTTGGTCAAGAGAGCGCGACACACCGGACTACTGTTGGCACCGTTCCGCGCCAGAGGCCGCGCACGCCGTCCTCGGCAATCACCTGGCGCACGACAGGCGCCAACCGGTGGCTGGAGTCAGCGGGCTTCTACACTCTGGCTCACCTCTTCCGCCCCACATCGTACCCCTGCTGCAGGCGGGTCTTGAGGAGGTCGAGTGGCTGGAGGCAGACGGCGCTGGTAAGACCCGAGATTGCGCCCGAGAGGAGGTGGTGCTGAGCCTTGATGTCGGCCTTGGTGCGCACCGTTCCCATTGTGCCCGCAGGTGCCGGCGACGCGAGGATGGGATGGGAGTGGGAAGCGAGGGGGTGAAGGTTGTTGGGTGGTGCCGAAAGTCATAATGGCTGGAGTTTGCCGGCGGTCGTCATCGCCCGGCCCGGCGGTCATTTTCCGCGACAAGCGGCGCGAGCCGACTCGATCGTTGGACATTACATCACTCTCATGAACTTTGAGGTGGGTGCAAGCTGCCCGGATGCGTTCGCTCACACGCAGGACAAGAGCGAGAACACGGTGCAGTCGCTGTTGGCGCTGCTGCGTTCGACGCAGGACGAGGGGGATGCGGGTGCGAGTGCAAGCACGCGTAGAACTGCTCAGCCTCCACCGCCGCCGGCACCGCGGCCCTCGACCTACCACCAGCACTGGGCGCCTCCCGCAGCAAGTAGTAGCAGCGGCGTCCCGTCGTCCTCGGCCATCAGCGACCTGCTCGCTCAGCTGAAGCCTGATGGCTCCCGCACCCCGCCATCAGCGTTCGACGGCCCCCGGAAGGGCCTGATCGACCCCTTTGGGCCTGTCGCGTCCGAGCCAGCCGACAAGGGCAAGCGCAAGGCGTCTGACGCGGCCGACGACCCAGCAGAGTGGTCGTTCACACGCTGTCTGCCTGTGCTCACCGAGCTGCTGCGTGACGACGAGTTTGTCAAGGAGATCAAGAAGGTGTGCTGGGTGGTGGCTGCAGCGCTGACTGGCCCAGATGAAAGCCGACCAGGAGGCCCTCGAGCGCCGGCTCTGGGCACGCATGGAGAAGGTCAAGGCCGACCACGCAAAGAAGGGCGCGGCGGAACGCGAAGTGTGCGTCTACCCGCTGACATGAGACGCGCTGACGGCAGGGCGAGGATCACGCGCAAGCCCGTGCCGCCAGAGAAGCTGGCGCAGTGGCAGAAGGACCTCAAGCGCACGCTCAACGACTTCTTCGCGGCGCAGGTGCTCCCCGCGACTGACGGCCTCGCCGCGCGCCAGCGCGACCGGCTCATCGAGCTCGGCGTGCCCGGGCTCGGAAGGGCACCGGCGCACACCGCCCCGGGCACGGGGTCGAGCGAGGGCAGCGCCGCGCGCCCGATCAAGGTCGGTTCCGGGGCTGGGGCGGCCGAGCGTGAGAAGGCCGCGCGAGAGAAGGAGCGCATCGTGCGCATCATGGGCGTGCTCGAGGGCGCTGTCGCCGAGCACTAGAAACGACACACTGTAGCTATATGAACGCGATGCATTGTACAACATGGCCGCGGGGCTGGGGCCGCGGGAAAGGGGTGCCGAGGGTATAGTCTAGTTCTGGGGGGTGGGTCAGCTGGCTCAAACCCGAGTCGCAACGCAGCGAACTCACCTCACGCCACTGCCAGCCGCACTTGACGCACTTGCTGCCTGTCAGCTCCATCCCGCACGCGACACATACTAGAACGTCGTCATCGGCTCGTCGGCGGACCGGATCTGCAGCTGGCGGAAGTAGGCGCGGTGCGACTCGCACTTGGGGCAGTCGGCTGGGAGGCTCGTGTCAGCGCGGTGTGCGTAGGGACAGACACGGCCACGCACCGTCGGTCTGGTCGACATTCTTCCACGCGTCCTCGCCGCCCATCACGTCGTCGAGCTGCTTTCGCGCCAAATGCGTGCGCATCGAGATCTGCTGCGTAATGACCCACTGGTACGGGCATGTCGGGCACACCCTGCGCGTGTCAGCGGCCAGTCGACCGGGAGGGTGTGCGAGCGAGCCGGCGCTGGGGGGAAAGCACTCCACCCCAGCGTCCGCCGCGGCTGCGCACGACGCCGACGTACCAGCACTTCTCGGGCGACTCCTCGCCGTCCCCGATCGTGAGGTTGTTCGCGCAGTACGGGCAGAAGAGCATGGCGGCGGGGTATGGTGGACGATGTCGATCGTCAGAATTTTATCCAACGTCACAACAAGGTGGAGGCGGCGTGTTTCAGCACCTCCACCCTCCACCGCGGGTGTCCATCGCACTGGACTGGCTGCAGCATCCATCGCTTTCTTCTCCTTCTTCTGAGTCCACTCGCCCGCACCATGGCAGAAACACCCATCACCCTCAAGCCCGCGCACGCGTCCCCCGCGACGCCCAAGCCCGCGCCCACACGCGCAGCCCTCAAGCCCTGGGACTTTGAGTACGTCCCCGCCAAGGACGGCAAGGACGCCAACCTGCTCATCATGTTCCACGGGCTGGGGGACACCAAGGCGCCGTTCGCCGGGCTCGCACGGCAAATGTCGCTCCCTTCTACGGCGGTTCTGTCGCTGCAGGCGCCGAACCCGTGAGCAGCTGCTGTCCAATGCCCCCAGCTGACCCGACCCAGCGTGCCGCTGATGGACAACCCCTCGTGGAGCTGGTACAACACCTTCGACCCGATGTTCAACCCACTGCCGAACCCCGACCCGAGCCCCACGCTTCCGGCGCTGCGCACTCTGCTCGCGCAGCTTGTCGGGCTCGGGTGGCGCCTGCCCCAGATCCACTTGTTCGGCTGGGCGCAGGGCGGGACGATGGCGCTCGAGCTCGCGCTCAGCGTCGCGCGCGAGAGCGTCGACGTGCAGCTCGAGGGCGGCGAGAGCGTGTCGGGCAAGCGGCTTGGCTCGGTCGTGTCGATCTGCGCGGGCCTCGAGAGCTTCCCCACCGGCGACAACAAGGCCGCGACACCCGCGCTGTGGTTCACCCGCACTGACCCCCGCTCCGTGGTGGAGCAGCGCACCGAGGCTGCCTTGCGGAAAGGCTTTGCGCACCTCGAGGTTGTGCGTGGTGACGCGGCACGAGGGCAGGATATGCCACGCAGTACCGCCGAGTGGACGGGCATCATGCGCTTCTGGGGCCAGGTGCTCGCGCGCGGAGACGAAGGCTGGAAGGGCGATGGAGAGGTCTACGAGGTGGTACGGAGCTAGACTGGGCATAGACCTGCATGCAATGTATGTAATGACTATAGGGACCCTGTTGAAGGTGTCGCCGGGGGCACAGCAGTTGTCTGTCTTTAGATGCGGAGAGGCGCAGCAGGGTTCCTTGAGGGTTGGCGCAGGTGCATGCTGGCAGCGTCAGCTAAATTGCGAACTGTTCGTAGCTCACCTGTCCTTGGCCTTCGAATGCGTGCGAGTGCGACTGGGAGAAGGCAGTGCCGGGAGAGGTTGGCTCCAGATAGGCAGAGCTGGAGCACCACCGCCTGTATTGTTGGCATAGGCGAGGTCACCCTGGCCCTTGAGAGCACCGCGCGAGGCCTTGTTCAGAACGACATTGGGCTTTGACGAGACGAGCACCTTACGTGTGTGGTTCTCCTTCTCATCAGACCGCTGGTTGCGCTTGGGGATGCACAACGCCTGGGTCGGCCCACTCTCGAGCGAGTTCAGGTTCACCGGCGAGCCAGACGAGCTGATGTGAAGCGCCACTTCACGGCGGGGCGGGCGAGGAGGCGGCATGCGAACAGTAGGAACCGGGCGCTCACTGGCCCTGGCAGTGGCAGCCGCTTTAAGGCTTTCCTCGTTCTGCTTTCTGATGTCGGGCGGGAGAGGCGAGAAGGCGATGAATGACGGCGACACGCGGTGAGTGGGGAAGGTGGCGGCCGAAGCTGACTTGGGAGCTGGGACGAGATCGGAAGCCGTCGGCATGAGAAGCTGCTCCGGGCCGTCAGAGTGGCGACGACGACCCCAGCCGAGGTTGTTTCGTCGTTCAGTCGAGTTGACGCGCGCGCGACTACCCGATGATGGGACTTGAAGGTTGCTGAGATGGGCCGACGGGACTCTAAGCGTGCTACTGGGCTCCGTGGCCGCCTTGGCAGGCGGCGCCTGCTCACGAGCAAACTCGACGATGAGAGGTGAGACGGGGATGACAGAGTCCTCGTCTCCGGAGCTATCGTAGCTTGACGTCGTAGTCTTTGTCGTCGAAATGGTGCTGCCGGTCGATCCCTTCTTGTTCTGGAAGCGCGTGACCGGCGGTGGAATGAAGGTACTGTTACTGTAAGGCCCGGTTGTAGCTCGCATCTCCGTTGAGGAAGTCCGGCGACGACGGATGACGCGGCCGAGTGGCCCCTCTTCCAGTGTCTTGTAGTCCCTCGCGGACTTGGCGAGGAAGGCGAGAAACTCGGCCTCAGTCGTCGGTGCCACGAAGCCTTCTCCGTCAGCAACGAAACCCAGGCAACCCGCGCCACCAAGTCACTCACTCTCATCTGCCTCGTTCAACTCATCGTTGTCAACCCACTGCGTCCTGTTGGCTTGAATCTCGTATTCAGCCTCGCGGTGAACGTCGATGAACGATCTGGTTGCAATAGTCTCCCTGACATCCTCGACTTCCCACTGGCTCGCGACATCTGCGTCGTGGTTCTGAGGGCTAGTGGGACGAACTGTCGCCAGAGAGGGAACCTCGTGGATGGTCGGCTCGGCCTTGAGACTCCAAAACATCGAAGTTTGCTGAGGCGCTGGGAAACGCGACACCATCTCTGGCGGGTTGGAGGGGTTCGAACGGAAAGAGCGGATGGAGATGCTGTCCGAACACGAGGCAGAGGAGCAACCGAGGCTGGGGGTGCTATCCCTTGATTGACGGAGGTCCAACATCCTGACACGCGACTGGCGAGAGCCCCGAGGCTTCGGAGGGCGTCCGTGGGTTGCAGAGAGCATGAGTCTACCCTCGTTGTTGGTAGTGCTGTGAGGAGCTGCAAATGTTAGCAGGTCCAGTAGCAGTGTCAACACCCACTTGGAGTACCTTCACCGACTCCGGCATAATAGCCCACCTTGCTCGGGGTGGACACACGGATATCGTCGAGGGTATCATTGGCGCCATCGATCTCGTCGGAGCCTGTGATGCTGTCGGACAGGGGGCGAGCTTTGAGTGAGAAGGCCCCGGAAGACTGGCGCCCGACTGTGTTGCCGAAGACTTCAGTGACAGAAGTAGCAGAGTCTTGGCTCGAGTCTGTTGAGATCTCCGATAGGCGGTTGATGTCACTGTCGTGGAGTGCGCGGCTGCGCTGTTCGTCGACGCTTTCTGACGGGGATCCTGAAATGGCAGTCAGGGGGATGGCCTTGTCACTCTGGAACATGCGCTCTCCAAGTCCTGGGCGACCAATGCGAGATAGGGAATCCCCGGAAGACTGGTTGTGGCGGTGGCCTGCTCCGTATGAGCGACCAACGGATGCCGATGGCCGACGATATCCAGTGAGGGTGATGACAGTGCGGTCGGACGAGCCGTCCTCAAGGACTGTCGAACTCAAAGAGCTGGACGACAGCCGACGCTGGTGGGAGCTTGATTCGGTAGGAAGTGCCAACAATGAAGCAGGCAGAGGCGGAACGGGAGGAACCTTGTCCTTGGCGTCAAAGTTCTTCTCGAAGTAGTTGGTGTATTCCCTGGTGACACCGTCAATAGGAGTACCGAGGCTTGACATGGAAGCAATGCTGAAGGCTGCCGAACTAGCGGGTTTGTGCTGTGTGCCTTGATGACGGGAGACACGAGGTGGCTTCGGCAGGTCAAACGGTGGCGGCGGGAAGAGACCACTCGTCTGTGTCTGAACTTCACGAGTAGTGGCCGTTGGCTGACCGAAAGACATTTGGAACTCGGGGCGACCCTTGAATGGCACTGGTGAGGCGCGAACACGAACAGTCGGTGACGGGAGCGGCGGTAACGGAGGGAGCGGACCAAACCATCCGGTGTTGGCATCCTGACGGCTGACTACCTCGCCACTTTGAGGGGTGACCTGCCCGGGGGCGACAGCAAAGGGTATCGGAGCGAGGTACTTGGACGAGGTAATGATCTTGAAGTCAGCCGAAGGAGAAGAAGTCTTGGACTTGTGGACCGCTTCCATGAAGCTCGCACGCTCGTCGCCCTTGCTAAGCTCGTCGTGTCTGGCGGTGAAGTCAAACGATCCAAACGATCCACCAGTAATGTCGTCGGAACTTGGGGAGAGCAGCTCGCTCAGTGGCGGTGATCTTTGAATAGGACCACCAAGATCCATGCTTTGGAGGCGAGGTGCCACTGTAGACACGCGGCCCGTTGGCGAGCTGAAGTCAAGCTGGCCTTCATCTTCCTCGTGCGCTACCGCCTCTCTCGGTGTCCCGAACGTGTAGTGGCCATGGCTAGGAGGAATTGGTGGAGCCGGCGAGTCGGATACCTCGTACACGCCGCCACACAGGTTGCGAGGAACGTCGAGAGCAAACTGGTCGGAGTGAGCGGTGATGTTTGGGATACCCTTGGCGGGGGTGAGCTGCCGAATAATTTCGTCTGACATTCCGGAACTGGTCGAGTAAGTTGAGATGCGAGCGCGAACCTCTTCGGTGAGATCAAGGTACATCGGATTGCGCTGTACCGGAATGCTTGGGCTGTTGAGGTCCGGAGATGGCGGTGCAAAGATGTTTCGTTGACCAGCCTTGATCATGCTGGTAGGAGTCAAAACATTGCGCCTAATGGGTGTTAAGAGGCTCTCCTCCACGGCAGATTGGGGGACTGTTGGAGAAGTTGCCGTCGGCTTCGTCTCAGCCTTTCGTGAGGGTGAACCCCTTGAGAGCAGCATGATGGCGGCAGACTTCACCGTGCGAAGCGGCAGGGGGCTCGTATGAGATGCCTGGCGAAGTGACTGAACTGAGGCACGTGTGCCCTTTGCCACGGGAGTGCCGGTGAGGGAAGGTGGCATGTTTGACACAAAGTCAAAGAGCTCAACGGTTGCTGAAGTGGCCTCCTGAAGTGTACTGGCTGCTGAGAGTCTGTCAATACACATTCTTTCTTCGTCAGGCTCACCGTCTTCCTGAGAATAGGGGGTGTTGGGCCTGAAGGCAGCGTCGCCAAAGCGACTGGTAACGAAGTCGACCTTGTCTCCCTCCTTGCCCTCTGAAACAGACTGGAGACGGAGCGGCGACGGAGGTGGTTGCACTCGCTTCTTTGGCGAAGACGTCGGTGATGTACGCATTTTGTCGATACTTTTGCGAAGGGCGATGCTGAAGAGGCCAGTAAGGCTCTTGCGCTTTGGAAGCGACTTGGGGCTTGAAGCTTCAGCCGGGCGTGCTTGAACCTCGGCGGATCGAGGTGCCCACAATGACCCTTGACCACCCAAGCGCGGCTGCCCTGTAACGAACAGGAAGTCATCTTCGACAAGAGGCTCTTGGTGCAACTTGGGAGAGATCGGTGGCGAACGAGGGCGAGGGCGAATGGGGTTGCCCAATGTGGCCATGTCAACCGAGGGATGAGTGATGTGCAGAGTGGGGACTGGCGTTGTGCTCGTGTGACGAGGAACAGGAACGCTCGCTTGGGCAGTAATGTTCTGTGGAGCAGGAACACGCTGGGTCTTTGGAAGAGAAGGCACAGCTAGGAACAACGTCAGTGTCAATGCGAGCTGATGGTCATTCGACTTACGGGGCACCTCAGGGTCGTTTGCCGCCACACCGCCCTTCTGCTTCGGTTTTCTGTTCTTGAAGAAGCCCCAGACTGTAGAACGTGTCTTGTCCTTCTTCAGAGTTTTGGTATGCTTCGTCTCCGTCTGTGAAGGCGTGTTCGGGCGAGAGCCGAAGGATGGAGGAAGCGCATCAGGGAGGCCGCCGATACTGGACGAGGGACCAAGAGTGGCCGAGCGTGGCGCCACACTCGGGGCAGGCACAGACAGGCTGGTGGGCGGGACAGTAGTGAGAAGCGGAGCGGACACGCGGCGGTCTTCGCGAGATGTTGACTGCGCAACTTCGGGAGGGACATAGAAGTGCATGCTACGATCTTGGTCAGAATCACCTCTGCAACCAAATGCCAGTGGCGTACCTGTCTTCAACCCATGAGTCCTCAAAGTCATCCTTGGCAGCCGCGGCTTTGACTGAAGGGGCGTGACGTTCGGCCTCAATCTCCTTTGCCGAGGTTGAGCGCTCGATGGGAGGGAAAGCGACAATCGATGCGCCTTGACCCGGTCGAACAAATGGGTCGGGACCACAGCTCGGACGCTGCTTGTTTTCAGGTACCATAAGCGTGTTGCCAGAGGGCTGCCGGCGCGGCCAGGCAGTTCGGGTCGAGCGTGTGTCTGAAGCGACCGGGGGCCTGGAAGGGGGTAGGGGAGGTGCGGCCGCTGTAGTCGTATGCTTGGCCTTGGAAGTTCCCCAGTTGAAGATATTGCCGAGCCCCTTGCGTGGCTTTGGCTGCTTGGGGGGTGCAGGTGAAGCGACGGGGTTGTTGAGCGTGGGTGTTGGCGAGTGTGACGACGCAGGTGAAGGCGCACGCGCTGTCGTCGAGTGGTGGGAGCGCGACCCGGCCCCGCCATGTGCAAACAAAGACGAGGGCATCTTACGGATCGACTGCTTGATTTTTCTCCGGCCGCTTAGCGATGGGCTGACGGGGGGACGGGGAGGCTTCAGAAGCTGGGCGGAAGCGGTAGTCTTGGTGTTCATGATGCGGGCGTAACAAAGGCGTGATACAGAGTCGTGACGTCGTTAATGGAAACAGGTTCTATCAGGGGGTGTGGAGTCGTGATAGCGCTGGAGTCGTGATAGCGCGGAGCGGTGACTTCGGGCAAGGCGGGAAGACAGTTGTTGGTCTTCTTCGTCGATGCTAGAGGGCAGCGCCGCTGGTCGTTAGGTCGTCAAGTGGGAGAGAGTGTCCGTTGAGAGAGAGAGAACGGTCTGAACACGGCGTTGGTGGGGCAAGAGGCAAGGAGAGCCTCCAAGTTGAGTGATACTCTGGGGAGTGTTAGCGGGCCACATGGCCTTGGTTCACTCGACGTACTGTTCAAATGAACGAGGGGGGCGTGTCTGTAGCCCTTGAAAGAACCAGAGTGTGCGTCGGTGTCGTTCAACGTGAGAGTGGGGAGGGGGCTAATCTCATCGCAAAGACTGGTGGGCGATAACGAGGAGATGTCGGGCAACAGGGGAGGGAGGTGGGGGAGAGGGGGGTGTGTTCGTTAGGTCTTCGTAGACGGGTCGTTGGTCGTTGCTCCCGAGGTGAGAGGAGTGCTATGGAATCGTGGGTGGGCGTGGGTGAGGTCGTTCGTCAAGAGAAAGGAGTGAGAGAGTGAGTTGGGTTGTTAAAAGGGCAGAAGAGTGGGTTGAGTGATAGCACGCTGCTTCTGGCCCGTGTTTGGAAAGACAAGACAGGCGCGAAGATGGTGCGGGGCGGGGGGGGGAGGGCAGGGGAAGGAGCAGCGCACAAGTCCCAAGTCTGGGCTCTGAGCGCCGTGCGTCACGTCTCGTCGACGCTGTCGTCGTCGGTGGGCTCGTGCACGCGCGTGATTTCTCTCTCACGCTGCTGCAAGCTGGCAGGTGGCAGGCGACGGCTGCCGCTCGGGCCGCTGAGCCTGAGAAAACATTGAGGGGCGGCGGCATGGCGCCAGCATGCGCCAGATCCTGACGGTCAGTGCGGGGTACAGACATGCCCGTGGTCAAGGCGACGACGTCGCGATGTCGACGAGTGAGCAAAGCGCATGAGCGGAAAGTCAGTCCCGCCCGCTGGCTGTTGGGCGGAGGGAGGCGAGGCGAGGCGAGGCGAGTCGGCAGACGGCGAGACGGCAGACGTGCCTGCCGCATGCACCAGCTCGCTGCAACGCTCCCCTCACTGCCCCCGACGCACGCGGTCTGTTCGCATTATTGCCCTCGATCGGCGGTTAGAACGGGCACGGTGACCCCGTTAGTCTTGAGCCTCGACGCCCTCCGTGACAACGTTGAAAGAGCAGCAAGAGGTGGGTCAACAAACGGTCGATGTCTCCTCCTCCTCGACTCGTCGTCATCAGCAACTGCTTGACCGGATCACGTGATTATCCATCTCGTTTCGTTGAATACTTGTGGCGAATCGCAGACCGTGCCGCCATCATTCTGGCCGTCGCCTCCAGGCCCACTCGGGCCTCGCTTGGCGTTTCATCACGAGTACAGAGCGCGGCGGAAACCGTAAAACTTGTGTTGCGATAGCGGTACACCGGCGCTGCTGCTGCCGTTGCCCGCTGGCGGGGTGTCGGTCGAATTGGCACCCGCGAGGACAATGGGGATGAGGGGACACGACGGCGGGCCAATGTACCGCCCGTACTCGCCCGCCGCCCACAAAACCACCCCGTTGGTCCACCCGAATCCGGTGACAACAGTGTACTCTCCACCACCACCTGCCGCGTCGGGGTCGGTAGCGTTGAACTTCTCAAACATCTGGCCACTCGTCCCGGCCGTGTACGTGCCCGTCGCGTTCAGATCCGCGAGGGGGAGCTGCGCCAGCACGCCTGGGAGGCTCCCTCCGGTCGAGTACCACGAGTAGAAGGCGGCTGTGAGGTAGCGATTGGCGTACTCGATCGCCAGCGCGCGCGGCCACTCCACCGTGCGCGCTGCCGGGGCGGAGAGGGAAGAGTTGCCGATGACGGTTGCCGGCTGTGGTTGGATCTCGGACTCGTTGACGCCCAGCTGGCCGAGTGTGACGCTGCTGTAAGGGATGGTGAGGTTGGTGAGCGTGCTCGCGTTCGGGAGCAGCCGGCCAAGCGTCTCAAATGCCTTGATCGTCGTGTAGAGGTGCGGCGGCCACGCGTTGGGAAAGTCCCAGTTGAGTCCGGTGTACAGCAGCGTCGCGACGCTCGGAACACCGGCGTAGTGCCCGAGGAGGTAGCGTGCCCCACTGACGAAGCCGAGCGCGGCGGTCTCGTTACCGGCACGTACCTCGGGCGGGGTGATGTTCTGCCACAGCGGCCACCACCCGGCCATGGAGTAGACGGGGGAGCGGGTGTTGGACGTCGTGTTGAAGTCGTAGAAGAAGGCCTTGGCTGGATCCCAGTGCAGGTCAAGGACGGCGGCCTTGTAGTTCTCTGCAGTGTGGAGGTGGTACTCGATTCGCTGTGCGTACGGGTTCGTGTTGTTGGAGCTGGGCGGGGCAGTGCCGTTCACTGCGCGCCTGGGCAAAGTGCCGTTTCCTTGGCCAGGTACGATGCTTGCGTTGGCTGACGAAGTGTTGAGAGTGGCACCGTAAGACGTGTAGAGATTCGCAAGCTAGAGTCAGCACTGCCCTGTGAT
The DNA here is from genome assembly GCA_026725045.1 of Vanrija sp. TS_01. Classification (NCBI taxonomy): domain Eukaryota; kingdom Fungi; phylum Basidiomycota; class Tremellomycetes; order Trichosporonales; family Trichosporonaceae; genus Vanrija; species Vanrija sp. TS_01. Next base: position 1,056,628 of record JAPKIE010000005.1, read on the forward strand.
CTCCCTTACGATCTGGTGGTTCCCAGCGAGTAGCGCATTGAGGTCGACCGGGATAATAGCACGAACGTTGAGCGTCCTCAGAGCGGGGTTGTTATCGCTGGTGTTGAGCAGGGGTTGCTTGCACCAGCGGGACGAGTAGTCCCAGCCTGACTCTGCGCCCGTCGCGAGGTCGGCGTACAGCGCGCTGCGCTGCGACTCGTTGAGCGGCGGGGTCGCGCCGAACGCCGTCTCCCAGTCCTCAACATAGCCCTCTGGCCGGGGCGCCGAGTTGATCACGCTGTAATGCGCGACCACGTGCGTCTTGTTGCTGAAGGGCGAGGTGACGTTGATCGTGCGCTGGGACCGGAACCACTCGAGCTCGCGCTGCTGTCAGCCAGCCTGCCCCCACCCGCACGTACCTCAAGCAGTGGGAGCGCCCGCTGCAGCACCGTGGCATTGCCCGTCTCCTTGATGTACGCGTCGACCATCTGCGTGAACACGGGCGGCTGCGAGCGGTTGAGGTAGTACTTGCGCCCGCCGTTCGGGAGGAAGCCGTACACCTCGATCAGGTCCATAAAGTTCTGAAGCAGGTTCCAGGCGTACCCGTACAGCTCGGACTTGAGGAGGCCAGTGATGATCCACAAGCTGTCCCAGTAGTACAGCTCGCGGTACCGCCCGCCGGGGACCACGATGGTGTGGTTCAGCGGAATGAGGGACGAGGCGCACGCCCCCGGCTGGCACAGGGCTGATGTGTTGGTCTGCCGGATAAGTAGCTCCCAGTAGCTGTGCACTGTCGACACCCAGGCACGGTAGATCGGGTCGGAGATGTTGTTGAGGAGCGCAGGGGAACGGTTGAATCCCTCGATCGCGACCTGCTCGAGTTCGAGCCCCTCGCCCTTGAAGTTGTCGGCCACGAATGTCTCGACCGCGCCGACAGTCACGTTGGCCCCGGTGGCGTTCCACGCCGCAAGTGTGTCATTCAGCGGGCGGAGCGTCGGCTGTCGTCAGTCCCGCCCGCACCGCACCCACCCACCTTGTCCACGAACGTCTTGCTGTCGGCGAACACGCGCGCGAGCTGCACGTCCTGCAGCAGCGGGCCGGGGCAGTACGGTGCGCCGTCGGTGCACCACCCTGCTGTCAGCTGAGTCGGATACAGACGTACACTGCAGCGGAGGATAGACGCCTTGGCCGGGAACCGGGGTGTCGGGCGGGGCCGAGGCGGACGGCACGGCAGTGGACACGGGCGTGGCTGTCGTAGTGGGAGTGGCAGGTGGCGGGAGCTGGGTGCTGGAGATGATGATCGGGCCGGGCTCAACCACTCCAGAGCCGGCACCGCTTGGCGCTTGGGCGGCGGCGAGGTGGATGAGAGCGGCGAGGATCCACAGGGAGATGGTCATTGGGGGTAAGTGGGTCAGTGGGGCTGGCAGCTGGACAAGAAAGACAGGGCTTAAGAGCATGCTGGTGGCGGGGCATCGCTGAGACTTCCATCTCTTCAAGCGGTGACGACAGAGGCCAACAGTTGTCGGCGCCATTGAGCGGGGCGACGCGGGGCACGGCAGCTGACGGCGACGTGGGGCATGTCGGGGCAGAGGGGAATGCTGCGCGCCGTGCGCATTATAATTGTCCCTTCTCTCCGTTCGCCGCGGCTACGTCGGTCCTCTGATTCGGCTTGGGCTGTGTCTGCGCCGCGGGTGCTTGACGTCAATGGACTGCGAGGAGAGCAAGAGAGCGAGATCGGACGCGAGGGAGGTGTTGCATACCGCGAGTGAGGTCATCGGCCCAGCCTTCCCACGGTGGTCCAGCCAGCCACGTGCAGCAAATGTGAGACCTCCACTGCACGTTCTCAAAAGTTGAGCAGGCAAGTCGAACGCAGCAACAACAAGACTGCAGTCGACACACGCACAGCCATGCCCAAGAAGCCACGCCCATCCACCGGCTCGGCGGCTGCCTCGCCGAAGACCGCGACAAAATCCAAGGCCAAAGCCACGGCGACGACATACAACGGCTTCGTCGCGCTCCCTTTGTCCGTGTCGTCGCCCGTGCCGATCGCGTCGAGCTCCAAGAGCCCAGAGCACTACCTCTTCGTGCGCGCACACACCAAGGCGGACGACGCGCGCGCCGAACGCACGCTGTTTGTCGCCAACGTCCCCGTCGACCTGGGCGCCGACGCCTTCCGTACCCTGTTCACCAAGTGGGGCGTCGTCGAGGAGGTCGTGATCCCCGAGGCGGTAGGCGACGCGCTCGAGGCCGCGGTGCGCGGCCTGCCTGACACCGACGACGAGGAGGACGACGACGAAGATGAAGAGGAGACCCCCGCGGCCGAGGCCGATGACGACGGCTGGACGACCGTAGGCAAGAACGGCCAGTTCCTCGGCACGGGGGAGAAGGCGCCGCGGTCGCGGCGCACACGGCGCAAGGCTGCCGAGTTGCCCGCGTCCGTGCCGGCCGTCGTGCCGCTCCCGGCGCTGAACCCACGGTCGACGCCCTTCGGCGTGTCCGGCTCCCGGGTGGCGCACGTCGTCTTCCTCGACGCCGTGTCGGTGTCCCGTGTGCTCCAGCACACCGGGGAGGCAGTCAAGCCCAAGGCGGCGGCCGAGCCGACCGGCCTCGACTTTTTCGCGGCTCAGTACGCGGCCCTGCGGCCGTCGCTGGCCGCCGTACGCGAACACGCGGACTCTGCGATGGCGCGGTACGACCACCTGCACTCGCTTCTGCTGTCGTCGCGCGCGCGGCAGCACGGCGCCGGCGCGCTCGTCGACGAGGACGGGTTCACTGTCGTCGTCCGTGGCGGGCGGTACGGCCGCACGGCGGGGCGCACGGGCGACGCGGGTGGCGCCGGCGTCGGCGTCGCGGCGCGCGGGTTCGCCAAGACGGGCGCCAGCAAGCCCAAGGGCAAGGGCGCGGGCGAGCTCACCGACTTTTACAAGTTCCAGGCGGTCGACCGCAAGCGGCAGGGTGGGTTTACAGAAGAGAGCAGCACTGACATCGCCAGAACTCGCGGCCATGCGCGCGCGCTTTGCCGACGACCAGAAGAAGGTCGAGGAGCTCAAGAAGTCGCGCAGGTTCAAGCCCTACTAGGTGTGCTGGCTCGTGCTCGCAGTGTACTAGGCATAGGTGCCGATGCATGTAATTGGAATAGTGGTTTGAGCTGGGCTGGGGGCTGGGGCTAGAGCTGGGGCTGGAGAGCTGGCTTTCGTCTAACTGTCATACGGTCTGGTCTCTATAGCGTGTGCGCGACGCTCGACGGCAGAGGCTACGTGCCAATGCCCACCCTACTTTGTCTCGTTCGCCTGTTCGAGCTTCTTGACGGCGTCCTTGGCGCGGTGGTCGGCCTGCTCAATCGCGCGGCCGACGTCGACGACCTCGCCCTCGCCCAGCTCGAACTCGGACACGAGCGCCGGGATGTCCGCCTTGCTGAGCATGAGGCCGGGGTAGGGCAGCTTGTCGGCCGCCTCGCCGTCGCCCTTCTCGACCTGACCCTTTGCCTTGGCCTCCGCGGCGGCGGTGTAGATCTTGCCCAGCGCCTCGTTGTCCGCCTCGGTGATGAGCCCGCCCTTGAGCAGCGCCTCAAGGTACGTCGCGCCGCGCCACGCCTTGTAGTGGCTCCACGCGCGCCAGATGACGTAGAACAGCGGGAAGTTGGGGATGACGGGGATGATGGCGAACGGCCATGTCAGGGGGACGCTGGAGGGGTCAGTGGTGGCTGGCAGCCCGCGCACGCGGCAACCCACGCGTAGATGAACCGCCGCATCATCTTCTTGTGGTGAGGGATACGGTGCAGCAGCGTGCGGTGCAGCTTGGGTAGCAGCGGCGGGAGGCCGAGCGCCGTCGCCGCCGGCCCGCCGGGCCTCATGAGCGTCACCTAAGCCGTCAGCGTTCGTTCGTCCCGTTCACCCCGTCTGCACCACCCCCACTCACCGTCCCGCTCCCCTCGACCGGCTTGCCCGTCTTCTTGTCAATCTTGATCCCCTGGCCCTCGTGCACGGCCTTGAGGCTCCACTCTTCAAACTCGATGCGGTCCATCAGCCCCTCGCCCTTGTCAAAGAACCAGCGCATCCACGAGCCCTCCTTCTTCTTGCCGAGCTTGATCCACTCGTCGGACGCGCGGTCCAGCGCGCGCTGGTAAAGCGGTGGCTTGCCGTCCGACTCGGGCGGCGGCGGCTGCTGCACGTGGTACAGGATGAGCGGGGTCTCGCGGGCCGCGACGGCTGCGGCGGCCGCGGCCTCTGCCGTGGTCGAGGCGGACGCCGTGGCCGACGAGTCTGCCGACGCCGACGAGGCCGATGCGCTAGCCGACGACGCGCCAGCGCTCGCGGCCGCGCTCGCCGGCGGCTGCACCCGCAGCGCGCCGTGCGGGAGGCGCACCAGCGGCAGCGCGAGGATGCGGAACGGGCGGGCAGCCTTGATCGACATGGTGTGGTGTGTCGCTGGACTGGCTGGGCTGTACCCTTTTTGGCGTGCGCTGCGGCGAGTGTGCTGGTGTAAGAGACGATACGAGGACACAAGAGACGAAAGGAGGCCCAAAGTTTGCAGCAGCGGCAGTGCTGCAACCGAGGTACAATCGAATCCACTTCCCGCTGCTGGCTGCAGTGACGACGCGCACCGGCTCCACGTGGGGTAAACAAATTGATCGGCGGCGTCGGAGCGGCGGGCGACAGGCCAGGCGGCGGCAACTCGCCGGCGAGTCATCTTCCGACTTTCTGTACGCACTCGTCACATCCGACCGACGGACGCACAGCACAGCAACAAGCAAGCAGCAGCCAGCCATGTCGGGACAGATCATGTGGGGCAAGTGAGTGCGCGTGCGTGTGCGTGGGCGCCCGCTGACCCCGACTCCAGGTTCCTCACCATGACGGCGTTGAGTGCGTCGCGTCGTTGCTAGAGCCGCGCCAGGCAGTACTGACCACCACCCCCAGTCGTCGCCGGCGGATACGCGCTCATGGAGGGTATGTCGCCGCTCGCTTGCTGACAGCCGCAATGAGCACGCCTGCTCACACACCAGCCACCACGCCCACCGAGGAACAGCTCTACGCCCGCCTGTCGCCTGACCTCAAGCGCAAGGTCGACGAGATTCGCGCCCAGAGGGAGAACCCGTCCAAGGTCAAGGAGCAGCTGCAGGTACGTGTGGGCGTGTGGGCGGCGGCGCATGCCGGCGTCAGCCCGGTGACGGGCTGAGGCTGGCCGGCGTGAGGCCGCTCCGCTCGAGACACCCGCACCACAACGCTGACATCGGTTCACCTTCCCCCCTTACCCCATTGGCCACACCTACAGGAAGCGAGCGACGACAACAAGATCGTCTGGGCCGAGGACCAGAAGAAGACTCTGCTGCAGCAGAAGAAGTGAGCGAGTACTGTGTGGCCCAGCATGGCCCTGTACCGCAATCGCCCCATCGCAAGTCGAATCACAAACCCAGCACCACTCCCACCGGCGGCCTCGCGGCTTCGCCGCTTCGGCCTCCCGCCATATCATTGTATGCATCCGAATCAAGTCATCACATCATTCTACACCGCGTATCCTGCGTACGGGTTTACAGTCGACGTTGGTCGTGGGGCGTCAGCGTCCCAGTTCGTATCTGCGCTAAAGTCCTGATGTTGCGACATGGGCCGCGCACCAGCTACGCCAGGGTGCAGCTGCGCACTGCTGCTGGGCGGATAGTTTGGCGGGTACTGATCAGGGCGGTCCTGGGTATATGCGTCGGGAGCGTTCACGCCTTGTAGGATCGGCGAGCGCTGCGGCGCCGGTCTCTCGCGCGGCACCGGGCCGAGGGTGAACGTCTCCGGGGGGTGGTTGGGCGCGCCGCGCGCCATCATGGTCTCCATCAGCGGCGACGGCTGCTGCGGCTGGCGCGATGGCCGAGGCGGTGGCACGCCAGCAGCAATCGAGCCATATGGCGTCGACGACGTCGGGCTGCCGTACGGAGGGCTGTGAGTCGGCGAGCCCTCGCCAGAACCCGGCCCGTACGTCGGCGACCTCAGTCCATCTAAGACCGAGGGACTCGTGTAAGAGTATTGCGAGTATGGCCGCGCTTGCTGGCCATAAGGTGCCGGTGGGGGGAAGTCCTGTGTTGGCGCCTCGTGGATGACAAGCGGGGGCGGGGGGAAGCGTTGGTTCGATCCCGTAGGGGACTCGGTCCGCGCAGGGCTGGCGTAGCCGCGCTGGGACAGCAGAGGTTGTTCGGGGCTAAAGGGCACAGGAGTCTCGGGGCCAGGAGGAGCATGGAACTGTTGTCTACTCTTGGCGTAATGGGGCGAGTACTGTGCGGCCATCTCGGCGTCGCCAGGGTGACGGCGCCTGCGCTTTTTGCGGTGGCGGATACCCAGCTGGTCCTTGAGATCTCCGGCCACCCAGGCTTCACGAATAATGTCGCGGTCGAGGGGCATGTACGACTGGCGGAACGACTTGACCAACCAGCGCGGCGCAAGGGCCAGCATGACGGCAAAGACGACAGCGGCCCAGAAGTTGAATGTTGGGAAGATGACAGACGCGACGCCATAGTAGTCGAGTGCGCCCCAGGCGGACCAGATGGCGATCCAGATGTACACACATGCAATGGACAAGGGAATGACAATGGCCGGGATGATCGTCCAGTACCGGAGGTTGATGCCGACGTACATGTTAGCCGCAGTCACGCCAGCGGCTGCAACAGCAGACGACATGTCGTACAGGTCGTTGGTGTCACGCCCAGTCGACGACCAGGTCGTGCCGTCCCAGTACACGAGGAATGGGATGAAGAAAATGACAGCCGACTGGTAGAGACCGTCGAGCATGTACATCCAGAAGCGGGCACGCGTGTAGTCGAGACCCTTGATGCCGCGCTTGTACAGCTGGGGGAAGGCCATCGATGCCGCCGCGTTCGTGTCCTGGTCGAAAGCGCCGAGAATACCGACCGCAAGCGACGTGAAGACGAGGTTGTAGAGCAGCACAAAGGTGTACTGGAAGAGGTACGTGGCTTCAAAGCTCGAGAAGATGAGGAACCAGAACATGGCGACGGTCCAGATAACGTTCTTGTAGAAGAAGCTGAGGGTCAGTTGGGTCCACGGCCAAGCAAACTCACTTTGCGTGCATGTCCGCGATGCGGATGTAGGACCAGCGGCCATGAACCAAAAGCAAGCGAGTCAGGAAGCGGAACTGGCCAAAGGCGTAATCCGCCGACATGGCCGCCTGGGAGCCTTCGAGACCAAACAGGCCGACGCCAACGTTGGCCTCCTGGATCATGGCGACGTCGTTGGCGCCATCTCCGATACTCAGTGTCATGGCATTGCAGCCTTCCTTGACGAGCTTGACCATCTGCGCCTTCTGGGCGGGCGAGACACGGCAGCAGACGACAGCAGAGCACTGGGTACCGAGCTCGAGGAAGAGACCCTTGATGTCGGGCTGGAGCGCGTAGCGGAGCGTGTTGCCGTCGATGACGATCGCAAACGTGGCGCTAGGATCCATGGCATGCGTGACAATCTTGCTCGACTTGGGCGTGGGCGGCGGGCCGACAACTGATGCAATCTTGTTCAGCCCTGCCTCGATTTGGGCTCGTGCAGCCTCTGCGTTATCTGCCGAAATGATCATGACGTCCATGTCGTTGGTCAAAAGGTTGCACGAGTAGCCAATCTCGATGGCGGTCTGGGGCTTGTCGCCAGTCAGAATCCAGAGCTTGATGCCGGCCTTGTGGAGCTGGGCAATGGCGTCCGGCACACCTTCCTGGAGCTTGTCCTCGAGAGCAGTCGCGCCAAGAATATACAGGTCGTGCTCGACCAGGGCAGCCGCGTCGTCGATCTTGTTCTCACGATCCGTCACAGCCGAGCTGGCCTCGTCGTAGACCTTGGACCACTCCTCAAACTCCTGCTCGCTCATCTCACGGTAGGCAATGAGGAGGGTACGGAGACCGCCGTTGGCAAAGTTCTCGAGGTCCTTGAGTGTGGCGTTCTTAATCTCCTCGTCCTGGTCCTGGGCGAGCCTCTCGTAGATGACACTGTCGGCGCCCTTGCAGTAGAGGATGATCTTGCCCTCGGGGCTGCGGACCACAACGCTCATGCGCTTACGGGTCGAGTTGAACTCGAGCACGCGGAGCGGGGTCCATCGCTCAGGCTGGCCAAGGACCTCAATGTCAATCTTGTGGGTGTTGCGAGTCACGAAAGGGAAGCCGACGTCGCGAGCACAGGCAACGAGCGCTTCCTCATCAGGACTCTCGGCCTTGTAGTCGAGCACAAAAGGCTGCTTTTCGGGCTCGGGCTTGTCAGAAAGAACCGAGTGGCAGAGAGCGAGTGCGCGGAAAAAGGCGACAATGTGAGGGCGAAGAGGGTCGTTTGTATCGGCAATACGCTTGGCGAGATCCGGCGCGATAAGAGTGAGCTTGTCCTCGCGCATGTAGCGGTTCTTGACAGCGCGCTTGAGGGTCGAGACCATGCTCTCCTTGAACTCGGCGAGCTCCTCCTCCTGATCCTCCAAGGAGATGATCTCGCGGCCTTCACGCTTGGCAGCGCCAATCATGGCCTCAGTGACGCCCTCGCCGAAAGGAACACCCTGGACTGAGCACTTCTTAAACTCCATAATGTTCTGGGTCAGGGTACCGGTCTTGTCCGAGAAGATGTACTCGATCTGGCCTAGGTCGTCTGAAATGTTCCAGGTTTTAGGTACACAGGGGGTGTCAACTGGGAGGTTGTCAGCGTTCACTCCAGCACGCCTACTCACGAGGCGCGTAGTACATCTCAATGTCCTGGTAGATGAAGTACGCCTGGATTGTCTTGACAAGTTCAATAGTGATGTACAGTGAAATGGGGACAATGTTTTGGAAGACAATGAGCGACGACACGAAGATGATGACCGAGTCGATGTAGATGTTCTTGGAAGCTTCGGCGTCGATCTCGTACCACTGCGCGCTGGTGTTGCTCAAGGATCTGTAGTAACCGTGGAGGAGAGCCGAGGTCAAGCAGAGAATCATGAGAATGATGAAGTTCATGATGACGTTGAAGTTGGTCTCCTTCTCGATCTTTGAGCGCTTGGACGGCGTGTCGCCTCCGTTGAGCATGATCTTGGTGTCCCCTCCAGTGTAGACGACGAGGCCGATGACCCACTTGGTGTTGCGCACGGTGCAGCCACGGAGCAGCATCTCGTTGATGGTGACAGCCTCGATCTGCTCCGCCTTCGGGCGGCCGTTGTTGGCGGCAGGGGTATAGTGGACGACACCGTTGTACGAGTACAGGTTGGCGTTTGGCGGCTCTGAGTCGAGGTAGAAGTAGGCATGCTCGAGGTCCTCTTCCGACTTGATGCCCGAGGTCGCCTTGACCGACTTGCGCACCTTGAGGTTGGTCTCGCCGTCGAGGTTCTTGGTCTCGACAAATGCGAGGCCGTCAGGGTCAGAGGATGCCAAGACGATGCAGTCGGCTGGGATCTGCTCGTCGCCACGAAGGAGCACAAGGTCGCCGACTTCGAGCTTCTTCCACAGTGTGCGCTCCCACTGGCCCGAGCCGGGCGTCGAGCGAGCATAGTCAATGACGCCAACGCTCTTGTGCGACGCCATGCTGGGCGCTGAAGACGCAAAGGACTGCGATCGGGGGCGGTACGGCAGATTGATAGGGAGCGACGAGTCGTTCTGATCGTCAGCATTACTGGCACAGTCGCTTCCACTCACCGAAGGAATCTCCTTTAACGGGTACGACTGGCCGGGGACCTGAAGATGCGGTGCGTCGGCGGTCTCTTCAACCGCCTCCTTGTTCTGGTGCTCCATCACGATCTGCTTGCCGGCCTTGGCCTCGGCCTCGCGCAGCTTTCGGACACCCTTTGAAGGCTTGTGGGGATCTGCGCTGGGTCAATCCATGAACCGTCCCACCAAGCAGGCCACACTCACTTGGTCCAATGTTGAACACCCTAGCGAACCAGCTACGCCCATCTGTGGGCTGGTTGACATTCTTCCAGTTGCCGAGCTTGGTGGCAGCCGACGTATTGACCTCCTCGTCGAGTCGGGCTCGGCGCCAGTCCTCGAGCGCGTCCTTGATGGCGGTCATTCCAATAATAGCAAGCAAAGGCAGCATTGCGATCTGGGGCGCAGCCGCGCCGAACATGGGAAACAGCTGCAGGATGACCAGAGCCAAGAAGTAGATGTTGGCCACGCGGTGGAACTGCTCAAACAGATTCCTCGGGAGGAACGTGAGGAGCGTGTACTTGGACGTGCGGACCTTGTTGCGCGCATATCGGACAATGGGCTCTCCCTTGTGGTCGACCTGGTCCATCGGCAGCGCCATGTTGACGTAGATGCTCCGCCGGGGCATGGGCTTCTTCTTCTTCTTGCTGAGGCCATGGTCCTCTGGTGTCTCGGTTGTCGGTGAGGGCGCCGGCGCGGCCGTAGACGACTGGGACGCACGTCTGGAGCCTGGTGCACCAAACTCGCTGCCCGGCGCAGGAGGCAGCAGCGGCCCGCCGTCGCCGATCGACGGCGATGTATCTGGCGCGTGGCTGCTGCTGATGGTCCCCTTGCGCTTGCTGAAGAGCGAGCCCTTTTCCTTGTCCTTGTCCTTGTCGCCCCGTCGCCGCCGGCTAAAGAAGCGCGATCGCTTGCGGTTCAGCAGATCCTCTGAGCGAATCGACTCTGCGATAACCGAGTGGGCCGTCTTGGTCGTCCTCAGCCGCAGGGCGGGGTCGATGGCGTTGATGTCGAACGGCTCCTCCTCGTCATACTCTTGCGCGTACCCCTGCATGTGGTACGGCGGTTGTTGTTGCTGCTGCTGCTGGGCACCATACGCATTGTACCCATAGCTGTTGTTATTGTTACCGTCGAGGGGGTGTGCGCTGGGTCCGGCGGCGTGTTGCCACTGTTGCTGGTCGTAGCTGTACGGGTCGTGCATGTCCTGGTGGTGGTGCTGCGGGGCTGCCATGGTGTGGGGATGGCCCACTCGCCGATGGCGAGTGAATCAGAAGTAGGAGTGTTCGAGACGTGGAATGGGCGACGGTGGGCTAACAAAGCCGTGTCGGGGGGCCGTGCTGGCTGCGATGTTGCGGGGAAGAGAATACGAGAGCGTGCTCAAGCAGAAGCAGTGCGGGCCGAGGCAGTGCTGGACCAGTCGTCGTCGGTACCGACAGACAGGCCACTTGGCAAGCCGCACGCACGGCACTGACGCAGCGCTAGCGTGTCTGGCAGGTGTCAAGACTGCGCCGGTGTCTGCGTGCAGAGCAGTGGGGGGCACGGCACGACGCGGGGACGGGGCAGCAGTCGCACGCAGCAGCAGGTAGCGTAGCGTCGTTGTCGTCGTATTCGGGACGCGTCGTGGCCGTGCCGGGGTCGGTTTCGGTACGTGCGTACGTGCGTGCGGGTGGGCGGGCGCCTTGTGCTGCTGCTGCTACTGCTGCGATGCGCGGTGCAATGCAGCGATATGCAGTGCGGGTCAAACGAGTGTGGAGAGAGTTGGAGAGAGTATAGGTGACGAGTGGTGCAGGTGCAGTGACAGCAGTGTTGCTGCTACAGCAAGTCTGTCTGATTGATTACACAATGAGCCCGGCGGTGGTCGGGTCGTCGACGACTCAGTCTCGTCTCTGTCCGCTTCAGGAGTGTCCCTCTGTCCCTCTGTCCCTCGTCGCCGTGGCTTGGACGTGTCCACTCTGCGTCCCTTGTCTCGCTCGCTCTGCACCTGCTTCCACGGCAGCCGGCCAGCCCACACGGGCACCGACAGCGGCGCTCCTGGCTGCAGCCAAGACCTTTTTTTGCGTCCTTTACATTCAGATGCAGACCGGCTCAGGGGTGGGTCGCCGTCCTCGTTGACGCGACAACGGCCAGCACGCTCACGCCGCTGCCGCTGCTGCACAGTAGGCACTGCACTCCGCAGTACCAGCCAGCCATAGGACCGCCTCAGGAGGCCCAGCGCGTCCTCACAGCTGCTGCTGCTGCTGCTGCTGCTGCTGCGCATTCTGCTAACGCTCTGCGGGCATGCGGAACACACCGAAGAAACGTGCCAGGTCAAGGATGCATGCTGTCGCTGTTGCTGCTGCCGCGTGCGTGCCGAGTGAGGTACGGGACTGCCAGGATGCCGGCGCGTGCAGTAGTCGCGCTGCTGGCGCGGCGCGCAGTCGACAGCCCGCGCGCGCGCGCGTCATGAAGCAATTTGCGCTTTACCCACAGGTCACGGCGCGGGACGGGACAAGGTGGCAAACGCCCAAACGCCCGTTTCGCCCTTGCTGCTTGCTCCCCTGATGCCTTTGCGTCCCTGCCACCCATTGCCACCCTCTGGGCCTCCTGGCCTCCGGGCAGGCAGCTTAACGCTCAAGGCACAAGCTATATCCTCCCTGACACAATGCCGTACCGCGTCGGCGAGCAACCACAAATCAACCCCAAAGACATTCATTACACAGGAAACACAGACTCAAGACTTCTTTGACTCTTAAAATGCATGCAAAACCCTATTGATTTGGCCTCAACTGCCAACAATGCTAGTATGGTGGTGGTGGTTGTGATGGTGATGATGGATAGCCTCCTCCTCGTCGCCCTTGCCCTCGTCCTCGCCCTCGCCCCGTCCGCTCATACGCCAGCAGCCCTCACCGCCCATGTCAACCGACCACGAACTGGTCATGGGCGCAATGGGAACCTTGCCGCCTGTGCTGGTGCCGCTCGTGCTGTTGATACTGCTTGGCAGTGGCCCGAGCGACGCCGTCGACGCCTCGGTCGGGTTTTCACCGCCCTCGGCCTCGGCAATCGCCTCCCTCGTCTCACTGCCGGCACCCCCATGGTCCCGCTGCAGCCTCTCCAGAAAACGGAAGAACGGCTTGTTTGGCTTGTACACGCGCCGCTTTGCAAGGAATTGACCACCTTCAGCATCCGTAGCGAAGCCCGAGAGGTCTGTCCGGCGCCCGGCGAGGATGTCGACCACCAGACTGGCACCATACACACCGTGGCTGTGCTGTGGCCCGTCGGGAAAGAGGGCGCGCCAATCGCGGTCCACGAGCGCGGCCTCCTCGGTTCGGCCATTGAGGGCCAGGTGGACCATGAGCCGGCCGACATCAGATGAGCGCACCGCGTGCTCGTTCTTGACAGCAGCCTGGAACACTGCATGTGCGTGGTCAAGCTTGTCGGTTTCCAGCAAGGCCCGGATAAGCGGCGAGGCAGTGGCGGCAGTGGGATTCTTGTCTTTGCTGATCATGTCGTGGTAGACTTGCAGGATCGAGTCCAGGCCAACGTGTCTCACGTTGGTAGCAAATGCCGACAGAGCGTCGTTGTAGACGTCTGAAAACTCGGGGCCCGGAGGGATCTCTGCCAGTAGCGTAAGGGCAACGACGCGGTGCTCAGGCAGGCCACTGGCAAGCGGGGGGACCAATGCTGAGATGGCTGCCATCGGGAACTGAGCCTGGATCCTACGACAGAGCTTCACCGCCACAACGGCATCCTCTGCCCCTGTCCTGCTCATGCCCTGGGCGATGGCCACGACGAGATCGTCCCTCATCGTAGGATGATGCCAGAGATAATCTTTGATGTGGCGGTCCAGCAAGACCCAGCGCGACTTGCTTGGTGCTCCAGCGACCGCACGGATGAAATCCAGGGCCGACTGGCGGAAAACGGGCTGTCCGTCGGCCACAAAGTCGGTGTAGAGCCTCGAAGCGAGGGCCAGGTGCCGTTTGCCAAGAGCAACCGCGAGCAGCGCTCGCCAAATAGGCGCGGCAGGTCGAGTCCATCTGTAGGAAGGTGAGGCGGCACGAACAGTGGGGTAGATCTTGAATGCCAGGGCGTAGGCACGCTCGTCTTCGTTGACAATGCTGGCAATGAGGTTGAAAATGCGATTGAGAAGAGATGCCGGCAACATGTTGTTCTCCAAGACAGACGAATCAACAATCGCGGTCGTCAACTGAACTATTAATGCGGGGTTGAGAGGTGATTTGGCAAGACGTCCGACAGTAATCCTCAGGAGCGCCTCGTTGTCGGCATGCGGTAGGAGTGGTAGGGAGCGAATGCACAGTTGAACAGCGGCCCGAAGTTCGTCCTCACCAACGTTGCGCTTGGTGAGGATGCGTTCGCCCGCGCGGTGGAGCTTGGGCATCGTCACGCCTGGCTCTGCGGCAATGTCCACCGCCTTCTTGAGTGTCGGCCGGCGCTTCTTGAGCACGGCATCCAGCGCCTCGCGGAGAATAAGGGCGGGGTCGGACGCCCCGCCACGGCGGAGCTCAACGATTAGATCCTCGACCGCTTCAGAGGCCAGTTTCGACGCGTCCTCGCCTGTTCTGATGTATGAGCCCCGCAGCCTGTCGATCAACGTTCTTATCGACTCTGGGGAGATTGCAATGTCGCGAGCAAGGCACCAAGCAGCCAGACGGAGGGAAGCCTTGTGCTCGGCAGGGCTGCTGCCAGTGTAGGCCAAGACGACTCGGGAGGCCGTGTTTCGCATTCCATCGGTGCCGCCGTTGTCGACAATGTATTCGAGCAAGCTTCGAACACTCGACATGTCTGACAGGTCGTTCTCGTATCGGTAGAGTGCGAGCCGCGGCATCCGTCTCCGCAGGTCGATGGGCAGGCCGCTCACGCCCCGATCTCCCACGACTCTTATCAAGCCGTCCCAAAGCCAGTCAACGGCGGACAAGACAGCCGAGGAAGAAACGGACTGGGGCAATGGCGAGCCAGCTTGTAGATATCGCAGTGAATACACAAGCGCCGATTCGAGCGTGCTGGTACCGAATCTCGCAGGGTCCATATCACACGAGCGTGCCAGGTCGACCAGCTCGACCACCTGCGGGAGCCTGTTGCCCTGGGCCTTGAGCTGACAACCAACAAGCGAAACAAATACGTCGTCAGGGATAGCAGAGCGCAGATCGGGGTGGAGGGCTTGGTAGATCCCCCACGACTCGTCGGCGTTGGACGACAGCAGTGCCAGGCTCAGAATCTGCAGGTGGCGGAGGAACGGCTGCGAGTCGGGCGAGTACGGCAGCGGCGGGGGGAGCGGCAGGTGGGGCGTCGACATGCGCATGTGCTGCAGCATCGGGAGGGGCGGGATCGCGTGCCGGTGTGCCGTCGGGGTCGGGGCACTCGCCCGCGTCGAGGGCTGTATTGGCCGGCAGCACGAGCACGAGAACCAGCGCGAGCAGCTCGGTCCAGACGGCAGGCGCGCACGCAGGCCTCCTCGGCCCAGCACGGCCGCCGATTGCCGCGCAGCTGCGATACTCTTCATCGAGGCCGTGGCCCGCCAGCCGGCGGGCCGAGCGAGGAAGGTGGAGGAGAGTATCAGATGCTGGGCGGTTAGGAGTGCCCTGGTGTCCCGCGGCATGCTTACAGGAGGTGTGGGCCAGAACGTGTTCCGACAGCTGGCATCGCGTGCGTGCTCGTGTGCACTGCGTCGGAGAGCTTGGGGGTGTGGTGGTGTTGTTGTTGCTTATGACCCAAGTCGAGGTCAGTCTCGAAAAAGTAGCGAGACGATGTCGCGGTGACTTCCTGCATCAGATATCATAGGATGAAACGAGAAAAGGCGCGTGACTTGTCTGAATGGGGGTTTGGGCGCCTAATCACACATTTGCCGCGCCTTTTGGTCGTGGCACTCGAGTGTGAGCACACTGATCCACTGCCCATGCCTCCAGACTTGTGCATCTTCCTTTGCCATCTCTCTCTTCTTCTCAACTCGTCTTCACTTAATCAGAAGCCTGCATAGTATCACCTTCACTCTCTTCCTTCTGACATCACCAGCTCAACCACCACCAGAAAGTCTAACTTAACACCCTGCCGGCCTCTGTTACGTCTTCCTCGCCACCTCCCTCAACCCCACTCACCATGCCTAACCTTCCTCCATCTACGCCTGCACCACCCCGTATCATGGGCACACTTGTCCGTCGTGCAAATCAAGAGATCGCCTTGAGGGACACGAATGACCACCCTCAGCAGCACGTCGTTGGCGCCGCAACTGCCACTTCGGCCGACGCGTCATTGGGTATCCCGGTCATCCAGCGGCCACCTTCCTCGGCACGTCTCAACCCCAACACTCACCCGCCTGTACTTATGTCTTCAACTACCACTGTCGTCTACTCCCCAGCAGTGGGCCGCGTTGGTGTACCTCCCCAGGATCCCGGCTCGCGCCAGCGCATATTCAACCTTCCCTCTGCCAGCATCGCTTCCTTCTCCGAGGTTGGTCTACCTTCCTTCGATGTAGTGACGATATTGAACTTGGATTACTATAGCCCCTACAGCCCCCTACAGCTCGTCTCGAGTCCATCCAGAAGCCAGGTCAAAACTCTGCCAACCGCTTCTGGGCACCGCCGCCGCCCCCGACTATCAAGGCGATGTCCTTCCCCAAGACCTCGGCGGACTTGAAGGGGTTCCGCCCGACGCCCGTTCCCCGTCAGCTCGAAAACGTCCTAAACGCGCACACCGAGGTCTCGACCCGCTTCACCCGGAACGAAACCCCGCGGAAGGTGAGTCGCCCATGTAATCACGGCGCGGGGATTTGGCTGACGCCATGCCTAGCCAATTGAGCAGAGTGTCCCGAGCCATGGCCGCCAGTTCGCAAACCCAACCGTCTCTTCAAACGACCAGCGCTCTCGACCGCGTTCAGCAACTCCCAATGAACCCCAGCAGCACAACGCTCCGGTTGCTGACTCAACGTCGCCCCAGGAGCAACCCAAGAAGAAGGCAGTAGACAACGAGGCATCACGCGTTGAGACCTTCGACGATCTCCGTGCCTCCAGCCCCTTGTATCCCATGGGAAGTGTGAAGGCCCCAATCATTACCAAGGCACAGAACCCACTGGTGGCCAAAACTGTGAGCCAGCCAGGCAAATCAGTAACTAACAACCCAGGGCCACTTTGTGAACAAGTTGTACGGGAAGCCGCTCGTGCCGTCTCTCAACCATGCCGCCCTCTGGAAGCAGACGATTGACAAGGTTTCCAAGGATGAACAGGTCTACACCATCGAAGACCTCGACCAGCTTCGTATCAGTGAGTAGGGGCGAGGACGCAAGTGCTGGTGCTGATGTTGCAGATCTGGACGACGCGGTCACGAAGATGATGGGCATTGTCCACGCCGCGGCGGACACGCACAGCCAGCTCAAGAAGACGAGCGCGACTACCCTTGACGAGCGCAAGCGCAAGACGATGTTGTACGACCTCGAGACTTCGCGCCGCAAGGAGACGGCTTCATCAGTGGCGTCGACGCAAGTGCGGAAGAAGCCCAAGTTCCTCTGAGGTGGCTTCGTTGTCTGCGCAAGTGCATGTGTGAATGTGCAACAATGGATCGTGGGTGTTGAGCCAGGAGTAGTGTCAATAGCGTACTGTCAATAGCGTCGATAACAATAGGCCGCACGACAAGAAGCAGAGTGGACAAAGAGTTGTGCGCGTTGTGCAGTGATGTCGAATGTAACCGAGTGGAGTGATTGTATTAGGCATGTGCCGGCGAAGGCATTGGTGATTCACTCACCCGTGCGCCTAAAAGTTTGTTTTGCCACCACGCCGCCGCATGGTGTCGCAGACTTCACCCTGGCTGGCCCGTCGCGTTCCTGGCGCTTTGCCGCCTTCAGTCATCTACGACAACTCGGCGCTCACTCACTCGCTCAGCTCACGGCCTTTGCTCCAAAGAACTTCAAGCAACAACCGCATCCACAGTCACTCGCACTCGACGCACTAGACACGCACCTAGCTCTCCATAACGCCGTCTCTCGCACGTACCTTGTAGCCAGCAACTAGCACATCAAAGCTCCCTTTGCCCCTCCCCACCTCCTCCCCACTTCCATCTCAGACGACAGTCACGACAACCAGCAACTACTCGCCCCACAACGTCAATGGTACACTTCTAAGCAAGCCGCGGTATGGCAGCTCCCACCCCGCCAAACGCTTCGGCGTCAGCGGGTCCCATATCTATTCAGCTAAACGGTAACGTGAACGGCGCGACGCCAAAAGGCAAGGCCGCGCTCCCATCGCGTCCAGCCGTGTCGTTTGCCATCCCTGTCATTGCGCTCGACACGGCAAAGCCTGCTCCTCTACCCCTCCCAATAAGCTTAGACGCGCGCGCCCCAGAGCCGAGCAAGAGGGCTGGCCCTAGCAGCGGAGCCCACGCACTCCCGCCGCGCCCCTCGGGGTCGGGGTGGTCGCACTCGGGGCCGTCGCGGGATCCTGAGCGCGAACGCGATCACGGCCGAAGCCGCGACCGCGATCGTGAGCGTGAACGCGATCGTGACTGGGACCGCGACCGCGACTCTCGGCGCGACGCGTGGCGGCGTTCGCCGTCGCCCGAGCGCCGACGGCGCCGATCGCCCTCGCCGACATGGTCGCGCGACCGTGGCGACTACAGGCGAGACCGGGATCGGGACTGGGACCATCGGGGCCGCGACCGAGACCGAGACCGATACCGCCATGATGACGACTACTGGAACATTCGCGACCGACCAGGCGCTGGCGACAGATATACCCCAGGCGGCGGCGGCGGCGGTGGCCGCGATCGCTCGCCGGAGAAGGGCAAGTGGGCGGAGCGCGACAGGCGAGCAAACGGACACGGCAGAGGGAGAAGCCGGAGCTACAGCCGGAGCCGCAGCAGGAGTCGAAGCCGCAGTCGTGAGCGCGAGCGCGAGCGCGAACGGCCGCGTGATCGGCGACATGAGCTGCCGCCATCACCGATTAGTAAAGCCCGACCCCCCTCACCTCCCCGCGACGATGACGCGCCCCCGCCGCCTCCGCCGCCCGCTGAGCCGGCAGCACAGCCTCCCCCTCCGCCGCCTCCGTCCTCGCCCCCGCCGACACCGCCATCTGCACCACGGCCCCCCTCGGCGCCAGTATCTGCGCCTGTGTCTCGACCGCTCTCACCGCGGAGTGAGCCGCGCGAAGCTGGGCCCAGCAAGCTGGCGCGGCCGGCCCCCCCACCGAGCGTGCGCCGGCGGCCCGGAGCTGGCAACTTCCTCATTCTTCAGGACCCGTTGATACACGGCAAGGGCAAGCCGCTCATTAAGCGGTTCGACGGCGTGCTGGACGGCGTCGAGGCCAAAGTGGGGGACCCGCGCCTCAAGATTCCCAAGGACGTGCGCGAGCGCGGGAGAGGATACATGAAGCAGCGATCTGGGGGAATGCAGGAGCTCACGTTCGAGGTGAGTGCGAGGTGGAGATGTGAGCTGACAAGCGCAGTGGGACGACAACTCGGTTGGACCGAAGCCGCCGCCGCCCCCGTCCGCTGTTCTCATCACGGGGCTCAACCCGCTCACTACTGTCGACCAGATCTTAAAGTTCCTCCGCCCGCATGGCAGAATCAAGGAGATCGACGCCAAGATGGACACCAAGTCCGGCATGCAGCTCGGCATCTGCTGGGTCAAGTTTGATGGCCCGCCGCAGGGCCGCCCCGGCACCGCGCACGACGTTGCTGCGCATGTCGTCAAGACTTGCGACGGCCAGCGCGTCGGCTTAAGCGGTCAGGAGCGCATCAAGGTCGTGTTCGATGGGCGTGGCTTGCGGACCGAAAAGGCGGTCAAGGAAGAGATGGACCGTCGGTACAAGCCGAAGCCGAAGCCTGTCGTTCAGCCCCCAACTGCACCCAAGGCCGCGGTTCCGGCGGCACCGCCAGCTGCGCCAAAGGAGCCTCCGAAGCCCGAACCGCCGCGCTTTGGACTGGGAGGACGACGACCACCCCCGCCCCCGGTCAAGTTCGACTCGTTTGGCAGGAACTACTCGTCGCTCAGCCGCTCGTTACCGTCCAGAGCCTACCCGCCGGTCGGTCCCAGCGGCTCTTCTTACCGCCCCATGCAACCCATGCAGGACTTCTCCCGCGACTTCCGCGCGCCGCCATTGCAACGTCGGGGCGATCTCTACTCGCCGCAGACGAGCCGGTCACGCTCAGTGTCGTCATACTCGTCCGACAGCGATGACGACGACCGGCCAGCATTCCGCCGCCGCGGTTCAGGATCTCGCTCGCCGTCGCCCACTCGTCCAGCTCGTGGCCAGGCGCGCGCTGCCGTCGACCGCAAGGAGGCCGAGGAGGCGGCCGTGGAGAAGGTAAAGACGGCGCTCACGGAGAATGGCAAGGCACATGTCTTCATCGACATCAAGTCGCTCCCGTACGGCCAGGCGCGCGAGGAGCACGTCAAGGACCACTTCCGCGCGTTCAAGCCCGAGACCGTGCTGCACAACCACGTCGGGTGGTACGTCCTCTTCAACGATGACCAGGCGGCGTACCGCGCACAGAGAGTGCTCGACAAGACGGCTGTTCAGGGCCACCGCGTCGGCCTCGTTGTCAAGACGCCTGCCGCGAAGGCCAACGGCGAGGCGGCTGTGGCCGCAGCACCGGAGAAGGGAGGCTGGCGCTTCTTGACGATTACAAAGAAGAGGCCGACGGTTGCGCCGGCGCCGAAACCGACTAAGCCCCCCGTGTCGACAAGCCCCAAGCGTGATCTTCATGCAAAGTCGCGCCGAAGGCGGTCGTTTTCCAGCAGCGATAGTGAAGTGGAGAGGCCAGTGGCGCACTCCGGCAAGAAGATCATCCAGGAGAGCGAGTCGGAGGAGGAGTCTGCAGTCGCCTCCAAGCCGGCCCCAGCCTCTCCTGTCAAGGCCAAGGCGGACGTCAAGACCGAGGCGATCGTCGTCGACAAGACCGAGCCAGAGCCGGAGGCCCTGGCACCGAAGGGCAAGAAGCGGCCCTCAAAGGCGGCCGAGAAGCCTACTAAGGCGAAGAAGGCCAAGCTGGAGGAGGCTACAATGTCTGTGGACATTGCGCCGGACACCGCTGTGACCGAAATCAAGCTCCCGGTGGCCAAGCCCAAGGCCCCGAAGAAGCCGCCCAAGACGGCTGTTGACGACCTGGTTGCCTCGGGCGCAATCGTTGACGACGAGGATGCGTACTGGTTGAGCCAGGCCCTCGCTGCAGGCGACGAGGAGCCGGAGCTGTCCGACGGCGAGCTCGAGCTGGACGACAAGCACCCGCTGTTCCACACCGCCGGGGCGTGGCGCGCCGAGGGCTGGAAGAAGATTCCGCCGATCAGCAAGTCGGCCTACCTCCCGCAGCGGAACCGCGCGACAGCAGACGCCAAGGAACAAGCGCAGCAAGCAACGGGCCGCACGGCGCGTATCACCTCGCGACGCCAAGCACAAGATATGGAGGGCCACCGCAAGGCGGCGGGCGGTGCGGCCGGCGCGGGCGGGGCAGCGGCCACGGAAACGGACCTGTTCGCGTTCAACCAGCTCCGGTCCCGCAAGAAGCAGTTACGCTTCGCCCGCTCGGCGATCGAGGGATACGGCCTGTACGCGATGGAGACTATCCAGGCGGGCGAAATGGTGTGCGAGTACGTCGGCGAGCTGTGCCGCTCGTCGGTCGCCGAGATCCGCGAGCAGCGGTACCTCAAGCAGGGCATCGGCTCGTCGTACCTCTTCCGCATTGACGGCGACGTGGTGTGCGACGCGACGTTCACGGGCTCAGTGTCGCGCCTCATCAACCACTCGTGCGACCCGAGCGCCAACGCCAAGATTATCAGCATCAACGGCCAGTCCAAGATTGGCATCTTTGCCAAGCGGACACTGTATCCTGGAGAGGAGGTGAGCTGAGCGTTTCTGGCATAGCTGACAACAGATCCTATACGATTACAAGTTCCCGCTCGAGTCGGACCCCGCGCTCCGCGTCGTCTGCTTGTGCGGTGCCGAGACGTGCCGTGGGTGGCTCAACTGAGCGAGCGCCAGAGGGCGAGAGGGAGGCGTACGAGAGAGAGAGAGAGAGCATTTTGAGAGTGGCGACGACGACGATTACACCGCACCGCAAGCATGGACCCCTGTACATGTACCGCACTGTAACACATGTTTCACCACCATCATGCATACAGGCTCTGTCCACACCGAAAAGTAACCCAAAGAAGACCGGAAATGTATAGTACTGAGGCGTGTGTGATATTGTACAAGTAGATAGATTATGCGGCGAGGACGGCAAGCAGCTCCTCGCGCGCGTCCATGACGACGCCCTGGAGCGTCGCCTTGGGGCACGGCTTTGTGAGCCACTGGTCCATCTGGCACTCGTGGAGGCCGCGGCGGCGCTCGTCGTCGCTCGCGAGCGCGGTGACGGCGATGATCTTGGAGCGGACGGCGGGGGTCGCGGCGCCACCGTTGTCGGCGTCGCCGCCGTCGCTGATGCCCAGCGCGCCGAGCTTGGAGGTGACGGCGCGGCGTTTCTCAATCAGCCGCATCTCTGTGGCCGCCGCGTACCCGTCCATGCGGGGCATGTTGATGTCGAGGAGCACGATGGCGGGCGACGTGAACTCCTTGAACTTGTCCACGGCCGCCTGGCCGTCCTCGGCCTCGATGATCTCGAGCAGCGGCAGCTTGGCCGACAGGATCTTGACGAGGATCTTGCGGTTGATGACGTTGTCCTCGACCACGAGCACCTTGACCGGCGGCGGCGGGAGGACGGGGGGCGCGAGCGGCGTCTCGAGCTGCTCGGTGTGCGTTGTGCTCCCGGGGCCGAGGGACGGCGTGGTGAGGCTCGTGTCGGTGTGGTGGTCGTACGCGTCTTCCGACGGCGTGGTGACGGGCGACGAGTGTGCAGCCGAGGGGCCGAGGCTCGGCGAGTCGGGGTGCTGGTCGGTCGACGTCGACCCAGCCACGCTCGACCCGTTCGACGGCGCACGTGTGATTCTCTGCCGCGAGGAGAAGTAGTCGCCGAGGCAGAGAGACGCGACGGCTTCCTCGACGCACACGCCCTTGGGCTTCCAGCTGAAGCTGGTAAACTTGCTCAGGATGGCACAGCTCGACGACGATGCCGGTTTGGCGAGCGCAGCATTGTCAAAGTGCGGTTTGAGGCGGGCGACGGCCGCATCGTCGAGCGGGGTCACGGGGATTGAGTTGGGCTGCACGCCCTTGAGCGTCTCCTTGATAAGCGCGAGAGTGACAGGCTTGAGGAGGCGGCGCACGGCGGTACCGTTGGCGGTGCGCTCCACCTTTGGCCGAGCCACAGACTGCTCGCTATCCTCGGAGATGAAAACGTTGAGTTCTGGCGCCTTGAGCGCCTGCAGGAACGCCGCGCCTTCGGCGTCGTCCTCGTATGCGCCGTCGGTAACCACGACGTCCGCCTCCTCCACAGGCACGATGGCACACCCGAGCTTCTTGTAGCTCCGTTCCAGCGACTCGCCGAGCTTGTCGTACGAGCACTTTCCGTGCTCACCCAGCTTGTCGAAGCCAACGAGGGCAACCTTGCGCGTCGGCGCCGGTGGCTGGCCGAGAAGGCCCGGGGCGTCGACGGACGCCTCGGCGGCAAGTGCGCTCTCCATGCTCGGAGTGTCGGGTCCCATGAGGACACCAGGGAGCGGCACCTCGATGGACACGGTACAGCCCTGCCCCGCGGCCGACGTGATCTCCATCTGGCCACCCATGAGATCGATGATTCGGTAGGCGAGGTGCACCGAGAGCCCCGAGCCGGTTGCGTACAGGTCCTCTTTGGCCCACGGCTCGCCCAGCTTCTCACGAATAAAGTCGGGGGCCATGCCGCGGCCATTGTCGACAATGGTAATGGCGACACGGCGTGTCGTCGCGAGGTCCTCGCAGCCCTCGGGAGGCATAAAGCCCTTGACATCGTCGATGTAGATTTGCACGCAGCCCTCGCTCTCGATGTAGCGGTAGGCGTTGGAGAGCACCTTGGTGAGGGCTTTTCGCAGTGCACCGGCACTATCCTCGGTCACGAGCTCACCCAGCCGGTCGGGGATGATCTCAAACACGGTCTCGATGTGCCCCACCTCCTGGCCTGCTGATTTGCGGCCACGCCGGTCCTCGTTGTACACTTCGGTGATGATCTCTTCGAACATGGTGCTGAGGGGCTGGGGTGCGCCCGACGGGCTGGTGAGCAGGCCCGCGGGTGACGAGTGCGAGCTCTCCCAGCGATGGTCCTTTGCCTTGAGGTCCAGGAACGACAGGATGTTGTCAACGATGCCGTGCAGGGTCTTGCCTGACGTGTCAATCGCATCAAGGAAGGGTAGAAGGTCTCGGATCTGCTGCAGAGTGGTCACGCAGCCGGCACTCGGGTCGACAGGCGCGAGACGGGGCGCCTCAGCTAGATCAGACATGGAGGAGCGTAGCAGCTGGGTGATAGCAAGAATCTGGTGTAGTGGCGTCCGCAGCTCGTGTGCCTGGAGGTTCGAGTACGAGATCTGGCTCTGCTCAATTGTTCGAACGCGCCGCAAGGCGAGCGCCGAGATGAGGGTGGCGCCCACGATCCATACGAACGGCAGGGCAAGGCGACTCGTGTCGTCAAACGCCGTGGGGGCGCGCGCCCACGACGCAAACGTCGCATACCGCAGCGTACCATCAAAGCCCATGAATACGGTGGCGAGAACCGTCTGGCTCTTGGAAGGCATGAGTAGCATAACTTCTTTTGCCAGCTCGTCGTTTTCGTCTTCGCGGTCCCACCAGAAGTGGCGGGTCATGAGGTATGTCCTGACAAACTTTGCGATCGTCTGCGGTGCAGTTGTCGACGTGAAGTCGCTCTCGAACCCGGGGGTCTCGCTTTTGCCGAGGACGTGCAGTCCACGGGACGAGGACCTGGGTACGTAGTTGACCACGGGCTCGACATTTGACGGCCACTCCTTGCCCTGCAGGAAGTCGCCAATAATGGCCTCCTTGGTCTGCCGCTGGTGAGGTGCGCTGTGGCGCGAGCCAGACTTGCGGATGAATAGCTGGTGGTCGTGCATGTCGAGGATGGTCACTGCATCCGCCTGGAGAATACCACGGAGGGTCGTGGCCGCGTCATTGAACATGGCGGTCTCGGCCACAACGTCCTTGCGCTTGGCATTCTTTGTATCGCGGGGGCTCGATTTCGTGATAGGTGCAGGGGGATTCGCCGGCGTCGAAGCGCCCGTTGTGGACGGCGGTGTGCTGTGCCCATGCAGTGGCGAATGGTGTGCCGTGACATGGTGCGACTGAGCTCGGTGGTGTAACCGTGGCCTGTGATGAGAGCTTGATGAATGGATACTTGTCCGGTGGTGGTTCTTGGCCGCTCTCTTCTTCTCCTTCTCCGCAATCTTCTTTTTATCTCTGGCAATGTCGGTTGGCGACCGCTCGAGGTGGGGATGTGGCTGCTTCTCCTGCTGGCCATTGGGCTTGAGATGGTCGGGGACGAGCGAGCGGCGGAGGAAGTTGATGCTCGCCTCGTACATGCCACTTGATCTCTTGGCCATGATCTCTGACTGCAAGGTCGCCAACTGGAACACGAGCATGTTGGCGAGCCGGAGCAGGATGCCCTGCTCGCGGGTGGTGAACTCGTCCCGCGGCTTGCTGTCAAAGATGCAGAGCATTCCAAAGTCCACAGCGTCAGCACCACCGGGGCGGTGGTAGCGCAGCGGGGCGGCGGCGAGGAACTTGTGGGTCTGGCCAACGAGGGACGGGCTGCGCTTGAAGCGCCAGTCCTTTGTGAGGTCGGCCACGACGGTCACCTGCTCCTCAGGATGCAGGATGACATGGCCCAGGAACCCCTCTGTGCTGGGCATCACCAGTGTTGGTTTATTGTCTGAGGCGGGCTGCGTCGAGTTGTGCACGACCTCGTCCTGGCCGCGGAAGAAGGACACGACAGCGCTTTCGACATTAAAGACCTGGGCGAGTCAGAGCTACCCCCCACCAACTGGGTCTGTACCCACCAGTTGAGCAAGCTCGCAGTACTTTGCCATCACGGCACAACGTTCAGGATTATCCTCCTCGTCACTGAGGCCAAGGCGGCGAACGGCATGCGAGCGGCGCAGTCTAGTGGGCATGCTAGGCACGGGCGCGGGCAGCCAGCCATGGTGCTCGTAGTGGTCGCGAATGCGATGCCTTTCCGAGTCGATGCACTGCTGGTCCCAGCTGCCTGACTTGCAGTAGCGCGGGAGGCCGACACTGTCGATGAGCTGGTGCTGGCGATCAAACGTGCGGTTGGTGCTGCTGCTGGGGGTTCCGTTGGCGAACGCCGGGTGGCCCGCAGGCATGCTGAGGTCGACGGCGGCCCACGGCGAGACGCCATCGGCCTTGTCCTTGTCGCCATCGCACTCGCCAGCAACTTCGGCGGCCCTGGGAGGAGGGACAGGCGGCCACGCCCACGACTGCGGCGTCCGCGGGCGCGACTGGACGGGCGTCGTGGACCCGTCATCATCGGCAGCCGTACCTCCGAGTACGCGGATGTCGTCACTCCAGCTGAACTGGCGATTCATCCGCTGGCGCCAGTCGGCGGACCGGTTGTCGCCCCCCTCGCCGTCGTACAGGTGGAACGCGGGTGGGGGCAGCGGGTCGTTATGCAGGCTCTCCTGGTGAATGAGCGGGCGTGAGGGCGGCGGTGCCTCGCACTGGAGGATCTCAGGCTCTTCGAACTCGTCGCCGTCACCGTTGGCGCCGCCCCCTGCCGTCTTGGGGCTGACGGGCTCGGGGCCTGCCGAGGTCGAGTCAAACGTTGCCGAATGGTGGTGGTGGTAGCGCGGGCGGTCGACGCCATAGCTGCGCGTGTCATTAACAGGTGGCGACTCGGTCTGGCCGGCGGCACAATCCAATAGAAAGTTTCCAGACCGCGCTCCACTCTACTCACAACTGAAGTGCGCGCTCCCATTGTGCGTCCGTGGTCGGCGGCACCTCATGGCGCGGGATGGGGCCGCAGTGGTAGTGGACCATGGTGGCGGGCGCGTGTGCGGAGGTGGTGTGGGTGTGTGGGGTGGTGGGCGTGCGCGCAGTCAGCACAGCAGCAAGCCCGTCGGCGCTGCGTAGGCTTGTTGTTGTTGGGTGGCCCCGTCGGTGGTTATGGGGTTAGCGTCGGCGCCGGACTGCCAGTCGCTGCGTTGAGCGTGTGCTGCATGGGCTGGGGGCCAGTTGCCGGCTCGGAGGTGGCGATGGCTGTGCTGTGGGTGTGGTCGATGGAATGGACGATGCGGAGGAGTTGTCTTTGATTGCGTCGCCCTCGGCGCCGTGAGTACCTACAGTAAATCATCTGGCCGCCTAGATCCGTAATGCTTGCGGCGCACCCACCCAGTCAGCCAGATACGAATTGACTCCACATGACTAGTGCCGCCAATATTTCTCGGCTCGCTCGCTCGCCTCCACCTCGGCACTTCCACCGCAGCCGTCCACCATGCAAGGCCGCATACCCCGTCTTCTGCACGACAGCGCCTAAAAACACACTAGGCAGGCAAAGCATAGCCCGTGGCAGCATCGGTCGGGTGCATATGCGTATTTACAAGCGACAACCAGGCAACGTGGGTAGGCGCTAGGCTAGGCGTTTGAGAAGAAGTGGCGGCGCGCGGGCGGCCGGTCGGGCGGGCGGGCGGGTGTGCTCTTCGCGACCGAGGCGAAGGAGCGACGCGGCGACCGTCGCCTCGCCCTCGCCCGGCCCGGTTCGGCGCCATGTCTGCTGGCCGAGGGTGGGTGCGTGGCAAGCAGCATCCTCTGCCAGTGCATGCCAAGCAGGCCCGCTCAGTCTCCGCGGCGTCTGGCAAAGCAAGCCAAACCATAACCACCCTCGGTGCTGCCGACGACCACCACACATCTGTGCGATTGATGACTGTGGCGCTCTCGCCTCAGGGATCGCAGTGCAGGTTTTCCACTCGTTTTCGTCCTTGGCATTTTATCTCGGCGCGCACCACACTCGGATACAGTGGATGTACGTGGTTTGTGATTGTCAGCAGCACGCAGCGCGCCGGTTGTGCACTGCGTCGCTCGTGACCGGGCCGCGAGAGGGAGAGCACGAGGTGCTAGGCAGCGTCCCGAATTGCCCTTCCATTGCTTACCGCGCCCGGCTTTTGCTCGCCGTGCGACACGTGAGTTCCGGTACCGGCCTGATAACGGCCACCGCGTGCGCGTCGACAGGGCCGTGCCACCACGGCGGAATTTCTGCGTGTAGGCCTATGCTAGGCCCAAGCCTTCCACGCCACGCTCGGCGATGCTCGGCCCCCTCGGAGTCGGCTTGATGCGTGCAAACTCGCCGCCGCGTTGTCGGCCCCATGCATGTGTCTTATGACTGGCTATCCAGTGTGGAGATATTGACGTCGGGCGTGCCTAAGCTGCCATGCCGCGCCGTTGCATCTGGGTTGAAAAGCCGAGCTCAGTCGTCGTCCCTTCCAGCGGCACAAGGCATGCAAGGCGAAGGCACGGTCACATGGCTTCTTGCGAAAGTTACTGGAGGTAAAACACGGCGTGGTGGTCGAGGCCTGCTCTATGCTTGAGACATGCGTGCGTCTGCGTGGTGCAGATACGAGATAAGCTGGTGCGGCTTACCCCGGCCGCCGCCCGCTGTGCCTCAAGCCGCGGCTCACGATCCAAACAACAACAACAACAACAATAACAACACAACAAACACGACACAAACAACACTGCGGCGCAACGACGGTGCTCTGGCGCCGAGCTAAGCGGTGGCGGCGGCGCGAGCGCGTGCTGTGGCGCCACCAGTGTACGCCAGCGCATACCCTAATTGCGCCCGTTGGCGGGCAACTTGACTGCGCAGCACGTCCGCCCACTGCTGCGCACCGCACACCGCCTGTTCCTGCGGTCGTGCGCGGACGTTCCGCGGCCTGCGCGGCCGGTACGGCACACAGCACAACGCTGCCTGCTCTTGTGTCCGATTCGCCGACCGTCGTGGTCGTCGCTACCGCCGGCTCGGCGTTTTGGCCGCCGCGCGCACGCGCCCCTGCTCTAGGGCCGCCTGTAACTGATATGATGCGGTGCATGAGTTTCCCGGCTGTTCGGTGTGGATCGTGTCGAAGGGTCTTGCGGCATTGCGGGCGATCACCACTAGGGTGGTGGGTGGATGTCGGTAGGCTGCCGGCGGTGGTGTTTCAGAGGTAGCATGCACGGCGACTTTTGGCAGGCGCAGTTGGCGGCGTCTTAGGGCACTGGGTGGCGCCCTTGTCGGCCCTGGCCCGCCGGCTCGCTGCCGCCAGGCTCGGGCCCTCGCGTCGCATTTCGCCGACGCCCGTCGTGTCTCTGACACGCGCGCCCGGCCGGATGCACCTCTCACAAACAAGGTTTTTCAAATGGGCACTACGGGCGGCACACCGTTGGGCTGCTGTTCACTGGCTCGCACACGTCATAGCGAGGACGTCAACGTTACCCCCTTCCCCTTCAAGATCTGCCCGTGATGATGCACACACGCATGGACCCGACCCTGCCCTGCACCTGCACCTTCCCCGACATGAACACCAAAACTTTACTGCCTTCAGCGGTGGGCGATCAGGCGTCGTTGGCTGGCCCTACCAAGGATCTGCTTGCACTAGCATACGAGGCGTTGAGCCTCTGTCGGTGACGACTCTTGCATTATTCAAAGCGAGCGACGCCGGTGGTGTTTGGTCGCGGTGGCTGGGGGTGGTGGTGAATTGCGGCCAGCCTCTGGAGGCGCGGAGGCGCGGCCTAAGCTTGTGTTTGTATCCCGCAAAGACGACATCTCGCACCGCCCGCTGCATCGCACCGCATTGCACATGCCACTGCTAGCCGCGCGACTATCACCAGCTGCTAGTGGAGTTTTTGAGACGGGACAGTGTCTACGTATGTAGTGGAGTAACATGCTTGCCGAGGTTGATGCGCTCTCGGCAGCTGCAGGCGGGTGCCTAGCTGCAGGGGATATGCTTGGGTGGTGTGAAAATAGCTCTGGCAAGGGTGCTTGACAATGAAGTGTAGGTTGCGCCTGGGACCGTCCTGAGCTAATCCCAGCTCTGTCCATTACAAGCTCGCCCTAATGGACGATGAAGTGCGTCAGGGTGGGGGAGGGCGTAGGACACAGGGCGTAGGGCATCAGAGGTGCGAGTCGTCGCCCGAGCAGCAACCTATGCAACTAGCACGCTGCCGTGGGTGTGTGGTGGTCGCCTGCCGAGCCGACAGCCGAGCTCTGCTGCCGCCGCCGACGACATTACGGTCTGTTACGCACTCTTTTCTGCAACTGTTGTCAGGGGCGGGTCCCTTTGCGACACCCCGAAATGGCAAGACCCTGGCGTTGTATCGGTCGCTTCAGCCTCCCTGGCGCTCCCCCACTTGATAGGCACCAAAGTGTCAACAAGCCGGCCAGCGAGCCAGCCAGAGAGC
The DNA here is from genome assembly GCA_026725045.1 of Vanrija sp. TS_01. Classification (NCBI taxonomy): domain Eukaryota; kingdom Fungi; phylum Basidiomycota; class Tremellomycetes; order Trichosporonales; family Trichosporonaceae; genus Vanrija; species Vanrija sp. TS_01. The sequence goes on from JAPKIE010000005.1 coordinate 1,086,517, forward strand.
CTGTTTGCCCGCAAGACTGCCGCTGCTGCTGCTGTAGCACCACGCACGCCGTCATCGTCTCAATCAACAGAGAGGATCGCTCGCTCACAGGCACTGACTGACCCATAGCGCCCGCAACAGCGACCCTAGCCACCACCATACAGAAGCTTGCGGCCAGTCGACTTAAACACACACACACACACACTTTCCCCCCTCTGTCTTCCTTGTCTTCGTCCTTTTATCTCTTGTCGCCTTCGACACTTTCCGTGCGCAACAAACTTGCTTCCCCCCCCCCCCCCCCCTCCCAGCTCCCAAGGCCGGCCGCTTCTCACCGCCCCTCTTGGCACTCAGCTACGACCCAGCCCGTAGTAGTTTAAATTCTGGACACTCCGTCAGACTTTCAGCTCTCCTACTGAAACCACCCTTCCTCACTCTTCTCTCGCGATGATCGCTGCCGCCGCCGCCCTCGTCGCTCTTCCCCTCGCCGCTGCCGCTCCTTGGATGCAGCCGGCCGACTCTCCCGTCGCCGCTCTCTTCAAGCGCCAGAACGGCCCTCCCAACCCCGCCGCTCCGGGTGAGTAGACTCTCGTGCCCGCTCGCTCGCACCCGGCACTCCCGCCCGCGATAAGCTCCGAGCTGACCATATCCCTTCTCCCCCTCCCACCCACCCCTATAGACTTTGCGACCCACTACCCCCCCTTCGGCAGCCCCCCCAACGGCACATGGATCCCCCAGGCATGGCTCGACAAGCTCAAGTCGATCCAGCTGCCTCCCAACAACCCCCCCTCCACTCTCAAGGGCTGCTGCACCGTCCAGTACCCTGGTATTAACCAGGGCGGCATGAGCCCCGACATCTGCTCGTTCACTGCCGGCTGCCACACCCCCACCGACTTCTTCGACGCCCCCAACAACACGTTTGTTGTGAGTCGCCCAACCTTGGAAAACACCTGGAGTCAAGCTAACTCGGACCCCCAGCTCACTTTCGACGACGGCCCGGGCGATGCTTCTCAGACCCTCTACACCTTCCTCAAGGGTAACAACATCTCCAGCCACGCTACTCACTTCATGATTGGCGGTAACATTGTCGGCGCCCCCACCGTCGCCCAGGAGGCCTTCAACGAGGGCGGCCACATTGCGGTCCACACTTGGTCTCACAAGTACAGTGAGTGTGGCACTTTCGGGTATTTTTGCCCGCGAGCCCTTACACCACACACTATGCACTGCTAACACCGCACCCAGCCACCGCCCTCTCCAACGAGCAGGTCCTTGGTGAGCTTGGTTGGACCATGCAGGCTATCGCCGACCTTACCGGCGGCCGCATCCCCGCCTACTGGCGTCCTCCTTACGGTGACGTCGACAACCGTGTCCGCACCATTGCCAAGGGTGTCTTTGGCCTCGAGACTGTCCTCTGGAACCGTGACACCAACGACTGGAGGATTGGATCCGACTCCCAGTACACTGTCGACTCGGTCAAGGGTGTTCTCGACGGCTGGCTCAACGGTCCCCGTAGCCCTGGTATCCTTGCCCTCGAGCACGAGATCAACAAGGAGACTGTCGATGTCTTCATGGCCGAGTACCCCAAGTTTGCTGCCTCGAACTGGCAGGTCAGCTCGGTTCCCGACGCCTACGGCCTCGACTGGTACCAGAACGCTATCAACAACAAGGGTGACCTCTTTGCCACTCTCTCGGTCGGTGGCCAGGTCAACACCAATCTTGCCGTCACTGCCGCCCACGGCGCTACTTCGACCTCGGCCTCGGCTTCTGAGTCGGCTTCGGCTTCCGGCGGCTCGTCCGCTGGTGCCTCTGGTGTCTCCTCCGCGGAGACCAGCTCCAAGACTGGCAACGTTCAGGCCAACAAGAACAGCGGTGCCTCAGGCGTCGTTGCTCCCGTTGGCGCCTTTGTCGCCGCTGCGGCCGCGCTCCTCGCCTTTGCTTTCTAAGCAACGCCGTTCCCACTTCGTTCTCTATGGACTTTTGGGTTCAAGGACATTGCGTGTGATGAAACCATAGCACCGCACTCACGCCCCGGGACGTCACTCCCACCCCACCCTAACCATCACCCTCATACATGTTACATAACACCCACACGAAAACCCCGGACTTCTCTCCAGGCTTCCACATTAATGTAGACCGCCCCAGCCAGCCCCACCTGTGTACAGCCATGCATAATGCCCTCAGCGGCAGTAAATCGACGCTCATTCATAGACCATGCCATTCACGTTCGTTCTTTGTTGTTGTGGATGGCGGGTTGGTTGGATTCCTGGTGGATGGCGGGTAGAGGGGTTGGTTGATCAGTCGCCGGTGCCGTGCCCGCCGAGACAGCGCCACTTACGCCGCACTGTTCAGCTATCTAATTGATTCCAGCTGCACCAGCAGCTGTCCTGATCCCCAATCTCAGCCACCATCTCGGGCGTTGTCGTATCAGTCGGCAGCTGCCCCAAAGGAGCATGTCGGCTAGCTCCTCTTGAACTCTCCTGCGCCACTCGTTCAGCCATGTACACCTCTCCTACACCCATGCGCACTACGCCACAACCACCCCACCCTCGATGCAAAGCCAATGCATATATACAGTATCACACTGCGGCGAGACTGGAAATTGATGACGCCGATTTCTGCCGCGCGCGAACACGGCGCGCGGACAGTGGCGGGGGAGTTGTTAGGGAGCTAGCTCTGTCGCTGCGTTTTGGGGGGGTAGGGGGTTACGCCTAAATCCTACAGACAGAGAGCGCGCGACTGGGCCATTACTCGTCGTCCTCCTCGTCGCTCTCCTCCTCAAGGAAGTCGACGAGCGCCTGCGTGACCTTGAGGAAGTGCTGCTTGCCCTGGGGCTTGGCGCCCTTCTGGTGCCAGTAGATGATGGCCTGGTCCGAGACAATGTCCGTGTTGTACAGCACCTTGAGGATCTGGGGGAAGGCCTTGAGGATGCGTGTGTCCTGGTAGCAGAAGACCTGGACGGCGTTGATGATGCCGACCTCGGCCTTGGCGCCCTTGCAGAACGGCTCGAGGGTCGGCGCGAGGCGGTTGATGAAAGAGACGACGTTGGCATCGAGCTGGTCGGCACGCGCAGTCCAGTCGAACGCCTTCATCCAGCCGAGGAAGATCCACTCGGAGAGGTCAGCCTCGGGGGCCGGGCGCTCGAGCTGCTGGGCCTTGAGGTGCTCGACGATCTGGGTATGTGAGTGGGTGATGCGGAAGGGGGGTAAGGGGTAAGTGGGTATGGAAGGAGTGGCCGAAGACTCTGCCGCCATGAGCCGCGCTGGGAAATCTGACGGCGTTGCTTCTGCGCCAGTCTTCTGATCTTCTGACCTCCGCAGGCCAGGCGGCTCTGCCCCTCCTCGCACCCCTATCCTCGACACCGCGCCTCGCCCGGCGCCTCGCCACTGCACTCACCTGCTGGTTCGAGTCCTCGTCGCTGATCATCCTCGACACAGCGGCAATCGTCTCCTCCTTGATCTCGCTAAGCGCGACCTTGGCATACCAGTCGATAATCTGCGGGAGGCCCTCCTTCTTGAAGTGGGCCTCGAGGTGGGCGCGGTCGCGGATCTGGTTGGGGAACACGGTAAGGATGTCGCGGAGGCCCGAGCGGCGGATGGTGGCCGCGAGGTGGTCGATACTCTGGCGGGAGAGGTAGACGCGGAAGAACTTTGTGAGGAAGTCGAGGCCGACCTGGTCCTTCACGACGTGGTCCTTTGCGAGCGAGGTGAGCGCCTTGGGGGCGATCTGGAGCTCGATAACGAGCATGGCGACCGCCTCGGCGAGCTTGGCGCGCTGCTCGGCATCCCACTTGGCGAGGTAGCCCAGCAGGTCGGGGAGGAACGACTCCTCGAGCGGGCGCTGCAGGTAGCGGTAGCGCTGGATGACGCGCTGCAGCGTCTCGACAATGCCCTTGACGGGCGGCCAGTCGCCGAGCTCGCCGCCGGCCGGCTGAAGGATGTAGAACGGCGAACGCTTGTCGTCGAGGTACGCGCCGCCGGGCTGCAGGAGGCCGCCGACGAACAGCAGCTCGAACAGCTGCTCAGAGTACTTGAGGTACTCGAGCGTCGTGCCCGCCTGCACGAGCTTGGCGACGAGGTCGTTGGTCGTCGGCGGGGTCGCGACGAGCGCGAGGTGGAGGAGCAGGCTGTCGCGGAAGGCTAAACGCAACGGTTAGTACAGGCTGGCTTGACGCGGCACAACCCCAACCCAAACCCACTCTCAGGCTCAAACTTGGCCGTCGCCTTGGCCTGGCCCTTGCGCTGGCGGATGCGCACACCCGTTAGGGTCGGCTTGGCCGCTGCACCGCTGGCATTGGTGTTGGACTGGGTCGTGGGCGTGTGGGACATGCAATGGGTCGCTGAGGTGTTGTGGAGGCGGGTGAGTGGTGTGTCGATGCAACGGACGGATGGGTAGCGAGTTGGCAAGTTGAGGTCATGTCGACATTGTGAGCGCGCGGTGGCGGCGGCAGCGGCGTCGACAACGCTGGGTGACAGCCACGCGAGCGGAAAACTGTAGTGCCGGCAGTGTGGCGCGTGGCACTTGGTCGCATGCACCGCTGAGACCTGTTGTGCTGTGCGCTCTGCAACCATGCATCAAGTGCTTTGCTATGCAGGCGGGTGTCTCCATGCAAGCAGAAGAGTACACTGATGTATCCTTGATGACGGCCAGCAGGTTGCGGTTGCAGCATAGGGGAACAGACTAGAACTGGCCCCAGCTGCCACCTTTTCTCGTCAAACCCATGCCACCGCTGCCCTACCTGGTCCTGCTTCCCCACCTGGACTACACCCACGCTCTCAACGCTTCGCAACCAAGCCCCACCCACCCAGTACACTTCAGACTGCCATACATCCACTACGAATGGCCACGTAGATTTCGCTTTTGCCTCGGCCGAGACCGGCTTTGGGTGAAGAAGGACGGGAGAGTGAGAGAACGGAGAGGGGTTGGTGTGGGTGTGGGGAGGAGAGGCTGGTAGGGAGGGGGCTAATGGACACGGGAAAAGGTAAAGAGTCTGATAATTGTGGCTTCCAAATGATGACGATGGTATTGATATCCACATGCCAGTCTACCCGTTCGACGGGACGCGTCGCGCGCCGTGGCTCCGTTAATCAGCTTAGGCCGGCTCGACCGGGTTGCCGCCACCGACGCCTAGAAGATGTCAGCCTGGATTTGCAAGCATCGCAACGTCGAAACTCACGACGGTCCTTCTCAGACTCGAGCTGCGAGTAGAGAAGCATGAGGGCGCGCTCGGTAGACTCGGGCGTGCCGACAATGGTGAACATGCGCTCGCCGGTCTCGTCGTGCGGAACCTTGGCGATCGAGATGCGCGAGCCCGAGAGACGACGGATCTCAGTGATCTTCGAACCGCCACGGCCACTATTGCGTGTCAGCCACAAACGTGCTCGGACACTGTCACACGACCACCACTCACATGATGCAGCCGACCATGTCGCTGGGGATGGAAATGTTTTGGGTGCGGAGGTTGGCGTCGCCAGTGGGAGACTGGGGCGCCTCGGAGACGTGGCGCTCAGCAGAGGCGGCGGCGGCGTTGGGGGCAGGGGTGCCGGTGGAGACCGAGCCACGCGAGGCGCGACGATCAAACGCAGGGGCGCCAAATGCGCCCATTGACGTGCGACGGATGCCACCGGTAGGGCCAGTGACAGTCTGCGCACCAAGGCCGCCGGCAAGAACGCCAGCGTCGCCAGCAGCACCAGGGTGGTACTGGACGGTGCCGGTGTTGCGCTCCCAGTCCTCAAGGAGGCACTTTGCAATCTCGAAGATGGCCGTCTTGATGGCCTCCTGGGCACCCTGGACCTCGACGACACGCTCAGTCGACTGGGGGAGCATCTCCTTTGAGGCGACCATGCGGGCGCCCGACATGTCCTGGATCTGCTTAATCTTGACGCCAGCACGGCCAATGACCGTGCCCATCAGGTTGTGGCTGATGAGCAGGCGGATCGAGGTGAAGGCGGCAACCGGGGGCGGGGGGAGGGACGAGTCGGAGAGGGGCGTCTCGAGGAGCAGACGCGCAACCTCCGAGTAGGCAGCTGCAATAGCATCGGGGTCGCCGCTGACGCTCAGAACACGGTCCTGGACGCCGGGGACGACCTTTGAGACGCCAGCCTTGCAGCTGGCAACCTGGCGTACATTGGCAATGGTCGCGCCGCCCTTGCCAATGATGATGCCGGCCTCCTTTGTGGAGACGAGGGCGCGGAGGGTAAGCTCCTCGGGGACACCGCCGACGGTGGTCTGGGGTTCCTGGGCTGTGTCCGACTTGTGCTCTGCGCGTGTGGCGTCAGCACTCGATCGACGACGCGTGCGTGCCGGCGGCAACGCGGCGCGTGTTGCTAGGCCAAAATTCTTACCAGTCTCGGCCATGATGTCAGAGTATGAGAGAGATGGAGATGGGGAAAGATGAAGGATGGATGCGGGCCTGCTGGGTATGCGGTCCGCTGAATGCCAGATGGGGGAGGTTCTGGCAGGGAAGGGAAGAGCGCGGCGGGGTTGAAGGGCGCAGCTGCAGCGGGGGCGGCGGCGGCGGCGGTGGTGGCGACGGCGAAAGAAAGGAAGGGGAGGAAGGGGGGAAGGGGAGGAGAGGGCGGGGGGAGGCGGGGGCGAGAGAGAGAGAGAGGCGGGGGGAGGTGGTTGGAGGATGAGGTGGGGGGGGAAGGATGAGATGATGGAGATGGGGGGTGGGGAGGGATGGATGACATTGCAGGCGCGCGCGTGGGTGACGGACGGCGGCGTGCGGCCGGCTGGCCTGGGGTGAGGCTGGCTGGCTGGCTGGCAGGCTGCTTGCGGCTTCCTTGTTCCACTGTGAGACGCAAAGGCAGTGCGCGTGGGTGGCAACGACGTGCATAAATTGATCCCGCTCGTTTAGACAAGAGCCAGTAAAGGTAATTATCTTCTTGGACGGCGGGCTAATGCCAAAGCAGCAGGACACGCACAACGTATCCAAGTCGGCCTTTGGCCGGAATGCTGGAACGCGCGAGGCAGGCATGCCGCCGGAAGCAGCCTTGGGCGTGTTCTGTAAGGCGCGGTTTGTGGGGCATATCTGTGTGGAGGGGAGGGGGGCGGCTTCTACAGACATTGTGATGAAGCATTACTGGGCCGCCTTGTCGTCGTCGCTCTTGTCTGACAATCATGCATGCGGGAAGGAGCCGTTACCAGCACTTTGGGTGGGGTGTGTGGGTTGTGCCTCTGCCGTGCACCGACGCAGACGGCAATGATGTAACAGCGGCCACAAGCGGGTGAGTGATAAGACCACAGAGCCAAGATAGCCAGGAGGCAGCAATGACACGTGTAAATTCAAATTTACTTCCGTCCAAAACGGGAGCAAAGGCCTGCGCCGCTCGCAACCACTCGCAGGTAAACCTTTTCGCTGCCTGGCATCCGTTTCTTCTTCTTCAGCTCATCAACGAGGACCCATTCTTTGGCTAGTTACTGAGCCGACAAAATGCAGATCTTCGTAAGTCGGCCTGCCTGACCTGACAGCGACGAGGACACAAGCTCACACACGCTCCAGGTCAAGACCCTCACGGGCAAGACCATCACCCTCGAGGTCGAGTCCTCGGACACCATCGACAATGTCAAGTCCAAGATCCAGGACAAGGAGGGCATCCCCCCCGACCAGCAGCGCCTGATCTTCGCCGGCAAGCAGCTCGAGGACGGCCGCACCCTTTCGGACTACAACATCCAGAAGGAGTCGACCCTCCACCTCGTCCTCCGTCTGCGTGGTGGTATGGCCAAGAAGCGCAAAAAGAAGCAGTACACCACCCCCAAGAAGAGTGAGTGTGACACGATCGGATTGTTCACGGCCGATGGCTGACACCCCATCCCAGTCAAGCACAAGCGCAAAAAGGTCAAGATGGCCATCCTTAAGTACTACAAGGTTGGCTCGGACGGCAAGATCCAGCGCCTCCGCCGCGAGTGCCCCCAGCCCACCTGCGGTGCTGGTGTCTTCATGGCCTGGCACAAGGACCGCCAGACCTGCGGCCGCTGCGGTCTCACCTACTCGTTCGAGCCCGGAACCAAGCCCACCGCTGCCTAAGCGTGTCGCTTGCTCCTTGCTTGCACCAGTTGACAACGGCGGATTGTTACTGCTAGGCTTCTAAGTCTTAGTCATGCATTCGTTCGTGTCCCACAATGTTGTGTCGTGTGCTGTTGTGTAGAGTTGCGGTGATTGCTAAGCCTCGTTGTCACTGATCATCTCACCTGCCCATGGTGCACCGGTGCGCGTTGATCGTGCACGCGAGCACTCGCATACATCCGTTTCACCAAGCCAGTGGTGACAGCATGAAACCTCAGGCGAACGCGACATTGCTCGTGCGCTCGTCACCCCACCCACCACCACAAGCAGCTCACCATTACACTCTGCATTCAACATTTATGAGTGAGGAACAACTAGTCTATACTGGCTACACGTTGACTGCGCATCCCCGGCAGCTCTACTCTACGAACCTCAACTGACTCTCTAATCTATCGCTTACACGGCGAACCGGGCCCGCCTACATTGGCCCGACGAGCTGGTACATGAGCCGGCTGACGACGCCAGACAGCGCGCTCGGCTTGTGCTTGTACGCGTCCATGACCATGGCCATGCCGGCGGCGCCGAGCAGCGCCTCGCCGAACGGCACGATCGGGACCCACGAGCGCTTGCGCGCTGTGAACCACGCCGACTCGAGCGCCTTGGGCAGACAGTACATTGCCAGCTCGGCACGCCGCCTCTTCTCCTCAGCGAAGAGCGAGAGACAGGTCGAGAAGCCGATGGCCCACATCGTCTCCTTCCGCTCGAGGAGCGCGCGGAGGATGGGCGAGATCTTGGCCTCGAGCGCGTTGGTGCGGCTGCAGAACAGCACTGCGGGGGTGAGCTTGAGCGGTTCGAATCCGGCACCCGCCACGTACCTTGGTAAATGACGACAAATAGGCCGAGGAAGGAACAACTACGCGTGATGCCCCAGCCTGCCTTGCCAAACATCTTGAGCGGATGGTTGAAGACCTGGTGCCGGCGGAGAACCAGCATCGGGATGATATGCAGCGCCGAGTACACTGGCAGCATTTGGCGCTGGGCGTTAGTTGGCTGCTCGCCATCGTGGGCACTCACGAAGACCTGGAAGAAACGATTGAAGTTGCACCGGATGCAGCTGTCCACGAACGGGTGGGTCATGGCACACGGGATGAAGAAGCCGGCGGCAATGTCGTTCTGGGCGTTGTGCAGCATGGTCGTGAGCTCGGTCCTGTTGTGAGGCGTGAGGTGCTTGTAGTTGAGCGCCTCCTCGATGAGCGACGAGTCGACCTTGTCGTTGCGCATCGCCTGGAGATTGCCCTTGACGGCAAACTTTGGCACGAATGACACGCCCTGGATCCAGTTGTTGTACTCTCGCGGGATCGTCTCGGGGGCGAGCAGGAAGGCAAACATGATCTGCCCGCAGCACAGGCCGAAGAGGAGGACGTCTCCGTTTGGGATGCGAATCCCGAGCTTGGGCGCATACTGGTTGAACGAGCCCTGCAGGCCACGGACAAACATCTGCTGCACGACGCCGCGCCTGCGTTCTGCCGACTCGACCAGAATGCCCAAGCTGCCGACGGCACCAGCCACAGCCGCATGCCAGCGGTGCTCGCCCTCGCTGCCCTCGCGCTCGGGCGGCCCGAACGTCGTACGCCGGAAGAGGCCGGCACGGATCCGGCGGCGGATGTAGGACAGGGGAGGCGCGAGTCGGAGGAGGTGGAGCGTGAGCGTGTTGAGAAACGTGAATGCGCCTGTTGGCGGACGGGTCAGCGATGCCAACTCGTGGGGATTGTCCAGGCGCAGAGACACGGCGCGAGTCACCGTGCCGCCGGCAAGGACTCGGGTGGTGCCTACGCACCGATCATGCCGCCGAAGCGGAAAGATTCCTCCCCAAAGAGGGCGCGAACGATCATCGAGAACCGGAGCTTCGGCCGTTTCCGAAGCGCCCGGAACAGCAGCAGCACAATGTTGAAGCCTGCACGCACGCTGTACGCGAGGATGAACGATCCTGGGGCTGTTAGGGGTGCACGCGGGGGGAAGGGGGGCGGTACTCACGGAGACCACGCCTTGCTGCAAGCACGACGGCGCGCTCCGGATCAGGGGGGTAGAGCGTCTTCTCGTCCTTTGCACGCCAGACAAGGTCGCGTCCGGCCTGCGCCGCCGCGGCGAGGACACGCTGGCGCTCCTCGGCGTCGTTGGAAAGCAGCACAAGCGAGTCAATTGACGCAAAGGAGAGCGTACGGCGAATCTGGTCGGCACTGGAGGTGTTTGTCGGTTCAGCCACTGTGCCATCCGGGATCCGCCACAGTCGTCTCCACAGTCACGCCTCACTCACGTTTCAGAGAGGTTGGGGGTGCCCGGCTCGCTGATGTAGTACTCTGTGCGGGTGGTGCGGACGCCGCGCTTTCTCCTGAGGCGGCGCTCGGTGGTGCCGTCGCCGCCGGGGAAGATGACCTCGGACGTCTGGTTGGTCATGGAGAGGCTGGCGGCCGTGAAGCGGAGGTGTTTGTTGTGGTTCCTGTTTGCGTGGCCGTTGATGATGGACGACTGGGTGCGGCGGAGGATGGGCGGGCGCGAGGCCGAGTCGTCTGTCGAGCCGGCCGACTCGGTCTCTGACGGCGGGGACGAGTCGTTTGACGGGCCCTCGGACGAGTCGGACTCGCCATTGAGTGGCGCTTGGGCGGCGGCGACACCACCGGCTGGGGCTAACGTCATGACTACTGCTGCTCCGTTGGTGGCAGGAGGTTGGGTGAATGGGGGCAGCTGGGGGACCTCTGTGTCGACGCCGAGATCTTGTATCAGGACGGCTTCCGTGTCCTCGTCTGCCGACATGGCCGTGGGTCTTGTTGCGAGCAGAGCGTCTGTCGTGGGTAGCAAGTAGTCGGTGGTGGTGGTGCTCCCACTAAGTATATTCCACTAAACCCGTCATCGTCGGCAACTATAGGAACCCGGGTTTGCCCCAATAATCTGGCAATGTATTACGTGTGTTTTCATTTTGCCGCTGTATCACGGGTTGCAGCCGGCCTCTAGCCTCGTCGGGCATCAAACTCGACGCGTCGAGGTCATGACTGTGCTGGCTTAGGCGACCGCCACCGCCATTAGCACCATAACAACACGCCGGGCAAAAGACATGGGGCGGTCATGGGCTCTGGGGGACAGGTGGTGAGCGACGCCGACGAGGCCGGCGCAATGACAATAGCCACCGTGATCGGAGGGCACAGACGGACTAGACGATAAAGAGACGACGCGCACGCAGACACGACACGCATGCATCCTCCAGCGCGCTTGTTGTTAGTCGGGCACGCCAAAGGTATGTGGTGTTGCCTCGTCGACAATCTCCGTGGGGCACCAGCCCCGAATACCGAGCAACAAGGCGTGCATGCATGCATCCACAAAGGCCCGCACGGGCGCGCAGGCGCCACGCTCCGTGTTCACGGCCGCCGACGGTAGTGGTTGCATTCAACCGAGGCCTGTCGACAGTGGACGGCGGGCGTCGCAGCGCGCCATTCTCACATCCACAGCTCTGGCCAGATACGCCGGATCTTGTCGCCAATCATTGTGGCCGGCTGGTCGCCATGCTGCTCGTCTGCGGTGGCGGCGGCGATACAGGCTCTCACGACGGCTGATTGAGCCAAGCGCCTGGGCATGAGCGTGACCGACGCGCAACTTTGGCGTCACTGGCGGCGCCATCCGTGGGCGCAAACCTGGCTGATCGACCGGGCTTGCACCTGCACCGCGGTGCAGCAGCGAGCGTTCAAGTGTCGTCGGAGTGTGGTGCATCCAATTGTCCTGAGCCGTGTGCTGGTGCGAAGAAACAAGGTGGGAAGTGGGAGGAAGCCGGCCGTGATTTCAGGGACGAGCCAGGGCTGGCGGCCTGGAGGGACTGGAGGGACCCGGCCAAAAAGGGATGATTGCCCAAGTTTGGACGCGCGCGCCGCGCACTGCGTGCCGCGACAACAAACAGGCAAACAGGATAACGACGAGCCGTTTCGAGGGTCGCCTTTACTTGCTGGGTTATTGCGGTGCTTTGGCTTCCCTTATGGACCGCCGTTTCAGTCCTCGATCCCAGTGTGCCAGGCTAGGCAGCAGGATGCAGGGATTGGTGTGCACATACATGACCCAGACAGAGGTTGCCGCCGGGAGGGAGACACGAGCTGATACAGAGGGAGCGCAGCGGTGGCGGCGGGACAAGCCAGGCTAGGGAGCAGCAGCAGCAAGCAGTTCTTGCGCTTTTCTTGGCCTCCTTGGGCGCGCGGTGACGAGGGACAGCAGGCAAGGCAAGCGATTTCATCAACGGGGGCATGTCGCGCCGCCAGCAGCGGCGGGCCTACGGCCCACGGCCACACGGGCACGGTGGCTCGATAGCGCGCGCGCTCGGCACGTCAAGGCATGCATGCTGCTGCTGCTGCTGCTGCTCTGTGCGTGCGGCTGGGTGCACGCCTCTGCTGCATGCACTGCAGCAGCGCCCATGCTAGTGAATTGTTGCTGCCCGCCTGCGCCCGTCGCGGTGCGCCACGGTGCGGTGCGGCGCGGCATGCAGCATTGTAGTAGCGTCGTCGTTGTGCGGACTTGGCCACCCGCGCGCGCGCCCACACGCCCCGCTTGCAGCGGCTGCGGCTCCCACCGTGGCTGGCACCAATCACACAAAACAACACACCCAACCATAATATCCTGAACGTCAACTTGCGAGCCCAGGGACAGACACCTGACAACACTGACAGCAGTGCGCTTTTTGCTTCTCATACAAGCAAGCCAGTGCATAAGACCCACACTCTCTCGCACACCCAGCTCTTCTCTTACTCCTACTCTCTCATACCCCCACTTCGTATCACCCTCCGTCGCAGACGCTTACTAGTGTTTGCCTGTGTGTTGGACAAACAGCTCGGACCTCTCCCGATCTTCTCTGGTTTGTCGTTTGGTGCCCCTTTCGTCGCAAGCCCTCGTTCCCCCCCTCCTTCCCCCTTGCCGCCCACCGCCGCCGCCGCCGTGCCGTTTCTTCCTCCTATAAGTCTTCCCTCGCAACATTAGACTTGCACTCTCTTCTCTTATCCAACACAATCTCGGTGAGTCTTCGTGCAGTGGTCCCACAACGTGCCTCCAGTCGTGTCACCGCAGCGGACGCGAGAGCGCGACTGCTCTCGCACCAGTGCGCAATCCGCAGACGCCATTCCGCCGTCTCCACGTCACCGAGTGTTTATGCGTGTTGGGCGAAGGGCTGCCCAGCCCAGCCCCGCCCACCACGCTTGACATTGTCGGTGCTGTAAATGGTGTTGGAAGCGGTGAAGGTGGCCCATACCCCATTTGCAGTGTTGCCGCAGAGGCCGCTGCGTGCGGCGGGCACGATTGTTTCCCTTACACACGCCGTCTCGGTGTCCAGTCCGGTTGAAGCGGTGCTGACTTTCGTTCCTCATCGCCCCATCCGATCTCGCTGCAATATTGGATCTGACAACGTATCGATCTATCTCGCATCCGTCGTCCTTGCCCACTGCCCTATATTTGTGTGCATCTCGACGTTCCCTCCATCTTTATCCCACGTTCGTTACCACCGCTGGTATTATCGCGACCACCTTACCTCCACGTTTCAATTGTGGACTCCCGTCCTCCTCACACCCCATCCGCTATTGGCTCTGCGCCGCATTCTGCTTGGGCCCACCTTTGATCGGCAGATCTGAGCAACAATGTGTGGTAAGTCGTTACGTGTTGCGCTATCATGGCTTGTGCTGAACGCCATCAGGAATTTTCTCCTACTGCTCTTACCTCACCGAGCGTGACCGCAAGTATGTGTGCCAGGTGCTCACCAACGCCCTCGCGCGTATGGAGTACCGTGGTTACGACTCTGCCGGTGAGTGAGACGTGTGAGGCGTGTGAGAGACGTGAGAGACGTGGACCAGCGGGGAGGCGTGTCGGCTTCCAGGCTCGCAGCCCTACCTCCTCTCTCATGGCGTTGCTCAACGACACGCCTCGTGCGGGGGGGGGGGGGGGCCCGGGGCCGGGGGGGGGGGGGGGGGGGGGGCGGCGGGGCCCCGGGGGGTGGCGTGTCGGCTTCCCGGCTCGCAGCCCTACCTCCTCGCTCATGGGGTTGCTAAACGACACGCCGGGCGCCCCCCCCCCCCCCCCCCAGCCTGCTCTTCGGCTAACACCCGTAGGTATCGGAGTCGATGGCGACTCTGCCACGGACCCCTTCGTCCTCTTCAAGGCCGTCGGCAAGGTCGCTGCCCTCAAGCAGCTCGTCGACTCGGCTGTCCCCACCCCCGCCCCGGGCACTGCCCAAACCGACTCGCAGGTCGACATGACCAAGGTCTTCCTGAGCCAGACCTCGATGGCCCACACCCGTTGGGCCACGCACGGTGTGCCCAGCACCGACAACTGTCACCCCCACGTCTCGGACCCCACCACCGAGTTCATGGTTGTCCACAACGGTATCATCACCAACTACAAGGAGCTCAAGCTCGTCCTTCAGAAGCGTGGCTACAAGTTCCGCACCGACACGGACACTGAGGCCGTTGCCATGCTGTGCAAGTATGTCTACGACAGCCAGCCCAACAAGCGCCTCAACTTCCAGTCGCTCATCAAGACTGTCCTCAAGGAGCTCGAGGGTTCGTTCGCCTTCGTCTTCAAGTCGACCCACTTCCCCGACGAGATTGTCGCCGCCCGCCGTGGCTCGCCCCTTCTCATTGGTGTGAAGACTGAGCGCAAGCTCAAGGTCGACTTTGTCGATGTCGAGCTCCCCAACGAGGAGAACATCAGCGCCGCCACCGCCTCTGACGGTGCCGGTCTCCTCGCCGTCCCTGGCGCCAACGGCCCCGGCCCCAAGCTCCGCCGCCAGCAGTCGCGTGCTTTCCTTTCCGAGGACGGCATGCCCCAGCCCATCGAGTTCTTCGTGGCCTCGGACCCCGCTGCCGTTATCGAGCACACCAAGCGCGTCCTCTACCTCGAGGACGACGACATTGCCCACATTGCCGAGGGTGAGCTCCACATCCACCGCCTGCGCCGTGACGACGGTGTCTCGTCGGTCCGTGCCATCGAGACGCTCGAGATTGAGCTTGCCGAGATCATGAAGGGCCAGTACGACCACTTCATGCAGAAGGAGATCTACGAGCAGCCCGAGTCGGTTGTCAACACCATGCGTGGCCGTGTCAACTTCGACACTGGAACCATCACCCTCGGTGGCCTCAAGGCGTACCTCCCCGTCATCCGCCGTGGTCGCCGCCTGTTGTTCGTCGCCTGTGGTACCTCGTACCACTCGTGTATCGCTGTCCGCCCCGTCTTCGAGGAGCTGACCGAGATCCCTGTCTCGGTCGAGCTCGCCTCGGACTTCCTGGACCGCCGTACGCCCGTGTTCCGTGATGACATTGCCATCTTTGTCTCGCAGTCGGGTGAGACTGCCGACACCATCCTCGCCATGCGCTACTGCCTCGAGCGCGGCGCCCTCTGCCTCGGTGTCGTCAACGTTGTCGGCTCGACCCTCTCGCGTGAGACGCACTCGGGTATCCACATCAACGCTGGCCCCGAGATTGGTGTCGCCTCGACCAAGGCCTACACCTCGCAGTACATTGCGCTTGTCATGATGGCTGTCCAGCTGTCTGACGACTCGATCTCCAAGGCCGAGCGCCGCCAGCAGATTATTGCTGCGCTCCACGACATTCCTTCGCAGATCAAGACTGTTCTTGCCCTCGACAAGTCGCTCCAGCAGCTCGCCAAGGAGACTCTTGCCAAGGAGAAGTCGCTCCTTATCATGGGCCGTGGCTACCAGTTTGCCACGTGTCTCGAGGGTGCCCTCAAGATCAAGGAGGTCTCGTACATGCACTCTGAGGGTATCCTCGCCGGTGAGCTCAAGCACGGCCCTCTTGCTCTTGTCGACGAGCACCTCCCCGTCATCTTCATCATGACGCAGGACTCGCTCTACCCCAAGACGCAGTCTGCCCTCGCCCAGGTTACTGCGCGCAAGGGTCAGCCCATCATCATCTGCAACGAGGAGGACAAGAGCGTCAACGACACACACAAGGTTATCCGCGTTCCCCGCACCATCGACTGTCTCCAGGGTGTGAGTTTTACTGGCAGCGCTGTGCGTTGTTTCTTTTACTGACCCGCTACAGATCATCAACGTGGTTGTCCTCCAATGTATCTCGTACCATCTCGCCATCCTCAACGGCATCGACGTCGACTTCCCCCGCAACCTTGCCAAGTCGGTTACGACCGAGTAAGCGGCGGGCGACCGATACGACACGCCGACGCGAGCGAAAAGTGTCGCGAGCCGACGGGTCGAGACCGCACACATTCATGGATAATGACCGCATTGATTCTCCGTATGTAATCATGATATTGAAGGGGGCGGGGGCAGGGGGTGAGGCGGTGAAGGGGGCAGGAGGTGGGGCAGCAAAAGAGCGTTGGCAGGCAGCGGAGCGAACAGCCAGCGAGTTGATTGTGGTAAAAGCAGACGGGATCACCGTTGGTACTGATGAGCGGGGCGGGGCGAGCCGGGCGTCGGTGGGAAGCGTCTCTGCGGCGTGCTCGCTCGAGAGGCAACGGCAAGGGCCGAGCCGGAGAGGGCGTCAGCGCTGATGCTGCTAACCAACGCTGAACCCGAGCCAGCCTCGTGTCTGCTGTCATCGCGTCAAAGCAGCGTGGCGCGCACAGCGCCGCGGAAGTGGCGACGCGACGCGGCACAGCTTGGGATGTCATGTCGCAGCGAGGCGCAACCGCGGGCAGGGCCATGCACACGGCAGCCGTGCCGATCGGCGCAGGAAGCAGCGGCGAGAAGCGCAGTCTTGGACAAAGCGGGCAGGCGGAGCGAGCCGCTGAGCGTGCGAGCGGGTTCGCACGACGAACGAAGGCGTACTTGAAGCAGCGGCGGGCGCGGCTGGAATCGGGGGTCTTGCCACCACCCGACGACGGCGGCGGGACATTGTTCACGGCGGCAAGTAGTTCACCCATCAGCACACGGCCCACCAGCACACGCATGGCCTCGACCGCCACGCTTCCGCCGTACATCGCGCCGCCCGCCACCGACCTGCCCCCGCTCCCGCGGCGACGCCGACGGCGGCGGTGGTGGGCGCGCGCGGCGCGCGGCGTCGCGTTCGCGCTGGACCAAGCGCTCTGCTGCGGCGGGTGTGGCACAGGCCAGGAGTTTGCGCGCGCGCCGTCGTGGGCGCGCGCCGGCGCCGGCACCGACGGCGACGTGCCCCCGCCCGTACGACACAACGATGCCCGCCGCCTCCGGCGCACCGACTCGGGCGCGACGCTCGCCACGCTCCCGGCGTACGGGTACAAGCCTGCCGCGGGGGAGGAGAGCATCATGCGGCGCCACCGCGCCGAGAGCGCGTACGCTGCCGACGCGTTGCCGGGCTACGGGGCGGCCGAGGCGCCGCTCGCGCCGCGCGTGCCGGCGCGCGCGCACTCTCTCCGCCACGGCGGCGCGCAGACAACACGGCCGATAGGGCGCCGAGATAGAGCCAGGTCGGCCCCGTCGTCGTCGTCGTCGTCGTCGTTGCGCGCGCACTCGTTGGCGCGCAGCAGCCCCGCCAGCAGCGGGCACGGCACGCCCACGCCGGCGCGCAGCATCGCGTCCCGCACGACATGGGGCTCGGCGCACACGCGCGGCTCGGGCTCAGGCTCGGGCTCGGCGTCGAGCCCCGCCTCCGACTCGGGCGCCGACGCGTCGTCGTACGCCACCGCGCAGAGCAGGGCGGGGCGGGTGCCGCTGCCCCTCCCGCCGACGCCGACGCCGACGCCGACGCCGACGCCAACCCGACGTCCGGTACACTCGCACTCGCACTCGCCGCCCCCGCCGCCGCCGTCGCCGGAGCTCGTATCCCGCGGCACGCAGACACAGCCGCGAACGCGAGCGGCCACGCCCGCGCCGGTGCCAGCCCCGGGTGCCCGTTCTTGCCCTCCTCCGCCGCCGCCGTCGCCCACCCGCCCACCACTGCAGCTGCTGCCACGAGCACGAATCGCGGATGAGACGCGGCGCGGACCCAAGGCTGAGCTGCCTGCGCGCGCCACTCTTGCGGCGCCGCTCCACGCTCAGCGGCACGAGGCACGCCGGTAGTCCTCGCTTTGCCTGCCGCTACGACGCCGAGTGCCGCGTTCCTCCCGCTGCGCCGTGCCGTACCGTACCGCACGTACCTTCGCCACACCTCCGGTCGCCCCGTTCCCATCCCCTGTCCTCCGTCACGACCCGTCACCGTCACGACCGTTACGACCGTAACGACCGTCCCAACCGTCTTCTCCAACCGTTGTCAGGCACTCGTCGACACCTACGGCGCTAGCCCAAGCTCCACCGCTAGCCTTGTGAAACATGCATGTTGCTGCGCTGCCGCGCGAGCAGAACAATATGGTGGTAATGTATCAAGTCGGGCTGGGGGCATGGGGGGTAGGGTAATGTCCTGTCCGTCCTGTATTGCTGCCTCCTCGGGTCAGCCCCTACACGTTACAATGGTGACTTGATTCTAATGTATACACAACTGTTGTGGTGTTTGGTGGGTAGCATTATGACGCGTTGACAGTGCGGTCGCCGTTGCCGCGGCTGCGGCGGCCGTTGGCGCCAGTGTTGTTGTTGTTGCCACGCTGCTGCTGCTGCTGCGCAGAGCGGCCGGCCGTGTCACCACGCGTGTCCCCGCGCAGGTTGTCCAGAGTCGAGCGGCGCGTAGGGCCACCGCCAGGGCGGAGCGGCACGTTCTGCTTGACCGGGGACGTAACCGGAGACGTCACAGGTGAGGTCATTGGCGAAGTAGCCTGCAGCGACGGCATGACGCTACGGCGCCACTCATCGGTGCGGCGCGCACGCTCAGAAGCGCGTGGCGCAGTGTTGTCGACAAGCTGCTTCAGTCCGAGGGCAGGTGCGGCCTCAGCGGCCGCCGCCGCCTCCTTGTTCTTGCCCGTCGCGCTCTCCTTGATCTTGACGCCCTTGTCCTTCTTCTCGGCCGCCTTGCGCTGCTCACGCTCGGCGCGCTCGCGCTCACGGCGGGCCTGCTCTGCACGCTCGGCCCTCTGCTGCGCCGTGTACTTCTCCTTGGCCTCGGCAACGGCAATCTCCTGGCGGATGGGGGCCGTAGCGCGGTCCTGCATCTGGGTGAGCTTCTGCCTGTGGCGCTCGGCAAACTCCTCGTTGGTCATGGCGCGAGCCTTGGGGGCCTTGTCCGTCGATGGACGACGGCCAACTCTTGGGGCCTGCGCCTGGTCGGTCGAGAGCGAGCGCTGGAGGGTGGCGTTGAGCTGCGCGCCATACTCGCGCGCAGACATCATTTGGCTGCCTCGGCGGTCGAGCGAGCCGCCCGCCTCGTCACGCTTTTGGAGAGCCTGTGCCACGCCCTGGGAGACAACAGCAAAGTCGCTGTTGGGACGACGACCGAGACTGGGCCGGCCGGCAGGGGATACAGGCTCGACAGCTGCGGGGGCAGGAGGAGGAACCACAACGTTGCGTTCGGCAAGGTACTGCTCCCAGTCGGAGAGCGGTCGTGGGCGTTCGGACAATGACAGACGGGGGTCGCGTGCAGACATTGAGGGGCGCGGGTCGGCATCGGCAGGGGCAAAGGTACGAGCGCCAAGCGAGTCGCGGCGTCTGCGGGGCTCGTCAAAGCTATTTGCAAGAAGCTGGGCACTGGTGGCAGACTGCTGACGGGTGTGGTGGCCGGTAATGTCGTCAAGTAGCAGGTTGCTGCTGGCAATCGAGTCGTGCCTAGGACGGTTCATGACACCACCGTCAAGCATCATGCTGCTGGAAGTCGAGTCAAAGCGGCTGCGTGGGCGCTCGCCGTCAAGGAGCTGGTTGCTGGCGGCCGAGCCGGGGCGAGGACCCATGACCACAGCGCCGTCGAGAACCTTGCTGCTGGTCACCGAGTTGGGCCTGCTGCGGATAGGACCATGGCCACTGCTGATACTGCCGACGCGCTCGTGGTTGGGCGTGGTCTCGCCGGTGGGGGTCACAGAGCGAAGCTGGTCCATTGACGATCTGATGCTCTGGCGCGCCCGTCTGACCTCGGCGAGGAGGGCAAGCTTCTGCTCAAGGTCGGTGTCGACGGGAGGCGTGGTAGTGGGCGAGGTAGGGCTGACAGGAGGCTTGGCTGAAGCCGCAGCGTCCGTGTCGAGGTGGCGCTCCTGGGGCAGGTCGAAGCCCATCTCCTCCAGCATACTAAGGCGTCTTAACGACGCGTTGCTCTTGTGCGTGTTGTCCGAGTCCGAAGCGAGCACCTCCTTCTGACCAGCGCTGCTGACCAGAGTCGAGTGCGAGACTGTGTTGCCGTGGCCGTCAAACCCGAGCTTGGGCAGCGCGGGGCTGTACAACAGCGTCTTGGTCTCAATGTTCGGGTCAAAGTCGGGACCGCCACCTTCGCCGTGCTTGCCCTCCCAGCGTGCGAGCTCGGCGCCGACGTTCTTGAACTGCTCGGCAGCACGTGCAATCTCGTCGGCCTCGATGCGAGCTTCCTCCTCCTCCTTGATCTGCTGACGCCTCTTCTTGAGCACATTCAGGAGCTTGAACTGAATCATGCCGGCGATCTAGCGAACGTCAGTGTGGCGCTTGCTTTTCAGTACCCACGAGAGCCGCCGCGGCGATCACGCCCAGCTCGACCTGCATGTTCTGGGTCAAGGGATACTTGCCGCCATTGAGGCTCGGGAAGAGGTTGGGGTAGCCCAGATTATAGATGTAAAACTAGCGGTTAGCGCCAAGCAGGTCTTGCACCACGACATACCTCCTTGAGGCCTGCACGTGTGAAGCAATCGACGCCGAGCGTAAAGGCGGTCGCGCCGATCCAGGCGCTCGATCCAAGGATGACAAACTCGTGTAACCTCGGGGTCATGGCCGCCAGCAAGGCGAGCACCGTGAAGCCTCCGACGAGGCCCCAGCGCGGGCCGACTTCGGTGAGCAAGCCACCCTTTTTGAGGGCAAGGAGGAACCACCCGAACGAGAAGCCACCCGCCGCACCGACCCAGTATCTCGCAAACGTGTAGAAGAAGACGCCGAGTGCGGCGCCGATGATCGTTGACACGCCTACCGCCAGCAGGTATAGGCCGCGGAGGGCGGCCGACGGAGGGTTGGGCGACGGCGGTGCGAGCGCCGGTCCGACTCTGGTGTTGCGTCAGCTAAGCTCGATCGGCTAGCGCCTGGCTCTGTGCGGCCAAGTCTCAGCCATTTTTGCAGCCTACATACCCGAAGCTGAGAATGATGACGAGGCAGAATGTCGCGACCGAGTAGCCCGACACGATTGCCAGTGCCGACCAGCGGTTTTTCCCGCCAAGCGTGGCGACGGGGATGCCCGTGAGGATGAGGAGCGCGCCGCCGATGCCAAACGCCGCGTCGAGATGCGGCGTGAATGGGATGTATCCGAGCGTGTCGTTCCAGACCACTGGGGCGGTGCCGTTGAGCGTGCCGTTGCCTGAGCCATTGTAGTTTGCCGTCACGTTGCCGCCACCGAGGGACACGTTCTGGCCGCCCGCGTTGTTGCCCGCCGCGTCGAGCGTCAGGGTGAGGACAAACGTCGCCGTCTGTGACGGCGACCCGCTGGGGCCGGGGATGAGGTTTGTGACTGTGGTCTGTACGACGCGTGCGCCGCTGGGCAGTGATGTCGCGTTTGTGCTTGCCGTGGACGACGAATTGTTGTTGTTGTTGTTGTTGCTCGACGCCGACGGCGTCGCGGTGACGCCGGTGGCGGTCGAGGAAGGCGACGGCTGGTTCGGCTGCTGCGCTAGGGCCTGTCCGGCGAGCGCGGCGGCGAGCACCAGCCGACCGAGGGTAGCGACCAGACGCATCGCGTTGGGCGGGCGGGGGGTGCGGTCGTGCGTGCGTGCGTGTCAGTAGTGGTGCGCCGTAGAACTGGGAGGGGCGGTGGAAGATCGACTGCCGCGTGCCCCGAGGAAGGGTGTTTGTGTGTGCGCGGGGTGTTTGGCCGCGAGCGTGGCTGGAATAAAGTCAAGTACAAGAATGTCCAAGTTGTCAAGAGTCCGTGTTTGAGATGTGTCGAGGTTACAGGAGTAGGTAGGAGCAGCAGCAGCAGCAGTAGCAGCCGCAGTGCTCAGCGCCGATGTAACGGCAAAAGGCACTGTGCGCGGCGGCGGTGGTGGTCCGTGTCTTGTCGGGCCTTGGACGTGTGTGTGAGCCGCCGTGCGCTCTCGGGACCGTTCGTTGGGGATTGTCGGTGGTCTGGTCGGTCGGTCGATCGCTGTGAGAAGAGAGGAGAGAGAGTGATAAGAAGGTAGGTCTGGAAACAGCGCCGCGCTGCACGACCGACGACCGACGCTAGCTAGGCCCAACAGGACAGGGGAAGCGGTTGAGAATGTGGGAGACGAGATGCAGGTGGGAACTGGCCCTCGGTCCAATGTTTGGTTTGTGAGCCCCGCTCCTTCCCAACATGACTATTTCAGCCGCCTGCCGTGCCGTCATGCAGCAGCAGCAGCAGCAGCGGCGGCGGCAGCGGCGGCGCCGTGCTGCACTGCTCGGCGCTGCACGCCGCTGACTGCACAGCGCGGATCTAGGTCTAGCGTAGCACATGTAGCGTGCGGCCACCAGCGCACCAGCAGACAGGATCTTTGATCCTCCCTCTCCTCTCCAGGATCCAGCGTCTCAGCTGACCGGTTACTAGGTGCCCCTGCCAGGCCAAGCCAGCCGGCTGGGCGCGTGCATGCGTGCAGGCCCTGCCCTGGGCGCAATGCGTATTCATTACGCCGCCGCCGCATCATGAAAGGCTTCGCATCGCCGCTGCATACATGCATGCATTTAACTTGCGCCTGCAGAACAAGATTGTCGCTGCTGCGGGGACGGGGGCGCGCCGGCTGCCGTTGTAACCAAGCCTTGGTTGGCCCAGCCCTCTTGTGTCGCGCGGCTGGCTGCACGCTGCTGGCGCTCCTGCTGCGGTGCGGGCACTAACCATTGTGTCTACCCTCTGCTGCATGACCTAATGGCTATAAATTAAGGCGGCGGCGGGGAGCCAAAGGACGGACGCTGCCACCCGTTTCAACTCTAGGGCGAGCGCAAGGGGGGATGGCGTTGCAAGGCCAGGAAGGAGGAGGACGGCTGTTTCTCACGGCGTGACGGCTGGGTGGGCGCCGTGTGGGCTGGCGGGCGGCGCGGGCGGCGACGCTGCGGCACACCCCACACGCACCCAAGACGCCACTTGGGCCCAATCGGGCAATATCAAGCCCGGTAAAAGAAGACACGCGCGCGTCAGTCCTTCGCAACCACCAAAGACTGCAGCAACCGGCTGCTGCAAGCAACCAGCAACCTGCCCTGTAGCAGCATCACTTTCAATGCTACACAACCCCACCTAGCAACACAGAAGCTTCCCATCAGCATTCTCGAAACAGCTGCAACAACACACTTGCACATCTCGATCGGCTGCGCTCGCAAGCCAGTCTAACAAGGTTTACGTGATGTGACAAGTCACAAGTGTCAAGGGGACTGCGGCATCCGGCAGGGGGCTTCTAAACATGACGGATCAAGGGTTTTTCAGCCAACTCCCTCTAGCCACTGCTACCTCCAGCAGCACCATCCGGCTGCTGCCCGTCGCCAACCGCGCCACTCTCCGCACCTGTCGGGCGGGCAGTGGCTTGCCGCTTCTTCCACCGCTGCATGTTATCAGCATACCGTGACCAAACAACCAAGCACTCACAGAATGGTCAAGCGTGGTGAAGTCATTCACGTGCTCGGCAATATCCGTCAGCTAAGCTCAAAGTCAGCAACAACTCTCCGGGCCCCGCACGATCACCCCGCGGCAACATACGTATGCACCGAGCTTGTCGAGCTCCCGATCGCGCAGCCCATCCGCAGTGCCCGCTCCCTTGTACGCGCGAATCTGTGGCTTTTTAATGGTACGTCGTGCATATTCGACAAACCTTGAGTCCCTCACCCGGGTTGAGGGCAAAGTTGCGGGCGAGGTCGTCGATGTGAATGGTCTACATGTAAGCCCTGGGAGCGTGCCCGCACGTACGTTCTTCGGCGACCATTGTGGGAAAGAAGCCCAAAAATACGCGAGTGGTTTAACTCTGTGCGAAGGTGAGATTGGATCCTAAGCGGGCAGAAAGTGGCGTCGTCGGCGTTGCCGATGCTGTGCCGAGCGGTGCGGCGAGCTACTACAGGTGGATCCACCTGCAACCAACTCACTCGTGCTTGATCATCTTGCCTCCACGTTCGCTGAAGATCTGCTTGTTAGACCGGGCCTCCTTTCGTGTTGCCCACCGGAAACATAGTCGTCCGGTCCGCAACGAAGCAAATCTATGGGTGTGTCAGAGCTTGAGGATAGTGTCTTCACCCACCTTGTATCTGCCCTCGCCGCCCAGAACTCCGAGCTCGACGAGCTTGCTCTCGAGCCACATCCAGCTCGTCTGGCTCCATACCACAATGTCGTAGAACGGGTAGACACGCTCGAGGAAGTCGTGCAGACCAGGGCGGGCGCACTCGAGGGGTGGCAGTGCACCGTCCAGTAGTGGGCGCGAGTCGACCATCGCTGAGGCCGTCAGCTTCCACCTAAGACCTGGCGCTAACTGTAGTCCAAGTCAAGCACCAGAAGCCCTTTCCCCTCGCGCGGCTCGTTCATGACCTTACCCTCGTCAGCACCAGCCCACCGCTAACCAACCCACCGTGATCGGATACTTGATAATGATCTTCTCCACTTGGCGCTTATTCCGTGGGTCCTCGGCAGGAGGGATGAGCTTGCGCGCGCCCGAGGGACGCACAGACGAGTAGGCAATGTCAAACTCGTCTGGTGGGGGCGGGCCCTCGCGCTCCTTGAAGCGCAGGTGTTCTGGCGTGCCCACGAGCGTAAACTTGGCGTTGGGCTTGACGCCGAGAGTGCCTATCCGCATGCCGTCGACATCGCCACCCAACTTTCCGCGGACGAGGCCGAGGATCTTCTGCGCGTCGGGTGGGACGGACGTCAGCGTCTCGATCTGGGCGCGCAGGTCGTACACGCTGCGTGTGAGCTCTCGTCGCGGCAACAGACGCACAGGTCGCTCGAGCTGACGCGCAGGTCAAAGCTCTTGCCAGACCATTTGAACTGCAGCTCGTACCACTCGTCCGAAGTGATAGGCTGGGCGCCGGCGCTGGCGTCGAGCGCGTGGTCGGCATGCTCCTCCGCGTCGTCCTTATCGGGCGGCGTCGGGGCGGTCGACGGGCCGGCAGCCGGGCAGTGCACGGGCGGCGCACGCGGCGAAACCTCGCTGCTGCTCGGGGAGAGAGGGCGCTTGGAGGGGAGGGTGGGGGAAGGAGAGGCGGGGGCGGGGCTGTCGCCAGCGGCAGGCGGCCCTTGGCCAGGGTTGGACATCCGCGTGCTGGGGTGATTGAGGAAGTGACTGTGGGATGCGGCGATGGGGTGGGCTGGGGTGATGCAGTGTTGAATGTGCTTAATGCGAAGGAGAGAGTGAAGAGTGACGAGAGGAGGATGTTGTCGTCGGGATGGGATGAGGGGATGGCGGAGGCTGCGGCGGTCACACCGAGCGCCGATGGCGGCTGGCAACAACAATCGCTGACGCGCTGACGGCGTGGTGGCGTCAGATCACGTGGCACCGTGTCCACCAATGCGCTGCTATTGTTGTCTTTGTCTGCATGTATGCTCTGTTGATGACTCAACGCTGCGCATCACAGCACAGACAAGCGGAGCACGCTGCATCATGATCACATCTCAGCACCGCAGTGTGGGCACGACGCGAAGTCGATGAACTGCTGGTGCCTCCCACCGATTCAAGCCACATTGGCCACTTGGCCCCAGTGACACCCCCACCACACACGCTCGCTATGCGTCCATGTCAGCCACGGCAGTCACATACTCAGAACGGCGCCAAAGGCATCTTCTGGCCTTGGCTGTGCACGGCCAGAGAGGCGTCGGCGCCTCTCAGCTGGTGCCCGCGTTCATTGCCGCTGAGCGATAGTGAGCGCGCCAAGCACGGGGTACACCAATGCCACCCCGAGTCCCGCCCCGCCCGTCATCGGGTAATGTGCTCTGGAGAGGACTCATCGGACTCATCGGCACCTCTGACTCTTGCAGTGCCTGTTGCTAAACGCTGTGCATGTGCTCTCAGAGCTGACACCCGTGTTGGGCGGCGGTGGAGATCACCGCTCGCCGCTTCTTCGACGCTCACGCCGTCAGCGCCTCAGCGGCGACGGCCTCCCATCGACACACGGCTGTATAGTATGAGTGGCTCAGCAGTGTGTCGAGCGACAGGCAAACAAAGAAGGCCAGACCCCAGATGACCCCAGAGCCCGCGAGGACCGAGCCACGGCCCATGCGCGTCACAATATTTGTGCCACCAGGCGATTATTTGTGCAGCGGTCCAGCGCGAGAGCCATTTGCCTTCTTCTCCACCCCCCTCGCACCACGATGACCGCCTACCTCCTCGCACTCGGCCTGCCCCTTGCCGCCGCCGCGCCGCTGCTGGCGCGGCAGGACGCGAGCGGCCAGACGCCAGCCGTCGCCGAAGCGACGCCGCCGCCAGTGCCTATTATCCCACTCCTCCCTGACCCTCCGTCGAGCAGCACGGCGCCGTCTGCTATCTCGACGGGCAGCCCGCTGCCCTCGCGCTCGCACACAACCGGCCTGGCTGTCGGCCTGACCGTCGGGCTTGTGGCCCTCGCTGCCGCCGTCTTCGGCCTGTGGCTCCTCGTCGTAAGTGCCACCGCCTGCCCCGACTGACGCCACGCAGCGCCGGCACTACGCCCCCAAGCCCGGGGCCAAGCCGTACCGCCCGTACGCCGCCGAGGACTCTGACTCGTCGCCGCCAGCCAGCCCCGAGCTCAAGGCGGCGGTTCTCGACGACGAAAAAGCGAGCCCGAGCGCGCCTGCTGCTGCGGCCCCAAGCGCGAGCGAAAAGGTGAGCAGCACGCGCACTGGCCCGCTCGTCATCAGCAGGCCGACGCGGGTTCTCCCGGCTGCGCCTGCGCTCGTGTCGGCCTCGACGCGCAGCCTGCCGCATCCCGACGCGATCGAGGAGATCCGCTCCGTGTCCGACCAGCCGGTGCGCACGAAGAAGCACTCGCGTGCCCAGTCGATGATGAGCACGATGAGCTTCGGGTCGCTCCGCTGGATGGGCGCGGCCGTGGACGGCGACCCGGTCCCGAGCCCCGTCGCGCCGACGACCTTCTACCCCGCCGACTCGAGCGTCAGCGTGTCGGCCCCGGTGCCGTCGGTGACTGTGTCCCCGCCGACTGACGACAAGGCGGCGGAGAGAAAGCAGAAGAAGAAAAATGCGCAGCCAGCCGGGCATGCTGCTGTCCATGCGCATCCGCACGCACACAACCACGCCGAGCGGGGCGGCCGCGCTCCGAGCCCACAGTCGTCGGACTCGGGCTCGAAGCGCCGCCGCTGGTGGCGCCGTTGACGATAACCGTAATGATGGTGATGGGTTAATAGTTTTCTTGGGTAATGACCATGACCATGTATTTACGGAGGCTGGTGCCAGAAGCCGAGACCCGCGATGGCCTTTGGTGGACGCACATTCCAGTCACCGGAATGCAATGCGCGCTGCGCAGATGCGTCACCGCGCGATCCTCGATCTTTCGGCACCGCACACCGCCTGCAGTGCCATCATGGCCTCAGATCTCCTCGCTACCCCGGCATCTGGCCAGGCTGCACCGCCGCTGGCGGCGCAGCGGCGGTCCGTTCGGGGGCTCGGATCGTCGGTTTCAGCGTGCGTCGTGCAGCAGCGAGCGAGGGCTGTACGGCGCCATGCCGCTACTCGTCCTCCGTGCTATGCATAACGCATCGCCGGCAGCGTGCCAGTCGCCCGCCTCGCGTGCCCGACCACCACCATGCTGTGCTTCTGGCCAATTGACTCGCGCCCAAGGCCTTTATCATCGTCTTCTTCGTCTTCTTCTCCACGTCCTTCCACTCCCCTACACCCAATGACCCACCGGCAGCATGGCGACGTACACCCCCCATAGCACACACACACCGGCCCGGGTACTGCTGCTCGCCCTGGCCGTGCTCGCTGCCGCCGGCTCAGCGCGTCCGCTCGCGCAGGCCGACCCGGCGGCGGCGGCGCCGGGCGTCGACGCGAGCACAACCCCTTCGCCCAGCGCCAGCCCCAAGTCGTCGTCGTCAGCGGCAAAGTGGGCCATGCTGAGCGTGCTCGTCGTCGCGGCCGTCATTTTTGTCGCGGCATCGGCGGCATACTGCCTCGTAGGTCACCGTCGCGTTGGCCGGGCTCACACCCAGGGCTTCAAGAACAAGCGCGCCCGGGGCGCGCGCGACGCCGTCACGGCCGACAGACCGCGCGTGCGCCGCCGCGAGCGCGACCCGGCTAACGCGAGCGTGGTCGACCTACCGCTGTACACCCACGAGCCGGCGCACGACGAGGTCCAGCTGCTGAGGTGGGTCACAGGGGAAAGGCGTTTGAGCTGACTGTAGGCGGCACAACACGCAGTCAGAGGCCGGGCACGCGGCGCCAGACTATCTGTCCCCGACGGCGGACGTGCCGCCGTATGCGTCACGGTTGGGGCACGGGGACGACGACGAGGAAGACGCCGGCGCGCGGTCGCCGTCGTCGCCGGCGCCGTCTACATCTTCGCAGGCGACGGTGCGGCCGGTTCTCCGCGCCCTCGCGACGTCTGAGGCCGCGCTGGGCCGTGCTGCTTCTGGGCCGAGCTCGGCCTCGGCAGCCTCGTCACGCGCCGCCCCGTACTCGCCCATCCTTTCACGAGGCGGGTCGCAGTCGGCATCGGTGGTATCGCACAGCGGGTATAGCCTGGCGCGCGGAACATCGCAGGCATCGCACGGCGGGCACAGCCTCGCGCGCGGGGCGTCGGCGCGCAGCGTGCGCTTCGAGACAGACAGCGCAGGGCCGTCCCGCCAGCCGTCGAAAGCAAGCCTCAAGCAGCGCCTCGGGGCGTGGGTCGAGTCGTACGTCGCGCTCGGGGACGACGACGGCGACGGCGACGGCGACGACGACGGCCGGCAGGTGCGCGACCCGTGGCGGCCACTCAGTATCCGGCGCGCGGCGTCCCCCCTGTCGCCTGCGTCCCCGAGCTCGACGTACTCGCACTCTTCGTACGCGACCGCCGCGGCGAGCCTGTCACGCCGGAGCACGGCCGACTCGGTGACCGAGGCGCGCGTCGCGACTGTCGCGCGGGGGAGGGTAGCGAGAGCCGTCATTGTCGGAGAGCCGGGCGAGGTGGTGTTCGAGGCGCCAGAGGAGGAGATGCTTGCCGAGCGGCACGAGGAGGGGCACGAGCATGAACAGGAGAAGCCGCAGGAGATCAAGCATGAGCAGCCATACCCGCAGCAGAGTGAGCATGGGTAGCAGTCACACCCGCAGCAGAGCGACCACCATGCATTAGTGTGTGTAGATGAGGCTGCCCGCATCTCGCTGATGACCTCGGTGTGCCGGCCAAGTCCGACGGACATTGTTTTGGCGTCTGATCACACCAGATGACGTTCCCAGGCGTCGTCGGCAACGCGCCGTATCAGTCAGCCCAGCCTCGCGCGGCTGCCTCGCGCGCGTATAACATCGAGCTCGTACTGCTGCGCTGCCGACGCCAAACACCCCCATCACACCATGCCCATCGCCGTCCCACTGAGCAGCTACGAGCACGTCCCCGAGACCAAGGCGGCGCTCGACTGGGCCGAGTGTGCGTGTCGTCCGCGTGTGGCAAGGCGACCCGTCCTCTAACACCCCGCAGTACCGACGATCGACCTGTCGCTGTACAACACCGAGGCCGGGCGCGCGCAGCTCGCGACCACGCTCATCGACGCGGTCCGCACCAAGGGCTTCTTCTACGTCACGGGCTTCGGCATTCCCCAGGCGACTGTCGACCGCCAGTTCGCCCTGGGACAGGAGTTCTACGCCCTGCCGCTGGAGGAGAAGCTCAAGTACGTCCCGGACCTCGACAACGGCGAGTACAATGGATACCGGCCGGCCGGGCGGCGCGTGCTCGCCAACGGGGTGCGCGACCGGACCGAGGTGTACAACATTCCGAGTGAGTGGGAGGCGATGAGGGAAGGGGGAGGCGGGGAGGGGATGGGGGACGATCTCAGGCCGACCTAGCGACCTAACCAACCGCGCAGAGTACCAAGTGCCCCAAGAGTTCCCCGACGTGATCAAGTCCAACCTCGACGAGATTCGCGCGTTCCAGAAGCTGCTTCACGACAAGGTTCTCGACCCGTTGCTGACCCTCATCGCCGTCGCGCTCGAGCTGCCGTCCGACTACTTCACCAACATCCACCAGTACGACGTGCGCACTGAGGACCACCTGCGGTACATGCTCTACTCCAAGTACACGCCCGAGGAGCAGGAGCGTTTACTGGCCGGCGACGGGCTATACTCGCAGGGGCACACGGACCTGGGGTCGATCACGCTGCTGTTCCGGCAGCCGGTGGCGGCGCTGCAGATCAAGGACCACGGCACGGGCGACTGGAAGTGGGCCAAGCCGCTCGACGCAAGCCTGACGGTCAACACGTGCGACGCGCTGTCGTTCCTCACGGGCAACTACGTCAAGAGCACCATCCACCGCGTGCACCTCCCGCCCGCGGACCAGCGGCACGTCGACCGCCTCGGCCTGCTGTACTTTGCGCGCCCGCACAACGACGTGCGGCTGAACACGGTGCCGAGCCCGCGACTGCAGCGCGAGGGCTTTACGCAGAACGAGTTTGAGCGCGAGGGCCTCGACGTGCCCACCATGGGCGAGTTCACGCAGAAGAAGCAGACGTGGCAGCAGAAGAAGAGCGAGGCGTTCAGGTTTAGGGACGGCGAGGAGATTGTCCCGGGTTTCAAGGGGCAGTATCACGACTAAACGGGGGCGGGTGGGAGATCCGTAGGCATGTACACACATCGAACTGCACAACACGTACAAGGAGCGTGGGTATAGTGGCGAGCGGACTAGTCGAACATGCGGCGCCACCACGGCCGCCCGAGCCGGCGGCGGCGGCGCAGGCCAGCAGCGGCAATCTCGCCGCCGGGACACGAGGGCTCAGAGCACGCGCAGCTGGGTGTGCGGGGCGGCCCGCGGGCGGTCGGCTTCGGCGTCGGCGGCGCCACGTCGTCGCCCGAGCCCGCCGAGTCGGACCACTCGCCGAGCTCGAGGCCGGCGTGCGCGCGCCCGTGGGCGAAAGACAGCGCGCCGCCGGGACACGTCGGCTCGGCGCACGCGCACGGCGGCTGCGGCGGCTCGCCGCTCGGCAGGCCGGGGCGGAACGTGTACGCTGGGGACGGGGGGAGCGTGGGCGGCAGGCGGAGCGGCGAGGCGTGCGTGGCGTGTTGCGCGGTGGTGTCGGTGGTGTCGGTGGTGTTGGGCTGGTCCGCCTCTGCGTCTTTCTCTGCCTCCGCCTCCTTCTCCTTCTCGGCCCAGCCCTTCTCGCTCTTCTCGTCCAACCCCTTGCTACCCTTCTCGTCCCAGCCCTTTCCTCCCTTCTCGTCCTCGCGCATGACGGCGTCGACGGAAACCGGAAAGACAGTGACCACGCCCACAGGCGGCATCCCGGGCTGCTCGTACCATGCGCGCGGGGGCAGCGCGCGGACCTTCTCGGCCGCGCTGGCGTCCTTCTTCTCCGCGCCGTCGTACGGCGGCGGGTCGTTTGCGTCCGAGAAGCCGTCCGTGTCGCTACCGGACGACGCGGCGGTCTTGGGGCGGGGCTTGCGGGGTGCGCGCGGCGCGGCGTAGTGGTACTGGGCGTGTCAGGGTGCTGTCGCCAGGAGCGATCTGCTGTACGCCAACTCACAATCAGGCCCGCAGCCAGGACAAGAAGGAACACGCTCGGGGCGGCAATGACCAGCGCAATGAGGAGGATGACGTCGCGCCGCTGTCGCGCGGCCGCGGCCGGCGCCTCGGTCTCGCTGTCGGTATCGGGCGGCGCAAGCAGCGCCGGGAGGGGCAGCGGCGCCTGCGCGTGTGCGTGCGCCTGCGCGTCGGCGAGCGCTTGCTCCAGGGCGATGAGGTCGGGGGCGCGCCGGGCTGGCGCAAGGCTGGGCGGCATGGGGTGGGGCTGTGGTGGTGTTGGTGGTGGCGGTGGTGGTGGTGGTGGCGGCGGTAGCGGCCGTGGCGAGCTTGTCGCCCCGTTAAGTAACAATCACCGCTCGGGCTCGCACCGTGGTGGCCCGCCCGCACTTCCACGCTCAGACCGGCCGACAGGTCTGCGATGCTCAGTGTAGAGCGCGACTCGGCTTGTTCAGTTCTTCTTATCACTCCTCACTGCGTTCCGTTCAGCCTGCAATGACGGAATAACGAGCCTGCGGCAGCCGCCGCGCCACCCAGCAGCTGGTGGCGCCAAGCAACGGCTGTAACTCAGGGCAACAGATGCACAGCAACATCTTGCCGACGGCATCGCACCCATGACATGCACCGGTTATAACTAACAGTCGGGGCACCACTCGCCAAAGGGGCACGGCGGCGGCGGGGACGGGTACGGCGGCGTGAAGGGCGGGCTGTCGCTGCTGTGCCGGAGGGAAGGTAGGTACAAGGCGAGGTGGAGGCGGCCGCTGCTCTCGATGAGCGTGACGTCTTCGTCAGAGTCGAGCAGCCGGAGCTCTTCCGTGGGGTCGAACAGCGCGAGCTCTTGCGCTGAAAGCAAGTGCGACGCAGTCAGCGGCGGCGGCGCGACGAGGGGCAAGGGGGTGGTGGGGCACTTCGTGCACCCTTGGTGGCAACAGGCACATCTGGTCCAGAGGGCAGTGACGGCCTGCGCAGGTGAGCTGTGCGCCACGCCATGCAGCGCACGTACCGCGAAGAGAAGGGGCAGTGCCAGCAGCAAAAGCACGAGTTCGAGTGGGAGAGTGTATGAAAGCACGCACGTCATAGTTGAATGAGATGATAATGGATCTCCGTCTTTTGCGGGGTTTATCAACCACAGCATTCGCCACCGAGCCACCGGCAGATCAGCACCCAAGCAGCCAGTGATGCACCACCTGCTGCGCACCGCACACCGATGTCCGATGTCAGCAGGACGACCGTGTCTGTGCTGGTATGCGCCCGGCGTGCGTTTGCCTCTGAGCAAGCTGGGTTCTCATTGGGCCTCAAGACGGGCTCCAAGTCCTATCTCGACCGACCACGGCACCTCCAGCGCTCTCGGCCAATAGCCGCGAGACGCGAGATATGTGTACTATTTTCCCCGCGCTGCAGGGCGACGGGGTGAGGGCAAGGATGAGTTGTGGAGGAGGGCAGCAATGGGTCACATGGGCACTTGGTCCGATGCCCCGGCTTTTCCGCGGCCCGCGTCTCTGCCAGCATGAGTGCTTACACTTGCGCCTCGCCACCAACCTCGTTCCGCGTCCGGCTCGACAGGCGTGCTGGTAAGCCCTCGCCGCTCGTGTTGCTCGCATTCAGAGTCGCATTGACACAAGCCTGGCCGCTCAAGCGCCACTGAAGAGGTCACTCACGCTACTGACGCCACTGACGCCGCACACTCGACCGCCACTTCACTCGCCACCCACCTGCTCCCCCCAAGCGGTCCAATGCCAACGCCGCCGCTGACCCGCCTCCTTTGGAGCTGCAGAAACTGAAGCCATATCATACATCCGTGACACTGTACAACACAAGTAGAAATACAACTATAATGATGTGATGGATTACTCTGATCTACCCTCACGCCAGCGTGGCGTCGCGGGCAGCACCACTGGCGACCCAAAGGCATAGCTCATGGGCGGTAACGACGGAATCGCTCTGCCCTTGCCCTTGCGGTCCTGCGGCGTCGCCGGGCTGCTCGTCTCCGAGTCAGCTGTCTCGCCCGAGTCGGTGCGCTTTCGGCGGATGCTTGCAAGGCGCGAGCGCGCCGACTTGGCGCGTAGGATGGCGCGCGCGGCGGCGCTGCTGCTCTCGCCGTCAAAGCTCGACGCCATGGACGCGGGCGAGAGCAGCAACTCGTCAATGTCGGCGTCGACCTGCCCGTCGTACGGAGCGTCGAGGTCAAAGCTGAACACGGACGACCCGTCGCTGTCGTCGAGTGGGAGGGAGAGGCGGGACAGTGGCGTGCGTGAGAGGCGGCGCGTCGCTGTCGACGATGACGAGTCCGAGCGCGGGCGGAGCTTTGGGCTCGACGTCGAGGCTGAGGACGAGGCGGCGTGCATCTCGCGCGCGCGCTGGATCTCGGCCAGTAACTCGGCAGCGACCAGCGGGTCGATGTTGCGCTGCTCTCTTTCAATCTCGCGTGCGCGTTCACGCTCCAGCTGGCGCTGGCGGTCGATCTCTCGCTCGACATCACGCCGGAGGGCGGCTTTGGCAGCAGCGTCGAAATCGGCCTCTCCAGCGCTGTGGCTTCGGTGGTGCAGGCCTGAAGCTGGCGGCGCAAGCGATGGCCCGAGCATTGGCGACGGTGCGTATGGTGGAGGCTGGGCATAGTCGAGCTCCGTGTCCGATACGCAGTCGTCGTCATGGTCGGCGTCGTGGTCGACCTCGAGCACCGTCTCCAGCGTGTTGGCAGTGGCAGAGTACGCTGGGGGCGCCTTGACCTTGCGCCGACGTCCGTGCGAGATGTTGGGTCCGCGCTCGCCGCCGAGGATCTTGTCAATCTTTGCATCTACGGCCTTGGCGTCGGAGAGGGCAGCCGCGCCCATGGTCGTGGCGAGCCTTGCAGAGGTGTCATCCTCGGAGGTGATTGTGATGGCAGGGGCCAGTAGCGCTGCCTTGATGTCGCGGGGAGTGTCCCGGCGGGTGGTGGTTGGTGGTGCGGCCTGCCCCTGTTCGCCTTGGTCATGCTGCTCGGGTTCGGAGGTGAAGACGAAGGGCGTGATGCGGTACTCGTCCTCGCCCACGGCCTCGGTGACGGGCGTGATGGCGGGTGGGAGTTCGACGGGCGACGTGGGCGACGTCGGAGAGACTGGGGACGTGGGGGAGGCCTTGCGCTCGGTTGGCGCGAGCGCGGCGAGCGTGTCGCCGGGTGACGGGCCGTCGGCCCGCCTGGAGCGGAGGAGGTGGATCCAGTATGCGGCGGCAGCTAGGACGAGCATCCAGTGCGGGAGCACGACGTAAGCGGCCACGGCGGCGAGCACGATGCCGATGAGCTCGGCCCGCCGCCAGGTCTGACAGTTACATTCGGTTGTGCCGTGGTAGTGAGTCATGCTATCATGGGGCGGGGTGGGGGAGGAGGGATGTGCGCGGGCGGGGCGCTTGGCAGCCTGTGTGTGGGGGTGTGGGGGCGGGGCAGGGTGGGCGTCGGTGTACTCGATTGATCTGATCTGATCGGCTCAAGGCAGTGTAGAGTAGGTAGTGGTGTGTATGAAAGAAAGAGAGATGGCGAGAAGGACGACGAGTATCTAGATGGCTTTGGGTCACTTGCAGGGTTCATGCTGCGCCGGTTGGCGACGGGGGGGTGGTTGCCAAGCCGCGAGTGGAGGTGGGCGAAGTCCGTGCACACGGCGGCATGCAGGGCGGCTCCAGCAGCGGCGGGAGTGGCTCAACGGCCTAAGCCGGCAACGGCGGCGGCATGTTTCCGGCGGGCAGAGCGGTGTGCTTGGCGTCGTCGTGCTTGGTGCTAGCTAGCTGGGTGCAACGTGCGTCCTGGGCGCCAGGCGGGGTGCTGGCTTACGGGCTGGTGCCTTGGTGCTCGCTCCTCTCGGCCGTCGTGCTCCGTCTCTCCTCGCGTCTGCCGCCTCCGCCGTCACCGTCGCCGCCGTCGCCGCCCCTAGCGCAGGGCACGGCGACCCAAAGCGGTGTCGCAAAAGGGGGGTGGCTGAATAAGCGGTGCACCAGCAGGCGCCCGCGCGCGCCCTCGTGCCTCTAGCACGCACAGACCCTCTTGGCGCGCGTGCCTGCCCCCCTCCTCGCCGTGCCTGTAGATCATGACGTCGGCCACGGCCGTCAGCTGACGTGAGGCTCGTGCACCATCGCCTCGCGCGCCCGTTATCCTACCAATCACACGCGGCCCGGCTACGTCGGGCGCGAGCGGGGCGGGGTGTAGAGGGTCGCGTGCTTGCGGAATCTGTGCCTGCCGAGAAGGAGGGCGTTATCCGCAGCGAGTGGCGACGGCGGCGGGTGGAGGCCAGGAGCCGGACGTGGCCGTGGCCTTCGTCTTGGCCTTGTTCGTCACCATGTCGATGGAGCGTGCGCGGGCAGGGAGCGCCACTGCCAGAAGCGCCACTGCCGGATGAAGCGCGAACCGGTTGCTGAACGTGACAAAGCACGAACCCGGTGAACACCGTGGCGCCTTCCCTCGCAACTGAGATAGCGGTTGACCCAGCGGCCGCGACCTACGCACGCCCCGTTTCCTGCTTGATACAGTCCACAAACCGGGCTTGTCCAGATACGGACGGCTCCACCACAAACTATGCGAATCATCCCGAGACACATGCCAGGTGACGCGGCACGTGACGCCGATGCCGTAGCGAGACGGCGAGGCGGTGTGGCAGGTGGGCGGCGTCGACGACGCGACGGAGGCGGCGGGGCTGGCAATGGCGCGGTCGCGTGCTCACCAGGCACTCGCCATGCTCGTCGTCGGCGGTGCTGGCCTGCACTGCGTGGGCGTACGGCCGAGGCCCCGCTCGGTCACGCCGTCACGCCGCCTCTCCGAGTCGGGGTGAACGCGGTGCAGCCGTCGCCGAGGCGCGTGCCGACCGTGCCGACGTGGCGCCTTGGCAGTGTGGCACCACAGCTACATATGCACCACGCCGTCGCCTGCGCTACTCGACACACACAATGCCGCCAACGCAACTATGTACACACACGGTCGTGCGCCGAGCAGACGGCCGCTACGGCAACGGCCAGAGCTCTTCGAACCTGAAGACCTACCTCGCGATCTGCATCCCCATCTTCGTGATCGTGCGTTCGGCGACCGAACGGAGCTTACACCGCAGGGCGCTACCCTCCGCCTCCTGTACGATTGGAACAAGCGCAAGAAGCGGCGACAGCGCGCTGCCGCAGCTGCGGCAGTCACCCTGCCGTACTGGCCGGGCGAGCGGCCGGCGTCGGCATTTCTTTCCGGCGCCGACGCGACGCGCGCATACGAGGCTGCCCGCAACAGTGCGCGCCTGCGCGACTACGACGAGGCGGCCAGTACGCCGTTCACGCGCGGCGAGAGGCCCGCGGCCGCGTGGTTCGCCCAGCGAAATGCCGACCGCGCCAACGAGGCGGCTGAGCGCGCCGCGCGGAGTAATGCCAACGCGCCCGAGGTGCCCCCGCCCGCATATGCCGCACTCCGGCCGGGCCAGCGCCTCATCATTCCTGCTCCGCCGCCGGCGCACATCCCCCCATCGCCTGTCACCAGTCTGCCGCCATACCCCGGCCCACAGTCGTAATCCACCTTGCTATAATTCTCTCCTATAATCCTAGATGCACATGTACAGTAGCACCACCTCAGCGCGGGGCACGACGCACACGGCGCAGCATGACGTCGATCTCGAGCTCGCTCGTCATTCCGCTCGTGACTCCACGACGCGCCGTGCTGTCCCGACGCGAGGCCTTCAGGCGTGCCTACCACATCTCCTCGTTGAGCGAGCACTGCATACCTCGGTATGGTTGGTCGAGGCCCGGGCCCATCTCCGGCGCGTGCCCGCGACCTCGGCGACGGGCGAACACAGCTCGGCATGGTCGGTACCCATCCTCCCCATCGCCCGGCGCACAACTCGGCATGGTCGGTAGCCTCGCTGCTCATATCCGGCACGTGCTGTCGGCCTTGGTGACGGGCGGTGCGGCGTCGGCCGATGCGCCGATGGTGGCAGCTGCTCGCGGGGTATATAACTCGTGTGCTCTGGCGCGGCTCCCCTTCGACACACTAAGCCCAGCCCGCCACATTACAATGTCACTTTCGCTCGCCATCTTTCTCCTCTTCCTCCTCGCCCCCCGTGCTGACGCGCGGGGGTTTGTGGCTGCCGGGGCCGCAGTTCCATACATGTGGATCATATACGTCGTCATCTTCGGCGTGTTCTTCCTCATCGGCATCCTCAGCTGCATCGTGGTGAGTACCCGGTATCCCCCCGGCGCAGCTAATCCTCCAGAAATGCGTCCGGAGCAACTCGCGCAGCTCCAAACCCCCGCCCCCGCCACTCCCGATCACCCAGGCTCACCAAACCCACCTGCCGGCGTACGTCCCCCCCGCTGCCACTGCCGCGTGGCCGCCCGTCCGGGCACCGGACGTCGCCCCGCAGCCACCTGCGCCTCCGCCGGCGTTGCACGCCGCGAGCAAGTGGTCGGGATCGAGAGTTTAGGGGTACACCAGGACGTTTATCTGGGCTGGGCCAGCATTGTCATACCCTTCGATACTTCCCCCGCCTGCTCCTCCGCCGCCCGCCTCCTCCGTAGCGTGTTACCAGTCTGTTACCATCGTCGTAATCTGCCTGCACTATACTTCTCACCTATAAAATGCTATACTATCTGCACATGCATCATACTGTTAACTCCGCACCGGCCACAACGCGCCACGGCGTCGATCTCAAGCTCGCTCGTCGTGCCGCTGCATGTGGCGCCCCGTCGTGCCTACCACATCGCCTCGCTCGGCGCTGCACAGCTCGGCTTGGTCGGCACCCTGCCAATCTCTGGCACCTGTCCGCAACCTCGCATCGTCGGCCTATGCGCCGATGGCGACGCTGCATGGCGGGGTATATGAATCCCGTGCTCTAACCCAGCCCCCTTGACCGCACCAAGCCCGCCCGCCACACCACCATGGCACTAGCGCTCGCCCTCTTCCTTGCCGTCCTCGTCGGCCGCGCGTCCGCACTGGGGGCATCGTACGGGCCCAGAGAGCCAGACAGACGCCCCATGTGGGTCATCCCCGTGGCCGTCATATTCGGCCTCATCTTCATCTGCCTCGCCATCCACTGCATCGTGGTGCGTACTCGGTGTGCCCGCTGCGCTGCTAAGCTCCGCAGAGAGCCGTCATGCGTGACTCCCGCACTTACTGGACCACATCTCCGCCCCCGCTCATTCCCGTCAGGCAAGTCCACAAGACTTACGTGCCGGCGTACCCCGCTGTCACGTACCCGTCCGTCCCGCCACCAGCGGCTCGCTGTCAGCCACTGGCGCCTCCGCTGCCCGTGCTTCCGCCGCCGGGGTACACCTCTTGACTGGGATTTAGGGTGCAGGGATACATCCGTGCGATTGTCTTTGGTGTGGCTGGCACGGCCGGCACGCCACTTCGTTATCTACCCCGCTGTCTCTGGCGACCGCCCGACGCTCACCCGCCACACAAAAAGGGTCCAACGGGGAGATAAGACTGGACGGGGGCGGGGTCCATGCGTTCTCACCGGCAACCCCATCACTGGGAGCGCCCCGTCTTGCCTCCTCCTCCTCCGGCCCACCTCCCCCCATCGCTCGATACCAGTCTGCCGCGGTGCTCCGCCATTCCATCTGCAACATACCTCCCTCGTAGAATACTATCCACATGCACCGAACTGCTCTGTCTGCACCGAACTCAACACACACACCGTGCACCATGACATCAGATGACGAGCTCGGCGTGGCGCCGCACCGGCTCTGTCACATCCCCTCGCTCGAGCTACATAGGCCGACTTGGCCATCCGCCGGCACGTGCGCGCGACCACCGCGTCGGGCGGTGCCGCGGGCCGGTGCGCCGATGGCGACATTTACATACATGGACGGGGTACATGTACATACAATTATGCGCACCCAGGTCTAGCACGACTCACATCGCTGTACCTCCCTGCCTGCGCACCATGGTACTGCAGCTCGCCGTCTTCCTTGCCGTCCTCGTGGGCGGCGCTTCCGCGCAGTATTATCGTCCCCCGGAGCCACCACCCCCGGCGATCCTGGCCCCGGTCATTATCGTCAGCCTCCTTTTCGTCATCGGCGTCCTCACCTACATTGCGGTGCGTAGGTATCCTCCTCTGTCGAGCTAACGCCGACACAGTGGCGCTTCGAGCGCGGCTGGCGAAGGTATCCCCCGCCCCCGCCACTACCAGTCACACAGGTCCACCAGACCTCCTTGCCGGCGTACGGGCTGTATCCGAGTATACCACCAACGGCTGGCGCATATCAGACGCCTGCGCCTCCGCCGCCAGCGTACTCCGCACACTAGTGCTTGGAATCTAGGGAAGAGAGATGTATCAGTACGATTGTGGTGGTCTGGGTGTATCAGGCACACCTCGTCGTTATCGACCGCGTTTCGCGGGCCGAGACCGATGCCACAGGTCAAACCACCTTGGTGCTACCAGGATATCTTCCTGGATGGGAAGAGAGGTGCTCCCGAAGCAACTGATATAGACTCAACTCAAGGGCCGGACGGGGGAGATAACACTGGGTGGGGGGAGCGGTCCATGTTCAACAGCAGCCCCCTCGCCAGGAATGGCCTGTGTTGCCTGCTCCTGCGCCGGCCCGCCGCGAGACCACGGACAGCAGTCGTGATCTACCTGAACTTCCTTTCTATAGTACTACAAGCCAACGTTCATAACCACTGGCGCGGCACCGGGCACAGCGCACACGCCAACTTGCCGTTCCACATGTGACGCTACGCCCGCTGTTTCATCTGCCACACCGCCTCGCCCGAGCGCTACACCTCTCCGCTTGATCGCTAGTTCAATGCCCACCAGCCGACACGTGCACGCGACCACGGCTACGGGCTGTGTGGCGGCCAATGCGCCGTGGTGGGGTATATGTACTCATTCTCTGGCCCGCCTGCTGCACAGCTGCACCCATCCCGCCTGACCGCCATGCCACCGCCCCTCGCCCTCGCCATCTTCCTTGCCTCCCTCGTCGGCGGCGCGTCCGCACAGGCGAGCTCGTCCTCGTCGGCCGCCATACCAGGCGCCCTCTTTGGCTTCCTCTTCCTCATCGGCATCATAGCCTGCATCTCGGTGCGTAGTGGGTGTCCTCGGGGCCCAGCTAACGCGCACAGAGAGGCTCCCGCGACAACCAGCGCAGATATCCCCCGCCCCCACCGCTTCCAGTTTCCCGGGTCGACGTGGCAGGGCGTTCTCCCATTACTATTGACGCCCCACTGTACGTGCCCCCGGCAGGCGCGAGCCCGCCAGTCCCGCCACCGCCCGTCCCGCCACCGCCCGCCGCGCACCAGCCGCCTCCGCCGCCCCCGCCGCCCCCTCCGCCCCCGCCTCCGCCTTCCGTTCCGCCGCCGGCGTACACCCCAATCTAGTAGTTTAGCTCAAGGGGTGTGAGATGCATTAGTATGATTGTCTCAGAGGTGTGTTCTGAGCCTGGGCATGCCGACGCAACTCGTCGTTATCGACCTGGTCGAGTGGTCACAGGTCAAACCTCGGTGGCACCAACGTCGTGGGATCTCCCTGGGTGGGAGAGAGGGGCTCCCGGAGATACTGGGACTTCGACCGAATGGCTGGAAAGAAGATAACGTTTGAGAGAGGGCTGCCAGTCGCGTAGTCACACTGGCGGCCCTCTCGTCGCGCCCTCGATCCGCCCATGCGAGCGCCGCTCGCGCACCCACTCGCCAATCGCTGCATCGATGCATAATGTATGTGTGTCGAAACCCCGTCTGCTGTCGAAGACCCGTCTGCTGTCGAAGACCCGTCTGCTGTCGAAGCCCCGTCTGCTGTCAAGACCTGGTCTTCCGTCGCTATCGCCTGTCGCTTGCGAGGATGGCCCACGAGTCGAGGCTGACCCACTCGCCCTTGAAGAAGTCGGCCTCGCGTGCACGGCCCTCGTGCGTGAAGCCGAGCGACTTAAGGAGCGCGCCAACGGCGTCGTTCCGTGCGTCCGTCTCGGCCGTGACGCGGTGCGCCTTGTGCTCGCTGAACAGCGCGTCGACAACAGCGCCCAGCGCCTCACGGGCGACGCCTTGCCGCTGGTGGCTAGGCGCGACGGTCACGCCGAGCTCGTACGTGTCTGGCTGGGTGGTCGTGTGCACCGCCACGTCGCCGACGAGCACGCCTGCGCTGTCATGGATCGCAAGCTGCAGCCAGCCGTCCTCAGGCGGCGGGAACGACTCCGGCTGGCCGGCGATCAGGCCATCCGCGTCCTCGAGCGAGTAGGTCGCTTCCCAGCCCTGGTAGCGCGCCGTCTCCTCCGTCGCGCGGTACGCCGTGAACGCTTCCCTGTCGGCCGAGCTGAGCGGGGAGATGGTGAAGCGCGCCGTCTTGATGCTGCTGCTCATTGCTGTGGTGATGTGGGAAGGAGGAGGATGTCGTCAAGGCTGGCTGGCGATGGTACTGTACTCGACTTTTGACTACTGCCTGCCCTCGGTTGATGGCCGCTGGAGCGGCGGCGGTTACGTCAGGGCACGAGCCGACACCGCGTGGTGACGCTCGCGGGGCCGAAGGGGAACCGGTACACCCGCCGACCGGGCTCGGTGATGTCGCCGAGACCGAGGTGTCGTGTGCGTGTGTATGCGCGCGTATGTGTGCATGCGGTTGCAGACTCGAACGCGCGAACGCAAAGACCAGACTGCGCCGTCGGGATTGCCGGGCAAGCCGTGTTCGACGGCAAGATCCGGTGCGGCAGCCGATGTTGCATACATAGATAAGAGACGCCGCGTCGGCCCGCACAGCTCAGACAACAATGCTCTCGCCTCGTGCTGCCTGCTTGTCCGCGATGCCCGACGCCATCGGGGTCCACCGCGGTGCACGCTAGACGGGGCGGTGCGACGCCGCGCCGCGCTCAAGCCGCGGCTGTGTTGTTGACGCGGTGCTTGGCGCGCC
The DNA here is from genome assembly GCA_026725045.1 of Vanrija sp. TS_01. Taxonomy (NCBI): domain Eukaryota; kingdom Fungi; phylum Basidiomycota; class Tremellomycetes; order Trichosporonales; family Trichosporonaceae; genus Vanrija; species Vanrija sp. TS_01. Next base: position 1,128,938 of record JAPKIE010000005.1, read on the forward strand.
ACCGACTGGTGCTACCGAGACCGTGAACCGTGCGCGCTGTGCGCTCAACAACGTGCATGGCGCCGGCGAGCGGATATCAACCAAAGTGGTCCTGCATGCATCCTCACACGTCCATGGCCACATTCCTCCTGCTGTTCCTCGCGGCCCGCGCTGCAGCGCTGCCCCAGACGCTCGCGGCGCCGTCGTCGACAACGTTGACAAGCTTTGCGCACACCACCACGACAGCATCGACGACTACCTCGTCCTCCAGGCCGTCCAGCACGAGCACGACCGCGGCCTGCAGCGGCGGGTGCCGCGCCTGGGTGGGCTTCTGGGCCTTCTTCATCAAGAGCTGGTACTGGTTCCTGCCCTGCTTCGGAGTCTTCCTCGTCCTCATGTGGTTGCTGGTACGTGTCTCGGCGCGGCCCACCGCTCACCGCCCGCCCAGTTCACCCTCCTCCCATGCACTAACTACGGCAAGTATCGCGCCCACCTGGCGCGCGAGCGCCGCATCATGTCGTGGAAGAGCTACGGCGCCTTTGCGGACTTTGCCGTCGACTGGGTCAAGAGTCTTCACGCTGTCCGGAAGAAGAAGCACAAGAAGCTCGGCTCGGCGCTCGACGTGCGCGACATGCCGCTCCTCGGCAGCCGGTACGCTGGTCCGTACTGGATGCCAGAGTGGCAGGCGCCAACGGCACACCCCAGTGCCGGGATGGGCACGGCGTCTCCGAGCAGCCCGCCTTTGCCCGCAGCAGTGCCGCGCTGCCCCTCGTCCCCCCGCCCGGCACCCCCGGTTCCCCCGCCCCCACGTCTCAACCGCCGTGCGTCTGACGCGCACACTGAGGCACCGCCGATGTACGAGGACATGTTGAGAGGCCTGCGGTGATCAGCAGGCCCGCGCGGGCGAGTCACCGGTCCGCGAGTTCTGTCTTCCCTCATGGCGATCTGCTACCATTGTTGTTTGTATCGGTTCAGGTATTGCGCATGTGTTACTATGCGAGGTATACATCTTGGGACTCTCGACTTGTGCCTTCAGACTTGTGACTTCCGACCTGTGACTTTTCCGACATGCTAGTTCTCGACTAGCTCTCGACGCCGGCGGCGTAACGCAGGTCGACTACCGCGGAGTCCACGTCGCCAGCCGCCTCCTCGGCCGCCGCGACCGTCTCGCGCGCGACGATGGCCAGCGCACGCGCCTGCTTGTCTACGCCCATCTCGGACGCGAGGGGCACGTGGAGAAACCCGACGGGCATAGACGCGGGGAGCTTGGCGAGCGTGTAGTAGAAGAGCGCATTGCACACAAAGCTGCCGGCGGTGAAGGACAGCTCGGCGGGGATGCGCGCGGCGCGGAGCGCGCGCAGCGCGCGCTTGACGGGCAGGCGGGTGGCGAACGCCAGCGGCTGGCCCGGGATGATGTCCTCGTCGACCGGCTGGTCGCCCGCGTTGTCGGGGATGCGCGCGTCGTTAAGGTTGATGGCGATGCGCTCGAGCGAGATGACGGGCCGGTTGCCGGCCAGGCCGGCGCAGATGACGATGCGCGCGCCGACGCGCTCCGCCTCGGCCTGGACGATGGCGCCGGCCGTCTCGAAGACGCACGGCACCTGAAGGAAGACGGCGGGCACTCCCGACTCGTTGAGCAGCTCAACGGCGCGCTCGGCCGCCGCCTCGGACGGGTTCGTGCGGTCCCCGCCGAACGGCTCAAAGCCCGTGATGAGGATCGGCGCGGGGGCGGGGCGGGACGTGGCGGCGGCAGCGGCTGCTGGGCCGTCCTGTCTTGTCGTGGCGGCGGCAGCGGCTGCTGGGCCGTCCTGTCTTGTCATTGTGAAGTGGGCGGTGACGGGACGACCAAGTTGGAGACGTTGATTGTTGGATCTGGAGTCCTCGTAGCTCGGTCATGGCCCCACGTTGAGCGGCACGGCGCGGCGCGGCGTGGTGGCGTGGTCACTTCGGCCATTGCCGGCGGGGCCAAACATTGCCGTTGTCGTGATAAATCGTGTCTGATGCATGTCTCACAAACAATGTCCTCTCCTCTGTTCTGATCATGCGCTGAGTCTATCGTAGCTATCTAACAACATATGGCAAGCCCCGCAGCGCGTGAAATATGCGCATCACACGCCGCCTGATGACGGGTCTCTCCTGGAGAATCGCCCTCCCCTGCTCCCCGCGACCGCCTACAGCTCAAAGATGCCAGGCTTCTCCGGCATCGGCCGTCCCTCGATCATCGGCCCCTTGCCGTACTGCGTCTCGTTGCCCTTGAGGCGCTCCTCGAGGATATGCTCGGCCAGCGAGCGCCAGTCAAACTCCATGAAGTCGCGCATGCGCTTGTCCTGCGCCTCCTCGGTCACCCACTCCATCCGCTTGGGCGGGCACGGCGTCTCCAGCGCCTGGGTGATCGAGGCGATAAAGTCCTCATACGAGTTCTTGCGTGCGTTGTACACGTATCTGCGGGGTAAGTGGGCGTCAAGGGGAGTAGCGACGGGAGACTCACGGTGGGCGCTCAAAGTGCAGAGAGGTGTGCTGCGTCCATCTCCATGACTGCGAGTGGTCCGTTCCGTTCGGGTCGTGGGGTCCAGGCTCGAACTGCAGCCGTCAGTGTGGTCCACATGGCGGCGAGCTGCGCAGGTGCACAGGTGTTCAGGGGGGCACGCTGACCACCTCACGCCCGGCTCCTCATGATACTCACAGGATTAATGAAAGGCACACCGAGCATCAAGGCCTGGTACGGGCTCGGGCTGACGGTCGGGCGGCCGATGCCGAGCATGGCCCGCGAGTTGGCCAGCTCGCGGCGGAAGCCGGCGGCATCGAGTGACGTTCCCTCCTCACCGCCGACGCCGCCCAGCGCAACGATGCCCTTGGGCGGTTCACGGGGAGTCTTCTTCGGGACGTCCTTGTCTCTCCGGTGCTCCTCGAGGATATACCGCCGGTCGTTGAACGAGCCGACAAACTCAAAGTCGGGCCAGCGCTCCTTGAGTTCCTTGTCGGCACGCTCGAAGAACTCGATTGGCCACGTGAGCAGGTCGCCGTTCTCGTAGAAGTACGACAGGTCCTTTGCGAGGATCCACACACGGTGTGGGCGGTCCTCGAACGGCACAATCTCCTTGGGGTCGACGGCAGACAGGTCGTATCCCAGCCATGTCCACACTGACTTGTCAGCTGGCGCCAAGCGGTCACGGGCACGTCCACTCACTAGCCTCCTGGCCCTTGTACTTGTTCCACTGGGGCAGCGCGTGCACAACCCACTTGTTGCCCACAATCGTCGTGTCGGGCAATGCGAAGAATCCAAAGTGGAAGAACTAGAGGATCAGTCGCGCATGCTTGGGCAGGCTAGTAGACCCATCACACTAGGCCCATCACACTCACCTTCCATGCCGGGATGCCGTCAGGCCGCTCCTTGGTCTTGAACCATTTGTCGATGCCGCCGTGGCCGTTGTGCGTGTCACCGATCACGCCAACAACGAGATCTGGGATCTGGCGGTAGATGTGATACGCATATTCTGTCTCGGGTGAGTGATTTCTTTTGTTGTGCGCCCGCCAACCCGCCAACCCCTCGACCCCTCGACCCACGGACCTCGGACCCGCCAGCCCGCCATGGCGTTGTGAAACTCACCTGGGTTGTCACGCGCAAGGAGCACAGTGTATCCCTGGCGGTCAAGCGAGTCCTTCATCGAGTTGCACCATGTACCCTCGCCGGCGCCAAAGGCGCGGAAGAAGGTCTCGTGGCAGTACCAGGCGGAGAAGATGACCACCTGGAGGAGAAGGTCAGCTGGCGCGTTCGGCCACAGGTCTCCGGGCCTACCTTGTACGCATTGGGATGGCAGTCGTTGCGCACCGCACACGCAGTGAGCTCGCGGAGCTTGGTCTCGGTGTACCACATGTGACCGCCGTTGAAGCCTTGCCTGCCGGTGTAGTCCCAGTTCTGGGGGAAGTTCTCCTTCCTGTAGTGTGGGTCGGGCTTCTGGACATTGGTGAGGAAGCCGAGTGCCTTGGCCCTGGCCTCGCTCACAGCGCCGCCGACAGCGTCGCCTGCCTCGCCTGCAAAGCTGGCACCGGTGTCGGCGAGGTGGCGAGCGTTCTCGAGGCTCAATGTCCATCCGCGGGAGTGGGGCGACGAGAGGAACAACAGGCCGACGACGATGCACGCCGCGACGTAGACGATGAGGGTACGGGCGGAGCGTCTCATCATGACAGATGTGAGGAGGAGCCGGTTGCCGAAGCGGCGGAAGGACCTGTGTCGTTGGTCCAACAGTTTGTCGTGACTCGCGAGGCGGCGCGAGCAGGCGATGTTTAGAGAGAGTTAAAGTGATACACGACGTGAAGCGTCGCGAAATGTTCTACACGTCTGGTCTCTTGCTTGGCTGTTTGGTCGAGGCCAGGCCTGACGCATGAGCAGAGTAACCACCGGCCTGGCTGTCTCGGCAGGCGCAGCGAGGACAGGAATGGCGACGGCTGGCTATCCCGACGGGGCTTACGCACGAGGCGCAGCGCCTTCCTACCTCCGGGCTGCGCCTCTCCACATCCCCAACAGCTACGTTCCGCGCAGATCCTGCGGCGTAGCTTCTCCTCGCGCCTCCTCGCACCTCTTGTGACGCCCATACTCGCACCGGGGAGACAAGGTTGTGAACTTTGCCACGGCGTCGTCAGTGCGCCACGCCCGACGCGGAGGCACCCGTTTCATACTCTGCGCGCCAGTGGGTACAGGGTCCCCGGGCTGCGCCTCGCAGCCACCTACTTGTCCCGTCATTGCAATCTCGCCGCCTCTGATGTGGTGGCGCTTGCCAGCCTGGCAGGAGCGGCGCTGGCTATGAATACACTCAAGGGAGCGACAGTGCAGGAGTCGGCACTGCAGTCGACGTCGGACGCAATCCAGGCCAGGGGATGGAAGTCGGAGCCAGGGTCACCCTGTGCTAATAAGAGTAGGGTAAGACGCTTAACCATGCTGCTTGCCCCTTGCATCTCTGACCAATGTCCCAGTATGCAGCGCCCGTTGGGACCGGTACCGTGTGTATATTGGGCGACAAAGTTTGGTGGGCCTTCCCGTCCCATAGTGCAGGTACTGCACGTTATTGGGGGGATGACGTCGAAACCAGAGCGCGGCACAGGAGAGCTTCTCTCCTCCCTGACAAGCTCACAGCGGTGCGCTTGTTCGGCGGGTGATGGAGAATAGGTTAACACGTTGTGGAGCAGCCGCTCCCACACTTCGGAGAAACTGCCTAGACTAGGAGAGACCGACGACTCCTCCAGCGGATAAGAACGGGGAAAAGATAGAGGGGGAGAATGCCCAACACAAACAGAAGTCGCATGGGTGTCGGTCCAAGGTTTCACACTGCACCATCCAAAATAGCTCAAGTTGGCCTAGGATGAAACATCCTCCGTGCCGTGCGTCTGTCTTACCAACGGGGACCGCCCTCAATCCGGCTGTGCATTCGCGTATTGGGGAGGGGAGGGCGGAGGTAGCCAACTAGCTGTTCCTCTAGCTCAATGAGGGGGTTGGAGAGGAAGGGCCAAGGTGCATTGCCAAGCTCATAAGAGATCTTGTGGGCAAACTCTGTTGCTCACACGCAAGCACACACATGATACACAGCCCGTCGAAACCCACGCGAGCGTCGCAAGATACATAACCCGCCGCCGCTGCCCAAACCCCAACTCGCCCGCCCCGCCCTCACAGAACAGCACGTATGACGTGTGTTGTGCCAGCACCGTCGTTGTAGCACTCACCAGACCCAACTCACACACCTCACCTCGCCTCGTCGCTGAACAACAGCCGTGCGCTACCACCTCGAGGACGGTCACGCACACTCGCCAGCGCCGAACACCCTGCCGCCACCGGAAGGCCGAGCGCGGCGCGGACGCGCCCAGCCCCACTAGCGGCACGAGTACTCCCGTGTAGCCGCAGCTCACTACCGCACCTCGTCTCCGCTGCGCAGTCACCCAATGCCGCGGCTCTTTGGGCACAGTCAACACTTTGCAGCTCCTCGCACGTCCGTCGCTCCGAAATACTGGACACAAGGGTGTGCACAGAACTCCAGGGTGCAAAGTACGGCAAGGTTACGTTTTCGGCGGTGGCGGTGGCGGCGCGCCGAAGCCCCGGCGCGCCTTGAATGTCCGCCGCGGCCCCGACAATAAACACTTGTCGACGGACCCTCGCGCTACACGTGGGTACAGTTATCTGGATCCTGGCGGCCCTTGCCACCATGGATAACCGGCGCATGGGCATGAATTGCATCCACCGCCACAAGTCTCGGCATGTCTTACTTCTACATTACTCGCCCCAACATTAGCCGCCGGCAGGGTTATCCGCAGTGTACTAAGACCTGCCTACCTGCCTCTACTCAGCCTCCAAGCCAACACAACATACCCTCGCTGGCAGGGATCTGGATTACCAGCCAGCGAAACTAACCGAGTGCCAAGGCCGCCGCGTCCGGAGGCAATTGCAAGGGCGGTCTGAGATGAATCCGGTACCGGTCTTGCCGTGCAGCGAGCGAGCACAGATGGTCTCCTGTTCGAGTTTCCGAGTCTCCGAGTTTCCGAACTCCCGCGTACCCCTTCCAGCTCTCAAGCCCAGCATCTCATCTGCTCACAGGCATGTATACACCTTACACCTCGCTGACTGGCAACACCCGCCTCGCCTGATCTCCCCCCAGCGCGCGCTACCAGCCTCAACGAAATTCCAGAGCCCATCGGCACCACGCCATTCCTGGCGCCGGCCCCTACGCCTGCGGGACCACTGGGTCCGGTGAATGCTGGTGCCCCGTCGATGCTGGTAGCATGATCGGCGCTGTGAATCCGGGCTCGCGTAAGCCGGTGCCTCGCATCTGACATGCGCACATGGCAACACGGCGAATGTCATGAGCGCCCGGAGTCCAGGCGGATCTACTGCAGCGGGGAGCGGGACAAGTGGGGGAGCAGCAGGGCGAAGATGGCGTCTGATGGGCGTTTCATGTCCACTGAGCTGCTGAAGCCTGGCTGGCGGCACGCCCGGAGCGTTGCGCCGATGGTAACCGCTTGTCCAAGCTCTGTCAAGCGGCCCATTACACGGCCTCCCAGCCACCGGTGGGGTCCAGCTCCCAGATGAAGTCATCATATGGGGTATTGGGTTGGTGGAGTGCGCCAATGGGGGCGAGGATGGTGCCGTCGAGGCTTAGCGGCGTACATCTCCAGTATGTACCCGGTAGTTAGTGAGTCCCGTCCATGCCCGCACTCACTTGCTCTGACATGGATGCCCCTGATTCACAATGAGCATCAAGATGGAAGCAGGGAGACTTGACCTTCTCTACACCGCCGTCAACTTTGACGGACCACACTGCATGCGTAACTATTCACTCATCTCACTGCTGGATCTCGACCTTCTTCCCGTACTTGATCTCGAGCATCCCCTTCCAGCGTTCATTTCCCCTCTCCACTCCGAAATCCCACACCAGTCCACCAGCAGCGAACCATTCGGAGCGCGCTAGCCATCGGCAACGGGACCAGTGTGTTGACGGGTCGGACAGCATTTTGGCCACAGCGGGGAAGGTGTTGCCTTTGGCAAGGTTGAGCACCGTGGACTCTTGCTTGGGAGTTAGCCAGCCTGAGCTGTCGGCGACGAGGCATGCAATTTGAGCGATGAGCTCGTACGGTAGCTTTGACGGCAGGAGAGGAGGCGCTTTGAAGAGGAGGTTTGAGTGCGCTACCGGTGTACGAGGTTCGGGACGAAGGGGTGCGCGCAAAGGCGAGAATTCGTGCCGTCACAAGCATACGCACTGCCGCGCGCTGAACCCCAGTTGTGAGCCAGGTGTTGCGTCGAACTGCGGTGTAGTTTAGCAGCGCCCTATCACTCCCGTGTGATTTGGCACAACACGTATGCGATCCACAGCCGCATCGACACAACGGTCCCACGAGAGATGGTGATTCGAGGGCTGGGGAATACCGTACGACTGATTTGGAAGTGTTCGACTCCCAAATAGGGTGGCAAACGCCCAGTACGTCCGCTAACTGTTGGGGGGCGAAGTCAAGGGTGGGAAGGACGAGAACTTGAAGCAAGTGTGATCGGGGTGACTTGATGTACGCCAATAGTTCTTTTCGGATATGAGAATCATGTTTGTACTCGAAGAAACAGTGCCTGAGGTCGAGGAAAACTAGGTCGGGAGGCAGGCGCATAAAAACCGTATCATAGATGTTATGCTCTTGGCTTGTTGACCGCATTGATCGGTGGAGCAATTGGATGCCGATTGCCAGCGCGGGTGGCCGGCATGCTTCCACCGCCATGGCGATGAGACCCTGCTGCCGCCACGTCCGCCACCAGCCAACGTAACGGGTGATGGTGGTAGGGTCTGATCTGTGGGGCTTCTGTCGATCGAGTTTGCTCACGGTGGAGAGTATGCGAAACTCGGTGTCATGCTCTTCCCTCGGACGCCAGGTAAGCTCTGGGCTGGGCGGAACGAGTGAGACCTCGATGCGGTGCCCTCTGGGGCTGGTGATAGGCGGAATCGGGACTGAGTCAGCGCCGTCAGTGGCTTGTCATACCAGTCATTAGGTTTCCCAGATATGGTCAAAAAGTGTGGTGGGTTGAGGGGCTCGCCAGTGATGGAGTGGGCGAAGACAAAAGGATGAGTAACAGAAGGGAAGGTGATTGCAAGTTGCCGCGACGTGCAGGTGGCAATTCCCTCGTTGCACACCGTCGATTTTCCCTACTTCTTCCCTTTGTCCTCCTGTCTTCCCCGTTGGCTTCGTGAGATTTCATTCATTGTCTTCTAAGGTCTGTCTCTATCCTAATGTAATGTCTAGGAGCTGTACGACCGTTCACCCTCTGCCACACGCCGACGCTACCCCTCAATAGCCACAATCAGACTTGCAGAGCCCCTCGCAATCCGGGGCTCACCCATAGAGTGACTGAAGACGTTTAAAGCAGCCTTCACGCCATTATCGATGCCGAGACCCCATGCAACGGTGGTTCAGTAGCCAATTGTGGGCGCCCATTCACCGTTACACTCGAGAACCATCTGGGCGCCTTGGGATCGTTCACCGTCAGACGCAAGGTCTATGATCTCGTACACCTGGACGTAGAACAAGAATTTATTGCCCCTGAAGTGTAAGCGGGTTTTGATCATGCTTTCCCATAGGCGGTGGGAGCTCCAGGCTGGTGCGCTATGAGTGGCGGTGGGCCGTCAAGTTATCGTCCAAATAGAACATCTCTGCATCGGGCGGCGCGGAAGCCGATCCTAGTCATCCCGAGGCTGGAGTTCACCCTCAGAGGTCACTCACGTCACAACCCTCATTGTGACAAGTTGTCGTCCAAAGAAAACCTTGCTTCAGGCGGCGCCGACGCCGAGCACCGTCGTCGCGAAGCTGGAGTCCCCGTCAAAGTTCATAAGCAGCCACGTCACGGATCTCATTGTGACAGGATTCTGTCCAAATACAACACCTTCGCTCGCTTCTGCCACTAGGGCGGTCGGATTAACCCCGCAGTATCTCGACATGCCACAACCGATCAACAGTGGGGCGGAGTCGTTTGGGACATTCGTTTGGAACACACCCTGGTCTAGTCGAACCTAATCCCGGTGCCCATGGGGTTGGATCATTGTTAGGCTTCCATTAGGCTGACTATCAGTGTCGCCGCTTCTCCCGAAGCCCATGTGCAGCTGCGACGATACAGCAGGCAGACGTTTGAGTTGAGGTCGAAACTTGAAGCTCGTGAGGACATCATCCTATTGGTGTTCGGCGAACCAGCCGAGTATGACGATGGCTAGTGACATGACCCACGTTGGGATTCCTGCCACACATTGCTATCGCGTTGAATGGGGCTGAGCATGCGTCCACCTCAATGGTAAAAATAGTGGTATCGTGCAGTCTCCAGAAGTCACCCACAACCTCACCAGATCAAGCACAAGCCTCCCTCAAGCTTCCCCCAACACAATGATCTTCGCTGCCATCATCGCCGCACTCGCCGTCACCGGCCCCGCTGTCGCCACGACCCCTGGCGCGTGGTTCAAGATGGCCAACGTCCCCGCAGGCGGGTTCGAGTCCGTGTCGGCCAAGTTCTACATCGACCCCAGCTCGACCTGGACGACGGGCTACTACGCCGCGACGCAGTGGAGCTTCCAGGGCAAGTCCGAGGTGCAGTACTTTGGCCTGCAGCCCCGGTCGCGTAACGACGGCAAGACGACCGGACACCTCACGTACTCGGTCTTCGGGACCGGCTCACGCCCCGGCGACCCCAAGCAGTGCGCCCCCGGTGCTGACGGCGGCGCGGGAGCGTCCTGCTGGCTCGACATCGACTTCCAAGCTGGGCGATGGTACACGATCGAGTCGACCGTCGTGGAGAAGACGACCGACGGCAGCCGCCGCTGGAACGGCACCTTCATTGATGATGTCACGGGCAAGCGCACCTACATTGCCTCGTTCTGGACGGACAGCACCTACGGTGCCCTTGGCGCCCCCGTTGCTCAGTGGCTCGAGTACTACCCCTTCAACGGCGGACCCCAGATTCCAGCCCAGCGCGAATGCCAGCCCTACTTCAAGCAGTACTGGGGCAAGCCCACCGCGTCGGGCCAGACGGCCGTCGGCCAGAGCCTGAACGCCGGAGCTATCGATGACAAGTGTGCAGTTGCGCACAACGCGAACAACTACATCAGCGAGTGGACTGCGGACGGATCGCTTGTGGCTACCGCCGGTATTTTCACGACGCCGAAGGTTAAGAAGAACCCGAAGAGGCGCGCTGATGGGCAGTGAGTGAGCACCTGAGGGCACCATAGAGTCTGCGAATGCCGCCGGGCTGATAGTGGTGCGCTGAGGATCTCATGGGAGGTGGATGTCGAGCTGTCAGCGAAGACGCGGAGATGAAAGAAAGGCGGGCTCCATAGCCTAGGTAGTAGATAGCAAGAGAGTAACAAGAGGCGTGAATGAAGATGCTGGCAGTGCCGCGACGGGGCGTAGGGTATCGCTGTGCGCACCCCAAGCAGGTTAGAGAGGACCGTCGTGAGTGTCCCAAAGCCTCCCAGCTCCTGGACAGCGTCGGCCTCAGCAGCCCACACTGTGGAGCAGTCGGGGACGATGGGGAAGGTGATGGGGGGATTGCGACGGACCAAGCGGAAGGTTGAGTAGTGAGAGGAGCCAAGCTCCGACGGCCCATTCACGCGTCAGTAGTCTCCAGGGCGCTCTTCAGCATGCTCGTTTGCCGCCTTGCATCAGCCCCAGTGTGTGCGGGCTAGAGCACCGGCAACGCCGACGGCCGCTTGGCCAGTGGGGCCGACGCGTGGACGCAAGCCAGACCTGGACCTGGCTAGTACGCGTCATGCTCGCTCCTACATAGGCGTCGACTGAAACCGTATTCCACGCTGTCCTGCAGGTTGCGCTCCACCGTGCCCTACATTAGACTTGTGGGCGACAGAGCCATGGTACTGCCAGGAGACGTTTCGAGCTGCAAACTGTGCGGCGGGGTCGGAGTGGGGCGAGGTGTTGTTTACACGGTGCCTTTGCGGATCGGATGTGGTGCCTGCTCCGCGGCCATGCGCGTGGCCGTTTCTGGTCTGATGCCTGGGACGACGGCAAGTCGGTAGGGCATGCGGGCCGAGAAGCCTGAGACGGCGAGGGTTGGCGGTTGTTCCCGCCCGTTCGCGTGTCTGGCGTCGTGCATCTGGGCCAAGTGGCCGCGCCCAACCCTTGTCGCGCGTCCCAACTCACAGCCTCTGGGTCAAGGCCAATGCCTGTCATGCGCTGGCGTAAAGACGTAATGTTGAGCTTACTGACAGACGGCGCGGAAAGCCGTGAAGGCTGTCGCAAGCGCGCGACGGTCAGGCTGAGCTAAGCAGGGCTTGACGAAAACAACGTCAACATTCGACCAGCCTTGGATGGATGTCAGGTTACACCCAGCGCGGAACGGGCTCCATGCACTTCCTGTTCCCCAAGCTGACGCGCTGTCAACCTTGGCGGCTCTGCATTGCTCTCTTCATCACCACTGACGTTGCCTTGTCGCTTGGCTTTCGATCGAATCGCGCCGACACTTGACCATGGCATCAGCAACTCCCACAAGTAGCGGCACGGGGCCGACAGCGTCGACGGGCTCGGCAACCCCGACGCCTACAAGGAAGCACTCGCTCATCACCCAAGCGACTTTCGCTGGGTCGTCGTCCTACGATGTGCGCAACGGCGTGTGGGTGCCAGTGGCTTCACCACGGAAGAAGACGCTGTCCGACGGTACCCTTATCGGCGTCATCGTCGCGTGTATCGTTGTCGGCCTGATCGCCCTCATGCTGCTGGTGGTAAGTCGAGGCCAAGCGGTTACGCGTCGCTGACGCTCCAGCCATTTGTGAAGAAGATGAACCGGAGGCGGCAATCAAGAAGGGCGAGGAGGGACGCCGAGGCGCTGCTCAACGCGCCGAGCCCGGTCTTCGACTCGTGGGACTTTGACTCACAGCGCGAGAAGAGTGCCGCTCCCACCCTCTCACCTACGGTTGGCGCGCGTTCCCGTGCCTCGAGCTTCAACACGCTGCAGCATGTCGCGCCGAGGAGGCAGCCCTCGTCGTCGATGCTCTCGACGCACAGCCGCTCGACGTCCGGCGGGTCTCCAAGCCCGCACAGCACCCCGCCCCCGCCAGGCAAGACGTACGCCTACGTCGACCACAACGGCCTCCTCACCCCCGAGACTCCAAAGCTCAACCTCACTGTCGCGCCGGGGCAAATGCTGAGCCCCGCGGATATGGACCGCGTGAAGCGCGCGTCGGCGCAGAGTGCCGTGAGCTCGTACAGCATGGCGAGCACGCTGCCGCCTCCGCCTGCCTTCCAGGACGGGTACGTCGTCCCTGCGTCTTGATGCCATGCCAAACACCCGCTGACTGACCCTGCAGCCGCGACAGCCTGGGGTACCAGTATGGCTCGGAGGAGGCCGCCGACTTCAACTCATCGGATGAGGCGCACTCGGACGAGCGGCCGTTCGCATACGACACGTCGCCGCGGTCGACGCTCCGGTCGACGCTCACCTCGTCGCATGAACCGACGGTCATCCGCCCGGTTGCCGAGGCACGGTACGCGGCGGCGCAGGAGGCTAGCCGGGAAAACGACCCCGCCAACCCGTTCGCCAATCCGCCGCCGTTCATCCAGCCGGGCGAGGGCGGCCGAAGGAGCCTGACGGCGCCGCTGTCCCCGTCGCCGGCACGGCCTGTGAGCGTAGGCAAGGCTTTCTAGAGTTTGGTTTGGGCATAATCTGGGTTGATCGCGTGGCGGTGCGACAGGTACCGTAGTGGTGCTAGTGGACATTTGGGCCTGTGGAGCGAGTGACATGTGACGACGCCTGGCACGAGATAGCGAGGGGGAATGGCGGAGTGGGTGGGCGGGGTAATTGTTTCTGTGTGGCTAGCGGACGGACACTTGCAGCACCGCCCATCGGCGATGCGGCCATCCGCTCACATGCCCGTGTGGTTGTTGCGCTTTCAGTCCGAGGTAGCTGCTGCATTTAGCTATCTAGCCTTGGCCGTGCATGCATGTGCTCGCGTGCTCTGGAATGCATGCAGACCCGCAACCCCGCATAAAAGCCTAGGCTAACGCGACCACCGCGCCCGTTTCCCACCACCACCGCCGTTATCATCGCCCTCCCAGCCATGTACGCCACAGCCGCCGCTGCCGCTCTCGTCCTCGCGCACACCGCACGCGCCGCGCCCCTCGCAAAGCGGTACTACTACTACTCGTACGACAACGGTCTGTCGATCGGCGTGAAGGTCGGCATCGCGGTTGGCGTCTTCATCCTCATCGTGCTCATCAGTGTCCTCATCGTAAGTGGCGACTGGTGCCCCAGCTCACCGCCAGGGATACTGCGTCCGCCGAAGCCGCCGCTCCAAGTCGAGCTACGCGTACGTACCCCCGCCCGTGCCCGCGCCCGTGCCCCAGCCGAACATGACGTACGGGTACCCCGCGCTGCAGGCGTACCCCACGTACCCGAACTATCCGGCTCCTGCTGCCGGCCACGCAGCGGGCTACTACAACCCGTACGGCGCGCGCGACATGGCCACGCCCGGATCAGAGTCCGCCACGCCGTTCGCCGGCGCCACAGCGCCTCCTGCACGCCCGATGTCGTCCTACGGAACGGGCCACTCCACCCACGACGTGTATGGCCAGAAGTAGGATGTAGGGCTCTAGGACATTATCAAAAGATAGTATCAGACGTGGATGTATCATTGCTTGGCTCTGGTTGTTGTCGTGCTAGGGGCGATCAAATCTGAGCCGCCAAACAATCCGTCCTCGGCTTCTCCCAACTTTATCGCACGCAGCCAACCGGATCAGCTTATTCCTCAATGGTGTCGTGCCCATCATCGTGCTTGTAGTCATCATAGCGGTCTGCTGCTGTGTCGCAGTCGTGAGTTCGTCCTTCCGGTGGCGCTGACCCTAGTGCATTGATGAATGTTGTGGGGTGACCATACCTGGGTGTGTTCCGCCCCAGCCCGATGGGGACACGAATGAGAGCACAGAGATGGCCGAGATGGGGACTCTTGGTGAGGAGGGTGCGGAGGGCGCGGCCGAGCCGCTGCTCAAGGGGGATGATGATGAAGGGGAGGAGGGAGGGGATGGGGATGACGCGCGGAGCGTTGCCCCATCGTACCATACAACTGAGATGGCGACGAGCTCGGCATCATCACCACCGTACACCTGTGGGCAGGCATGATGCTTGCTCTGGATTGCCGATGCCAGAACTCATCCTGATGACCTCACTTGCCATCGACCAAACCCGACGCGCGGTGGAAGGTGGGTGGCGACACTGCTGCAGACACGCGTGCTTGAGCAACATATGTATGTATCATGACCATGATTGCGCAAGGGTGTGCTGGCAGTAATAGAAGGATCGTCTGCATGTTTAGCTGTGCACGCCGGGTTGCAGTTCAGCCCGCGCACCGCTCTCACAGCCGGTGGCGGTGGCCAGGGCGGCGGATATGGCTGTTGGAGGCCCATCCGTCCACCGCTCGTCGCTGTGCTCGGCGGTGTGTGTGTGCCTTAGGTGCACAGGCAGAAGTAATTCTCACCCCTCCAGATAAGCCTTGGTGCTCGGGCTCACTCCGCTTGCGCGCTTGGGCATCGGCTTGCGCGCTTGGGCATCGGCTTGCGCGCTTGGGCATCGACTACCGCCCAGCAGGGGTCGACGGCGTCGATGCACCGCAC
Source organism: Vanrija sp. TS_01 (assembly GCA_026725045.1). Taxonomy (NCBI): domain Eukaryota; kingdom Fungi; phylum Basidiomycota; class Tremellomycetes; order Trichosporonales; family Trichosporonaceae; genus Vanrija; species Vanrija sp. TS_01. The sequence goes on from JAPKIE010000005.1 coordinate 1,144,037, forward strand.
CCCCCCAGCCTCCCCGCTGCCCCCTCCGTGCCGACCCCGCCGGCCTTTGCGGTGCTATCTTCAACCGTCAGGCGGTTTCCCACAGCTGAAGCAGACGATTCCAGCAGCCCAATGATGTACCTGTTTTTGGAGTTTGGAGCGGGCGCACTGTTCAAGGATATGGCCATGCATGCAAGAGCGTTGGCTGGCTTGGGTTCTCCTGCACGGGGACAACGGTCACGAAAGGCACCCCTTTGGTATCATGAGGCCGTCGAAGTCCTCCGCCGCCCACTTGCCATGCATGTACCTGTAGCTCCCAGCCGGGAGCTGTACTATGCATCAGTGCGATTGCCCTCCTGGGGTCAACACTGCTCACCGCCCTCGCCGTTGAGTCCGCACCGCCCTGCTTACTGTCTCGGCGTCAGCTGTGCGCAGCGTCGGGTATTAAAGAGCGCGCGGCCAAGGGGGTCATTGTCCTCAGCCCGCCGTCGTCGACACAATGTCGTCGAGGGCATTGTTGCTTCTCCAACTTGTGCTCCTCACCACCACCGCGAGCGCGGCGCCGCTCCCATCCGAATCCGATATGAGCAGCTCGGCCGACGACGCATCGTCAACCGCGACATTCACATCAGGGTCCACCGCCGAATCGCGTGCACCTGCGCCGCTTGGTCGAGTTCTTGGCGCGGTACTCGGCGCCGGCCTCGGCGTGACCCTTGTATGCGCCTTTGTGCTCTGGTTGTGCTGGCGGGAAAGGGTGAGTACCACGTGGACCTATGCAGCCGGACTCGGGTTGACGGGGTGACTACAGGGCAAGCGGCAGCGGAGCACGTCAAAGGCGGACGCCAAGCGACCCTCAGGCACAATGCCGGCGCCTTTGACTGCACACAGCCAGCCACGCGACGAGGACAAGGACACGCCGCGGACACCGTCGAGGGCACGCCGGCTTCGCTTGTGGCTGCGAGGATGGGCCCCGCTGGATGACGAGACGGCGTCGCTTCCTCTCCAGCCGTTGCTCCCCTTGGAAGTCGCCAGGCGACCTCGCTCGGGGTTAACAAGCCGCTACCAACCACCTGCCTCGGACACATCGTCCACGCGTCCTCGGAATCGCCCATACGATACCCAGAGCTCGCGGTCCAGCGACTACGAAGCGTTCAGTGTCTCGGCCGCGTCGCAGCCAGCGTCGTACATGTCCAGGGAGACCGAGGCCTCGCTGTACGCGGCGTACGAGCCTCCGCCATCCCTCCACTCCCGGGAGCGACGCTTGAGCTTGCACTCTGTCCTTGAGGATGAAGGAGTGTCGCTGCGCGAGGTGTCGTCGCGTGTCGGGTACCAGCTCACCCCGCCCCTGGTCTCCCAAGAGCCTCGAACTGCACGCCCTCTACCAGTGCCGATTGCATACTTGGCTGACCTGGACCAAGTGAATGCCCCCCGATGCACTGGCGTCCGGCCTGGTCATTGAGGGCAAGAGTGGCATGTAAGAAGAGTAGGCGCGCATGGCCGTTGTTGCATTTCTGCAGACGGTTTTTGTTCGGCTGGTCGATCGGGTCGGTTGTCACGAGGGACGGATAGAGGGTTCGGGGTCCGTCATTGTCGACATTGCCGGCACCCCCGGTTCGGGCGGCCCTGTTTTGAACCTCGGTGTCTGCTTAAAAGCACAGTGAATCTTGTCGCCTTGCTCGACGACGGCGATTCGAAACGCAGTACAACACACAGGCGGAGCCGCCGAGTAAGCTCAGCGCGGGGCCGCATCTGGTGAGAGTCACAGCAGGTGTTTTAAAAGGTACGAGGGGGTGTTGTGACCAGATTGGCCTTGGTGATGTTGTCAAGACAATCTGGTTGGCTCAGATTAAGGTGTGCCTCTTGACACAGGGGAGGCGACGGTCGGGCAGTCGCCATTGTTGCTTGTGCCAGATCAAACCTAGTCCAGTGCCTAAGGTACGATAAACTCCACCACTAGGCTCTCAGACTAGGCTCTGATTTTTGCCTGCTTGCCTCCCTGCCTGCGTGCGGTGTGCGTGCCGGCCAGGACGGTGCCAGGTTGGTGCCAGGTTGCGACCTTTATGGCCCCTCGCAACGCTGCGCGGGACGAGTGTCCCACGGCGCGGAGCGAGCCAGCCAGCAGCCAGCAAGGTTGCCGCGCATGCTCCAGTCGAGCACACCGACGAAACTCACGACCTCGACATTCCCATACATGTGCACGGACGGACGGTTCATCACTGCTTCATCGCCCACGTTCGCATCAGCATTGCTCGCATCGCCATCATCCACCCCCCTCCCCCACTTCTCATCATGACGAGCCCACGGCGTATCGGCTCGCTCGGATCGCTTCATCAGCACGCGGCTGCCGTCGTGGCAATCGCACTCGCAACAGCATCGCCCGCATACTCGAGCCCACTACCACAAGGAGGCGGAGGCGGCTTTGGCGGAGGCTCTGGCCAGAACAGCAACGGAGGCGGCCTGTCGGGTGGTCCCACCGGCACGAGTCCGCCCTCCTCGTCAGCTGAGGGCCAGAGCGCAGGCATGATTGCCATCTACGTCGTGTCGGGTGTGCTGGGGCTGGCGCTCATCGCCGGCGTAATCTGGTGGATAAGGGATAATGTAAGTCGCAGGGGCTTGCGCTGCCGGAACCAACCCTAACAATGTACCGCAGAGCAAACGAGGACGACGACACCGCGAGCGCCGGGAATTCGAGCGCGCCTGGGAGGGGCAGTACGGCCCCTCGGGGCACTTTGGTACTTCGGCCGAGGAGCTGCAGCCCGGCTGGTGGACGTACCAGGGCCGGCGGCGTCAGCGGCGGCTGCAGCGCGAACGCGAGGCGGCGCTGGGCCGCGTGCCACCGCCGACATGGTGGGAGCGTCTCACGGGCCGGCGAACGAGTCCGCGCACGGCGCCCGCGAGCGCAGTGGCCATGGCGACAACGACCAGCACCGAGACACTGCCGACGCACGCCGCTCCCCCCGCCGTCATCCCCGCCGAGGAGAAGGACAATGCCGGCCCCACCGACACCGACGCCACATCACCTACCGCGTCCGACCCCGTCGTCGAGCAGCGCCCATCACCGACCTTGTCGTCAACCATCCGGGCCCCATGAATTTCACGTTTGTGTCAAACCCAACCTTCATTGGTTCCGCCAGGTCGCACCCCGTGGACCTGTGGAACTGAGATTGCATCGCTGGTCGCCACGCTAGTCAGATCATGTTGTACCAGTACCTCACCTATGCACGTTAGCGTGTGCCAACCACCTGGTGGAGTGGGGTCGGAGCAGCCGAGGCCCGGCGCGAGGCCCGGCGCGCCTGACTTTTGGCGGCGCAGTAGCTCGGAGCGCGCTAGCTCATCATTCGCTTGGCGGGCCATTGGTGGGCCACTGCCGACGAAGACATCTCCGACAGCCGTACTTCGGAGCTAGGTGCTTCGTGAGCTCTTCTTGCCCGGCCACGTGACTGTGCGACCAAAGCCCCGTATCATCCCGCCGTTACCGCGCCAGCGGCGTCACACCGTCCTGCTTCGGGTGTAGTCAACGTATCATCATCATGATGCAAGCTCACTTCTCCGTCGCCACGCCCGCCATCTCCGACCCGAAAGCTGCAAGAACTTAGCCGTTTCAGACCACGCATCACCATCCATCCGTCAGTTTCATCAAAAGGACAGGCCAGCAGTGGCTCCTTTAAGGCCCTATGTGTGCTATCACCGATCTTGCTGCTGAAGATGCATAGCGAGCCACAACTTAATGGAGCTGAGTGTGAGGCGGTTTCCGATGCTCCAATGCATCTAAGAGGACTTTAACGGGCCGGCGGCGTTGGTCCTCGCCGCGTGAACGGGTGCTGTCGACCTCACGATCCTAGGAGACAACGACGAGCTTCCCGTCGTCTCAACGAAACCACCCAAACACCCAGTGTTGCCGTTTAGCCTCCAGTCCATCCGACAGTATGCACGTGCGCTTAGGGCTTTGGGTGAAATTATCCGGGCTGGCCCAGGGGTCCCAGAGAGGCCATAGGCCTTGCTCTACGGGTAACAAGGGAGATGGGTGTTGCTGCCCTTCGTGGATGTGGAGGAGGCGGGCTGACGATCGGAGCTGCTCAGGTGCTCGCACGGATCTTCTCCAAACAGCGCAACCCGAGCCTCTTGCAAGGCTCCAAGGCTGCAGTAGAAAGGAAACCCTCCGGTGTTGAGATCGCCGCTAACTCAAGAGAACCCCTCTGGCTACCAGAACATGCGAACTGAAAGAATGCATGCATGCTATCCCGTACGAACTCAGCCGGCCATGACCCGGTAGCGTCGGAGGCATATCAAGTTGAGTCATGCAGCTTTGGCGGTTCCGTTGGCGATAAGACGCGCCGACATGGTCGGATGACGGTGAGGTCACAGTGCCCGTGTTCAGTTTCAGGCACGGCGGCGGGTGCGGCACCGAGTGTGGCGATGATCGCCGTTGCGGTGCATCTGTGAATCACATCGACGGCGGGTTTCGAGGATATCAGTTAGAGCGATGCACGTTTGTCACCGTTGTGCATTACCGTGGGCATTCGAGATGGTGTTTTCCGGCCGGCACTTGGTAGACGTATGCACAGCACTTGTCCACCTCCGCTCTCACTGCAGGTTACCTGCCCACGGCCACCTCCCTTAGGCGTGCGGTCATGGTCCACGGATTAGCATCTATTACGCACCAGAAAGCATGCAGAACTATTTAAACAGCACGTATGCACAGGCTGATAACCCCACTTACCTTCACACACCATATTCATCCAACATGAAACCCAACGCAGCCGCCACCGCCGCCGCCGCCCTCGGCTTCAGCCTCAGCATCTTCGCAAGTGTGGTGCGCGCCACTCCCATCCCACAAGGCGTCACTATTCCCCCCCAAGTGCCCGACTTTAGCACTGCCTCCGAAGAAGACTTGGTGTGGAAAACATCAGAAAAGATTGCCGTAGGCGTGGTCTCTGGGTGTATTGTTGTGCTTTCAGTCACCTGTTTGATCTGGGTACGTAAAACTCTCTGCGCTCCTTCCGGACTAACCAAATGCCTAGTTCTTCATATCGCCCGTACGCCTCAAAAGTGAAATGAATGGATACTACAATAAACCATCGCCATTTCTGCAAAGAGGGCGGCAGGGGATCACCTCTGCGTGGCAGAAGGTCGCCGCGATCTCAATCAACGCGGGCCGAGGGATCACAGTTGCGTGGAACCGAGGCGGGGAGCAAGTGCGAGCATTCGGGAACACTGTCAGGACGACAACGACGCAGCGGGTCACATCTGCTTGGCAGACGGTCGCCACCATCCCGAGCAACACGGGACGAGGGATCACAATTGTGTGGAACCGATGCGCAGAGAAGGTACGACCATTCACCACCGCGGCACGAAACGCAACGAGGCGGGACAAGGCTTCTCCCCGGCCGGCAAGCCCCACAGAGAAGCCGCTGTCCCCCGTGAGAGCAGACGACACAGCCAGCCTTATGAGCTACGACAGCGCGGCACCAAGCTACCGTTCCGAGGACATTCCTCGGTACACCTTTGTCGATCCGTTTGCCCCATACATCCAGCTGGCGTTCCCTTCGGGGAACCTGAGCCTTGAGGATATCCTAGCTCGTACTTAGATTGGCGGCAGAGACATGTCAGTATGTATGTATCAGTATGACTCCTTCGCAAGGTGTTCTGGCGTACTAAGTCTTGACGTATGTACCTGCGGAGCAGCGGACAGTGAGCTGCTGCTGCGGGCCATACACAGTGCCCGTGTTCAGTTCAGGCACGGCGGCAGTGTTGCAATGATCGCCGTTGCGGTGCTGCTGAGTGGATCCCATGGGTTTCGAGGATATCAGCTTGGAACGATGCACACTTGTCACCGGTGTGCAATCCCGGGAGTGGCGTGTTCCGCGCCGCGCTTGGCAGACGTAAACACTGTCCACCTCAGCTTTCAGCTTGCGGGTCACCTGCCAACGTTCAACTGCTCTCGGCGTACTCCCACAGTCCACAGACTGTCATTACTTGAATAGCAGGCACACACGGCTGGTGAAACTCACTTAGCCTCACACACCATATCCTATCCCACATGAAGTCTAAAGCAGCCGCCACCGCCGTCGCCCTCGGCCTCAGCAGCTTCGCAAGTGTGGTACACGCCGTTTGGGACCGATGCGCAGAGAAGGTACGAGCATTCGGGAACGCTGTACGGAACGCAACAAGGACGGAAAAGGCTGCCCCTATTCCCCCTCCGAAGTCGCCGGCACAGGAGCGAGCGGACGACACAGCCAGCCTCAAGACCTGCCACAGCGCGGCCCCCAGCTACCAGAGCGAGGATATCCCTCGTTACACCTATGTCGACCCGTTAGCCCCCTCCATCTATATGGGCTTCCCTTCGGGGAACCTGAGTTTCGTCGACCCGTTTGGGGGGCGACTCCAGATGGTGTTCCCTTCGGCGAACCTGAGTCTTGAAGATATCGTAGCGCGTACTTAGATCGGCGCCACGGAATTGTCAGTAAGTATGTTTCAGTATGACTCTGTCCCCACAGCCTCTTGAATACTAGGAGTTTACAGTGTGTCCCCGCTGAAATGTTACAAAGAATGGTGCTACTGCTGTGATCACGACTCCAAAAGTAACTGGTTGCAGGATGGAAATGCCTTAGTTTAGAATGAGTGACGGCAAGCCGCGGCGAAGCGATCTATCTCGAAGGTTGGGGGATGCACTGTGCATGCACTGCAGTAACAGGGCACATGAACTAGTATCAGGGAGTTGAGCATTCCAATCTGCATCCTTGCAATGCAGTTTTAACTCGTGAATGGTTGCTAGCTCCGGCTGAGTCGGGAGGCGGTGGTTGCCGATACGGTCGGCTCGGCCAGGAACGAACGGAGGCGATGATGATCTTGGCGTCAAGTAAGTGTCCGCTCCGCCTAAATGCCCGCGTCACAGCTTCGTCAACCACTGTCACCTTCTCCGCATGAGCACATGTATTATGGGCATACCCGTGTACCTAGACGGCTAGGTGTCATAGGCACAGCAACTCCGCGGCTGTGATCTATCGATGTATCTAATCTGTGGCTGTGCCGCAGAGGCTGCCACCGTCGAGGACGCTGTGACCACGAAGAGGCCACGACTCGCAGCGACGAGCTGGAGAGACCCACTTCTAGTAGCGCCCAGTCAGACCTTTCGTCGAGGGAAGTCAGCAGTGGTACTGTATGTACAACATTGGCGGTTGACGTTGACTCACAGATTGTAGCCCTTGTCAGTTTCCGAGCATACTGCCACCCGCAAGTATAGGAATGCATCCCCATGTACAACTTCTACATCTTCTCTTCCGTCTACGAATCATCTCCCTCCGGTAGCTTCTCATCCTCGTCCCCCTCTTCTTCTTTGTTCTCGAAAAGGACGGCTCTCTCCTCGTCGTCCCCAACACGAGGCATCCGAGGCATCCACCCAGCTGCTACAGCCATCATTCCCCGCACTGCCGTGCTCGTCTTCTCCCAGCACCCAATGGTTGTTTCCTTCACCAGTTGAGACACAGTGCGCAGCTTGTAGAACGCCCAATAAAATGGCGTCGCCAGGCAGCAGAGTATGCCACGGACGCACTCTTCGTCGATGCAGTCGGCCAAAACTATGCTGAAAAACCCGATGATCCAGCAGGCAAGAAAGGTGAAGTAGAAGATGTAGAACACTATGTTCCAAATCGTTTCGAAACGGGTCAATGGCGCGTTGTCTGGGTCGAGCCCGGTCGCTGGGTCTGCGAGGGACGTGTTGACTGCCGCAAACGCAGTGGTGGTGACGGTCGCAACGGCTGTCGTGGTGACGGTCACGAAGACCGTGGTGGCGAGGTTGGTGGTCATGTTGGGTGCGTGAGCATGCGGTAAGTCGGCATGCGTTGTCAGTCAAGCTGCGTAGTGAGTATTTATGGCTCCGGCTGGTTGCTGGGAGAAAGGTCCCCGTTAACGCGTTAACGGGGATGATGCCTGTGGCACCGCCTCCTCACTCCGTGCCAGGCCCGACCTGCGCGGGTTCCACACGCAGAAAGTTCTTATCTCCTCGAAGCAAGCATGCTTATTGGGCCGGACCTTGGTAGATCCTCCGGGGGGCTATGTGCATGCCCGTGCACCGACTCGCCGCTGGCTGACGTCAACTGCTCACAGCACCACGGCGGCCTGGAGTTACCAACACCGCGCACTGTTTGCATCTTCGCCCGTCCACCTGTGCTGGAGACCAGTGGGGTCCATCCAGAGCACAGGAAGGCTGTGGAGTGCAGCTCACAAGCGGCGCGATCGTCGCCGTGTCGACGTCCCTCGGTGGCGAATCATTCAGGAGGTGGATGCACCTGCGGTCTTTCAACCAGGAATCTCCATGGCTAGTCGACTCGCACACGCGGTGGCATCCTCGGACGCTGTGTACTGCACATACGTCGGGCAGACCGCATCAACGGTAGCCACAGTGGCGACGACAATGCAGTGAGGCGAGGAAAGGGCGCAGTGCAAGAGGCGGGGCGCCGGGTTTGCGGCGGCGCGGGTGACGGGCGCGGGGAGTGGACAGTGGGCAAGTAATACTGCAAAACAGCTATCCGCCAGACGCGACCAGCTCCATCCGTACCAGGCTCCTAGGAGCCTGCCGCGCTTTGTAAGTCCCATGCTCCGCAGCCCTCCACTCTCACGCTCGCCGGCCACACTCCGCACTCCGCCCTTCTGCCGGACGTGCCCGAAGTCGGGCGGCACCACTTCACATGTTCGCCCACCCGCCGTCGCCCGTGCCCCGCCTTGCCCGTGCCCCGCCTTGCCCGTGCCCCGCCTTGCCCGTGTTGCTGAGATAACCGACGCTTTCGTGCCTGTCTATCACTGCTGCTACAGTGAAGCGTGCCGCGCTGCTTTCACATTTCCGCCATGCCCGTGGGGCCGAGAGGACGGGCCCCGATACCGCGGAATCGACGAGTTCAGCCATGTGAAACCGTCCCGGGCGCGTAAACATGTGTGCTGGGGCACCAACGCAGAGTGGTTGGGCCCGTGTCAGTCAGGCAACTAACTATCTTGAGTCGTGTTTGTCGCGATCCGTGACACGCTCTCCGCCACGCTCCGTTAAAGGTTGTACATCAGAACATGCGAACAAAAACTACTACAACAGTCCAGACCCAACCTAACCGTCGCGCTGGTTGTCGGCGCACGACCAGGGACCAGCCTTCGCACTAGAGTTGATGACATCCACAACAGCGGCCCAGGTGCCGGCGCCAGTGATGAGGAATGCAACGCCGAGGAGGGCAATGTGGGTGCAGAGCTTGATGATACGCTTGGGTTGAGCACGCTCCTCGGCGGAGGCGTAGCGCCAGTTGTCGTGCCACCACATGAAGGCGTAGGGGATGAAGCAGTTGTTGGGCGAGAGGAGGGCGCCCATGAGAGAGATGATGTTGCCGAAGTTGGGGACCGCCGAGGCAACAATGTAGGCAAAGATGGTGATAAAGGCAAGGCAGCCGAGCCAGCTGGCCCAGTGGATCATCGAGTTGTTGGTGAGGTGGCGCGAGCCCGAGAGGAGGCGGACCATGAGCGTCTTGGACGCAAGGTGCACGTAGATGACGAGGGTAGCCAGGAGCGCAGGGATGGCAATGCCGTACGAGATCTTGGTCATGAGGGCACCGGCAGACGCGAGGGCGGGGGTGGCGACGTACTGGCCGCACCACCAGTACATGAGCGAGCCGATGACGATGTAGATGACGGTGAGACCGGTCATGGAGATGTAGAGGGAGCGGCGGTACGTCCTGGGGTCGGCCATCTCAGACACAATGTTGAAGTACGACGGGGTAGCCGAGTACGCAAAGAGGACTGCGGGGTCAGCGTTGAACGACGAGCGTCGTGGTCGCATCATCGAACGAGGCGCATATGGCAGCAAGCTGTCATATGCCACTGGGCAGCGCGATCGAGTGCGGATGGTCAAATGTACTCACTCTGGTTGATGGAGGACATGGCCTTCTGGAAGGTAGGGTGGCCGACGACCTGGAAGCCCTTGTCCCAAGGCTCGGGGTACTGGGGAGCATCGGCGGGACGGTCCTGGACACCGGTAGCGATGGTGACGGTGAGGATGGACGCGACGAGCGAAATGAGGCCGACCCAGCCGATCCAAGAGACCTTAGAGAGGGTCTGAATGGAGGCGAGGGCCATGCCGGCAATAGCGGCGACGGCAATGAAGACGGCTGTGCATGCACCGTGGGACGAGATGGCGTTAAGACAGGCCGAGAGGGAGACAATGGCACCTGGCAAATGTTAGGTGGTGCCACGACGGCGCGCGGTTTGCCACTTACCAGAACCAGTGGTGGTCATGTCGATAATGAACCAGATGTACAGGTACTCGCGTGCAATTCGGCCGCCAAAGACGTAGCCGGCGTCCGAGATATCGTAGACCTCGGGATGCCTGAGCTTGAAGGGGAGAATCTCCTGTGCCGAGTCTATTTCTGTCAGTGGGAGCCGATGGGATCGCCGGTTTTCACTCACACATGACGAGCACCTGGACGACGATGAGGAGAATAATACCGGGAACAATGCCGAAAATCTGGAAGAGGAAGGGGATCGAGAGCACACCGAGACCAATGTTGGCCTTGGTCATGACGATGAAGGCGCCGATGCCGGTCAGGCCACGGTAGTCTGGTCCATCGCCGCTGAGTTCACCGAACACGGCGTCGACAATCTGGCCATCGCCGGCGGCCACGACGTCGACATTGCCGTCGAGGTAGTCCTTCTCGGCCTTTGGCGCGGAGCCGTCAACCGACGGGTTGTAGGGGTGAGCAGCCTTCTCCTGGTCGGCCGTGATGGTCATGGTGCAGCGGCGTGTGGGCGTGCGTGCGGGGGGAGCGTCGGTCGTTGCACCACCCGGCCGTGCATTATAAACCTGCGTACGGGCGGGCCCGACGTCGGTCTCTTTGATGCACGCACTTTGCAACACCTGGCGGCAGGTTTGAGCAGGCACGACCGAGTAGGACCGCCGCAAGTCTGCCAATGGGACCAACTAATTCTGAATGGCAAATCCTTGGCAGGATCCACCTAACCGAGCTTTTTGCACGGGTTCCACCCCGCAGGTGCTGGCTCGCTCCTACAAGCGCTTTTGGGCTGCACAACTCGCAGGGGGAGCGACGCAAACGTCCAGGAGCGGAGATAACACTGTGCCTTGGTCCAGGGGATACGAGTCACAAGGCCCTGGTCGCCGGCGGCATCCGCCTGCGAGCAGAGCTAGCACCAGCACCACTACCCACCACGCCCACCGTTGTCTCTCCACCGGGTCCCTGTGTTTCTGAAGACCGCGCCGACACCGCGGGACACGCTCCGACCGTGCGGCTCGCGCGCGCCGTCGGGCAGCGCTGCTCGTCGTAACCGCGAGAGCAGCGATGACAGCAACCCCACGGCGACCCCTCCGAGCCCCAGGCGCCCGTCCGTGTAGTCGGACAAGCGAGCGCGCCTCGCAACAGCCTCCCACACGCACACACACCATCCGACGCCATCCGCGCCCCCACGTCTAGTGCTGGATACAAGCGCGCCCCGTGACTGCGGCCCCGTAAGTGGGGCCGGGTGGGGGTTGGCGCGCTCGAGCGGCCGTGCACGTTGTGGTGTGGTTCTCTACGCCCCCAGCCCGTTTTCAGCGAGAGCTATCCGAGCGAGCGAGGGCAGCGGGCGACGACCGACCGAACAAACGGAGCGCGTCTGGGCCGAGAGTGCCGGGGCCATCCGGCGCCTTGCTGCTCCAACCATTCCGCGCTCCACAGAGAAAGCAACGTTGCCCAGGCCTTGCGTCGGCCCGCTTGTTCGTCGTACCAGCTATCCGAATCACTTCCAGCCTGTTGCGCGAGTCTGGACGGAAGCAACCAACCAGTCGATGGGATGACAGCATCGGTGGGCCTTTTGCCCTGGACCGCAGGTAAAACTTGCAGTCAGCTGCTCAGCCTATTTTGCTCGCGTGACCCGCCAAATCTGCGCGCTGCACGTCGCAGATTATGCTTGCGCGGGTTGACCCGCCTGCGTTTACCCAGCCAAACGTGCCACTGCACTGCGTAGGGTCCAAGGGACTCTAGCGGCCAGCTGGCGTCAACACGGCGATCGGCGCCGGTCCGCGCCGACCCCTCGCCGTCAGTGGCGTGTCACCACCTCAGCTTGACCCCTGTATCCCGCGTGGGTGGGGGTAGGGCTCTGCTGCGCGGGGCGAGGGGTGCGCCAGGTTACGCTAGAGTTGCGCTTTTGGCGGACGTCGCTGGCGGTGTACGGATGAGCCGTCCGGGCCGCCGAGTGCCGTGCCGGCCGCTGGATTGCTGCTGTACGCAATCTGGTAATCTCTGGCCAGACTCGGAGCTCAGACCACGCTGATATGGGTTGCGTATAATCCATAGCAGAGCATTCTGGTCGGTCTGGCTCCGTGAGCTCTGCAAGCACGCAGATTCCAAACTCCGCTGCTGGGAAACCTGGCACCCACAAACCCCATCAGATCCTCGATCCGATCCCGTCGTATCCTCGTCTTCGAGGTGTGAATTTATGTACCCGGCGTTTTCTTATGTCTTGTACTAGATAGACACTGGTACCGATGTTGCTCGGGTTTCAACATTGTGTCAGAATTCGTACTGACCGCAAAGGGATAGTTCTGAGCCCAGGCGGTGGTACCAACTCAGCTAACTAAAGGACCACCAACTGAGCTAACTCAGGAGACCTCGTCGCGTGGTACGATCGCAACACCTCGATTGGTGACATCCCTACCTAATGCTGCCCTGGCGCAGTCTCTCGCTGACTGTGCTCCAATCGCATCTGTCACTTCAACCATTTGGATCAACTGCATAGTTTCTCATTCGCCTACTACTTTTCTCCTCGCCCTCAGCATTAGGCCGCAACTCTCGCATCACGAGGGGCCACGTACGCGGTGGACGCCATTTAAACCTCCTTGGTCATCATGCCCTCGAACTTCTTGTGGCCGGAGCCCTCCTTGGGGCTGCAGTCGTCAGAAATGTGCTCGCCCACTGCGTTTGCGACTCACCGAGGAATGCCGGGGAGGGCGGTGTCGACGTAGATCTCGGCGACGAGCTTGACGTTCTTGGCATCGTCAAGGCCACCGACCTTGAGGAAACGAACGCCGGGCGCGGACGCGGGGTCCGACCAGAGGGTCGAGCCGCAGGTGCCGCAGAAGAAGCGGGTGATGGGCTTGCCTGGGTGTGTGTGAGCATGCATGCAGCACCAGCGGCACGGCAGGTAGAGGTGTGGGCGTGGACTCGTGGGGATTGTGGGTGGGGCGGCTTGGCCTTGAGGCGTCATAGCCGAGCAGGGCGGGGTTACCCGAGCCCATCGGCTGGTCGTCTACTCACCCGAGTCGGTGTTGTGGTCCTCGTACGTGGTGGGGGTGCCCTTGGTGGTGCGGACGAGCTTCTGCTCAGTCTGGAGGTTGTACGACCTGGCGAGGACGGTCAGTGCGTGCTCTTCGTCCGCCGGCATTTACAACCCCCACAAACCCCACTTACTCGGACGAGCCAAGGCGCTGGCAGGTGGTGCAGTAGCAGAAGATGCCGTTGTTGTTGGTGTCGTCGTCCCACTCGTAGGCGACCGCTCCTGCTTGTCAGAGCTGTTCAGGCGTGCTAACATACCGCAGTGGCAGTGTCCCGTGCGCGTCATTGTTGCTGTCGTGGTGGTGGGTGTGGTTGAATGAAGGAGCCGCAAGATGTTGAGGCAACGGGATGCCGACCAATGGCTTTTATACACGCGGCGTCGCCCGCTTCAGACAAGCGATACACGTCTACAGAGCCCGTCCGCGATAATACTGTGGGGAAACGGCGCGCCCAGCAATCAGTTGTCGCGGTATGCTGCCGTCGTCATGTGAGCCTGCTGCAGTCGGTTAACCGGGGTGGGGCTATTGCCGTCCACCCGTTCGCCAGTCACTCGGAACGACAAGCCGTTACGGCACCCTGCAACGCCAGGTCTTTACCGAACGTCCCGAACGAGAACGCCGCATGCTGTCTGTCGTTCAGTGTGCGGCCGGTTGCATCGTCTCATCGTCTCGTCTGAGGCGGACGTGCGGACGTTTTTGGTGCTCTAGCGATGCCATGCAATGCGAGATGGGTGTGCGGCGCATCTCCACCGTCCACCTCGCCCGTCCACTGGTCCACCCGTCCACTCGAAACGCTATACCCTATCTCCAATGCGGATCGTGTCGGGTCTTGGCCTCCCTCCTGGCAGCATGATCTCGGGTCTCGCACCGGCTACAACCTTGACTTCGGGTCTCGCACGCAGCTTCACACCACCGTGGTCGGGTGGAAGAGTATACAACGGCCGCAAGAAGCCGAGAGAAGACGTGTATCCCACTTCCCGACGTCGATCACCTGGCACTAGTTCACAAGGTTACACCCGGTTCCTCTCGCGCCGAGAGCCAAGAGCCCCACGCTGTCGGACGCGCCCCGCCGCTGCATAACCCCTCGCTCGGCTGGCGGCGCCGCCGCACGCCGGGTATCAGGTGGCTATGTCGGGCTCATGGGGCGTTGCCGGGGCTGCTGGGCGCGCGTTATCGGCGACCACGGACGCACGTTCGTCCACACGAAATTGGACGATGCGAGGCGCGGAGGGGCTGCCCCTCGGTTCCATCGGTTGCGGGAGGAGTCCACTGGCTCTGGACCGACTGGGGGCGACCATGAGCTTGGAGACGGGCAGGGGTCGGAGAAAGCTCCCATCCCGACGCTCCCAGCTGCTCTGGTGGCTTCCTGGGGACATACATAGGATGGGCGAGCAGTGGTGGACGGGGACTGACGTCATGACAGTAGTCACGTCCATCACGAACGCGTACTTGGTCCTCAAAGCGTTCGTAGCGGCAGGAGAGGAGCACACCTAAACTCACTCCTGGGGTACCCGCGGTTGACAGGGACACCAGGCCCATGTGCTGCTCGTGGCGGGAGTCCAGGTAGGCTCGCACGCTCCGCACAGTACGCGGCGGCCGTCGCCAACACCCAAGCTCTTTCCGGAGAGCTCCATGCGCACACTCGGCAGGAATATGGTCTCGGCTGGCCTATGAGTGAGTTTGTCGTCCATTGCCTCAGCCCTTCTCACTTGGGTAGGGCCTTACAAGAATTCAGCGATATCTTAAGGACAAGAAGGCCGTGTTCTACTGGCAATACAACACCTTTCCCCTCTTCGACGAGATGAAGATCAGGATCGGAAGGCGCGCGGCGCTGTAACAGACGCAAGGACTATCTGCGGCTTCGGGATTAACACGCCGTGAGGCGTACAGCAACCCCGGGAGTTGAAGTAACGCTCGCTCCTTGTTGACGGTAGCATTGACCATCACTCCTTGGCACCCTATGGGCGCGTTCGTGGGCATCCATGACCGCCACACCAACGACTATGTGCCAGACAATGCCGCGCGTTATGGCATTTTCCCCCGATCCCGCACATCTCGCCCATGCCCTACCGAGGAGGAGTGGGTGTCCGCCGCCGTCCAGCCGAGCGCTCCGTTCGACGCATCGGCTCTCCCGGGAGGTAATCCTCATCGACCGGGGTCGATGGCCGGGACGCAGGAGACGGCGAGGTTGCGGTGGTCGGACGTGGTGTACCGCAGGAGTCCACGCCTCCTGGGGCGAGCCGTGTGCATGGCGGGTCCCGAGGCCGACAACGAGGCGGAGGTGGCGGCGTCCGGAGTCGAGGGGCGCGGCGGCCAGCTGGTGGCGGGAGGCTGGGGAGTGGCGAGCACCTCGCCCGCAAGGCCGTCCAGGACGTCGTCAGGCTGCACGAAAAGGATGGCCGAGTTCACCACAAGCCCGAATCTGCGCTGGTCGGTGTCGTGGTCGTCCTCCTGGTCGTTCTCGTCGTCGTCCTTGGCGTCCTCGTTCTTGCCCTGGAGTCTCCCTCCGTAACGCACTCGCCCACGCCCTATCTAGGAGGAGTGGGTGTCCGCCGGCGTCCAGCCGAGCGCTCCGTTCGACACATCGGCGCACCCGGGAGGTTGTCCTCATCGACGGGCGTCGATGGCCGGGACGCAGAGGATGAGGTCGGGCAGCCGCGGTGGTCGTACGACGCGTACCGCGGGAGTCCGTACCTCCTGGGGCGAGCGGTGTGGCGAGCGGGTCCCGGTGGTGGCTTGGTGGCGGAGGAGGCGGCTGTTGACGTCGCTGTCGGCGCCAGGCAGTCGTTGACCACCTCCAGGAGAGCACCGCCGCTAGCCATGTGAATGCGACCGGAAAGGACGCTCCTCTCCCGGTCACCACCGCCGACGTTGTCGCCCCACAGCCGGAGGACCCAGCCGATAGCCGCGACGACGGGCTGGACGTCGTGCTTGACCGCGGCTCCGAGCAGGAGGTCCAGGAGGCGGAGAGTGGCGCGTGACGCCAGAGCCCGGTACGACGTGGCGCGGATGGTGTCGAGGGCCGGGAGGACGAGGGAGGAGTGCTTCTTTGCCTTGTCGACGACAGGGGCAGCGAAGGCAGTGGCGGAGGGGAGGATGTACGTGAGAACTGAGGCCCAGAGGGCAGTGGCAGTGACGAGAATGAAGGTGACGAATCGCTTGAAGAGGCTCATGGTGTGGAGCGCGTCGGAGTGAAGGGGAGTGAGAGGAAGTGTAGACGACGAGCATGGGAGCGGGGCAGGCTTTAAAACACTCATTCTGGTGCGAAGCACGTCCGCACGGCTGTCCAGTGCTCACCTTGCGCTTGGGAATCGTGGGGGCTGTCTGGGAGTGAGCACACGACCAGTGTGTAGAACGCAGTGTGCTCCTCGCACCGTGTGTGTGTGTTGGAGTGGCGTGGAGTGGAGTGACAACAATGGGCGTGACCGATGTCGGTGGCAAAGGATGTAAACAACAGAAGCGCGGGCGGTGACAATGGGGCGGGCGAGGGCGATCAGGCTGCGCCGCGCACGGGCGCGCGGGGTGGGACGAGGGGCAGAAGCAGAACGCGGATTGCCAGTCGCCCGGAGAGCCACCGGGCCGAAGCGATCATGCGCCACAGCAGGCCCATCCCGCCGATGCGTGTGGATTGTCGGCGTGTGTGGCGGCGTGAAGGCGCGAGTACTCCTATCGGTGTGGGCGCGAGGGTGGCGGATCGAGCGCGAGCGTCGGCCCCGAGCCGCGCGCGGCGACCCTGCGTCATCGCCGTCGTAGTCGGTACCGTCGGTCCGCTTGCTCGCGTGCGAGGTGAGGAGTGAGCTCGTGAGTTCGCGCGCACAGACATTAGCCGTCAGTCGCGTCAACCCGCCCCCCCCTCCCCCCCCTCTATCCCTGCAGCCATCATCCAAGACATTATACAGAACCCAATCGCTCCAAATCCCAATACCTGCCAGTGTCCATGCCCGTGTGAGGCCGTCGAGCCGAGTCCCAATCCTGTCCCAATCCGTGTCCGTCGCCGTCGTTACTCCCCCACCGCACCCTAAAACGCCTTGCCAATGCTCGACACGCTGCCCGAGCGCAGGCGCTGAAGCTTGCCCCCCTTGGCCTCCTTGCGCTCTTTGCGCTCCTTCTTTGTTGGCGAGCCGCGCGACTCGGACTTGGAGCGGGTACGGGTGAGCGGGTGGTCGCTGCTGCCTCGTCAGCTTCGCCTCATCCAGTCACACGCCCGCCACTCACAACTGCGGCGGCAGCTTGGGCACCGGCTCGGTCGGCACGCTGAACCGCGCAGGGAACAAGGCCTGCACCGAGTCGCGCTGCGTCGCGCGCCCCTCGCCCCCGTCGTCGAGCACCTCCATCGCCTCCTTCATGCTTATCCTGCGCGACTTGCGCGACTCCTCGCGCATGCTCTTGCGCCGCTCGGCGAGTTCTTCGGCCGCCTTGCTCCGCATCTCGGTCATCTGCTCGTAGGATTTGGGCGCCTCGTGCGTGTACACCTTTTGCCGCATGCGCTGGGGTGGGCGTCAGCGGGGGATCGGGGGTGGGCGCAGGCGGCGATCTGGACGGGACGGAATGTGCGGTGCGAGCTGGCGGAAAGCACGCAAGCAAGCAAGCACGTTCGTCGAACCGACCGCCGTCCGGATGACGCCGGCGCCGACGCCGACGCCGACAGCAGCATACTCACCGAGCGCATCTCGCACGCGCACAGTGCGGCGCCGATCAGAACAAGGAACAGGAGGGGCAGCAGCGTCGCCAGCAGCAGCGTGCGGCGCGAGATGCCCTTGCCCTTCTGCTTTGGCTTGTCCGTCTTCTGTGCGCGCGGCACGAGCGGGGCGGCCTCGGCGGCGGCCGCGAGGAGCGTGAGCGCGAGCGCGGCTGCGAGCGTGCGTGATGTCCGTGTCGTCCGTGTTGCCATCGTGTATGTCTGACGGGAAGAGTACAGAGCGAGGAGCGAGACAACACCGGCCTGCTTGCTTGCAAAGCAGCAGGCGCAACACATGGCTGCCGGCTT
This sequence comes from Vanrija sp. TS_01, assembly GCA_026725045.1. NCBI lineage: Eukaryota > Fungi > Basidiomycota > Tremellomycetes > Trichosporonales > Trichosporonaceae > Vanrija > Vanrija sp. TS_01. The sequence continues at coordinate 1,162,300 of JAPKIE010000005.1, forward strand.
GCATATACCGCTCTCTCCGCGCTCGGCGCGATCCCGCGCGCTGCACGCAGCAAGCAATAGCAGAGAGGCGGCAGCTGCCCTCCTCGATCCTCTGCAGTCTGTGGATTGTTTTGCTAGGTACTACCTGCAGGCAGGGGAGCGCCGGGACCCTAGATGGCGGCTGCCCTCGGCCGGCGCGGGACGCCAAGGAAGGCAGGCAGGCAGGTAGCGGGCAGCGCGCGCGGAAGTGAGTGCGCAGCCCGCGCGCGCGTCCAGCCAGCCAGCAGCTGTGCCTCCCGCCCGACATGGAAGGCGCAGGGAGGGAGCGCGGCGGCGGTGGTGTCTCTGCCCGCCCGCCCCCGGCTGCGCGCCCTGCCGCGGCTGTCGAGCTGATGCATGGTATGTTCCTGTTCCTCGACGGTGGTGGGTGCTTGGGCGTTGCAAGCTTAATATGCGGGGTGGGCGCATGGCAGTCGTGTGTATGAAACGGCCAGCCAGCCCGTGTTTGTCTCAGCGCGACGACGACGACGACGACGCTGTTGCCGTCGTCGTAGTCGAAGTCGTGTCTGTCCAGCCGCACGCTCTCGCCGCCGCGACGATCGGCCGTGAGCGTGAGGCTAGGCGGCCCTTGCACCCTCCCTCAGCCCCCGGCTTTCGGAGTGCCAAGACGCGCCTCTAGCGCCCCCCGCCAAGGTCGGCATCACGTGAAGCTGGGCGGGGGGAGGTGCTGGGTGCTGGATGGGTGCTAGGTGCAGCCTGCCTGCTTTGCTGCTGGGTGGCCCTTCCTATTCGGTTCCATCCAGATCTGGCAGGCATGCTGGCATCGATCCAATTGTCGCCAGATCAGCAGCGACGAGCAGAAGCTCGCTGCCGAGCCAGACCACACAGCCTGCCTGGCACCAGTCCAGCTCGCGTGCTGCTCGTCCAGCCGGCCGGCTGTCCCAACTCACCCACCTCTGACCATGGCGGCGCCTCCACCTCCCGCCCATAATGCACAGACTGCCCGTGCGGCCTCCACCGCGCGCGCGCAAGCCCGGCGGCACCACTGCACCACTGCACACTGACGTCGAAACGCAGCTCGGGCAGTGTGCCGCCAGAGCGAGGAGCACCACCCCACCCACCACGGTGCGCGTGCGCGCCCGTGGGTCCCACCCATCCCCGACTTACCCGGGGGCTTGGTTGCTTCACGACGACGACATGCAATGCATGCTGGCTGGCTGGCATGGCTCGCGCCCATATAATACGCAGCCGGTCGCGTGGGCACGCGCACCGCTGCCCACCCACACCACCGGCTGAGGCTGTCTTATCTCAAACCCACGTCTCACCATGGTGCTCCCATATCCCAAGCCGCTGGCGGCGCAGGCCGACCTGGGCGTGTTCAAGGCCTTCTGCCGCAAGGGCGTGACGACACTGGAGCTCAAGCACAAGCTGTTCTCGTTTTCTGGTGTGCGTGGCGCGTGGCACGCGCTCAAGGCTGACAGCCAGGACGACGCAGTCGTCACGGACAAGGCGACCGGCGAAGTCGTGTTCAAGTGTTCTGGCTCGCTGCTGAGCGGCGGCGGCAGAAGGGGTGGGTGTGGCGGGCCTGTCGCCTGCCGCGGCGTGTGCGCTCTCTCGCCCGCGCGCTAACCCGCCAGCCGTGTCCGACGCCGCGGGCAACACGCTGTACACGCTCGCCCGCAAGACGTACCACGACGCGATCATCAACGACGTCGCCTTCGTCGCCGAGGACAGCGCGGGACGCGAGGTGTTCGAGGTCCGCGGGCTGAGCTGTATCCGCGCCGCGGCGCAGGCGTCGTTCCCGAGCCCCGGGCGCGCCGGGCTCACCGACACGCTGTTCCTCAAGACCGACGTCCACTGGGGCGGGTACTCGGACATTGTGACCGAGGAGTCGGGCCAAGTCGTCGCGCAGATATGCCCCGACCTGCTGGAAGTGCGCCACCTGATCGAGGACAAGCAGACTGTGAGTGGAGTGCCGGGGGACGCCGCGCAGCGGCGGCCCCGCACGCACGCACGCGCACACGCCGCTAACTCCCACCCTCCCCCCAGTACTACCTGATCGTCGCGCCCGGCGTCGACCTCGCGCTCGTCACCGCCATGGCCATCGGCTTTGACGAGCTCAAGAACAAGGGCGAGTGGAACGGCACGTACCGCGGCGCCGGGATCAAGAATGGTGGTGGCGGGGGGCCGTGAGCTGGCAGGGGGACGAGGGAGGCAGGCGACCAGGCGATGGATGAACGAGTTCGGGATTGAGCCGAGCAGCAGCGGGCACGCTCGGGTACACAAAGAGGTGTTGCGCGCACATCGACTCGCACGCCTCCCGTCCTCGTTTCGGGCGTAGCTCCGTGTGGATACTCTCGTCCTCGCGCCCGCCCTCACAGCCGAGGAGCGAGTGCGGCCAGGCCACCGACCCAGCGCGCCCACACACCGGCGCCCACTCGCTTCGCTCGTGGACGCCTGGACACGGACGTCTTGGCACTACGCGTGCATGCTCACTACTGTTACACTATGCAAAGCCCCGGATGCCGAGAATTCTTCTCACATCCGTGACGAACCGGAGACTGTCGAGGACGGGGATGCTCTGCAGCAGCGCCTCGTCGTTGGGATCGGATGTCCATCCCTCAATGGGGAGGGCGTTGGCTGGGACAGTCAGCCGCCGTCGCTCGCACCCTCGTACACCCCACTCACCCTTGTTCCACGAATACGAGATAGGCGAGTTGTCCATGAAGCACACGCGCCCGAGGTCCTCCTCCACCAGACTCAAATCCTTGATGTAGCTGCCGTTCTGCTGCAGGTAGCAGCTCTCGCGGTACAGGCGCTTGGCAAACAGACCGCGCCCGCCGTCGAGCCAGTCGATGACGGGGTCGGCGTACTCTGGCATCGACGCCGTGTAAATCACAAGGGTGTACCACGATGCAACCTGGCCGTTAGCAACTGCCGTACACTGCGCTGCCCACCTTCTTGAGGAAGAAATCCACATAGGGCCGCTTGTACACATGGTACGTCGTGCTGCGGCCGTTGAGCACGACCTCAACCGTGTGGCCCTCCCCCCTGCGGCGGCCGCGGCCGCTCAGGCCGCTAGGGATGCCGAGGAGGCCGGTACCCGTGTTTCCGCCGCCCATCGGGCGCGAGGTCGAGTGAATGAGCGTCTCGTCGAGGTCTAGAATGAGCGTCTTTTGCAGATGGAACGGCGTGTGCGGGCGGATGACGGGCGGGATCGTCGGCGTCACGCTGCGGTGCGGCACGGCCGGAACCGACGGGTCGAGCAGCGTCGTCGCCATGGGGTTGGGGAGGAGGCGCGTGGTGCGGCGCTGCGCCGGCGCGAGGATCGACTGGGGCGGCGACGCGCGCGAGAACTGGCGCGGCTGCGGCGCCGCGACAACCGCGCCGCCGCCAGGCTGCGGGAGCGACGGGTCGAGCGAGCCCGTGATCGACACCGTCTCCTTGGACTGCGCCGAGCGAAGTCTGAACGAGAATGTCGTGTCGGTCGGGGTGCGCGGGCGGAACTCTCCGTCGGGCGGCAGCACGGATGGGACGCTCGTCGTCTCGGAGGCACGGGTGACGGGGTCGACCCACTCGCGGTCCGACGCCTCGGCGTCCGACCCCGACAGCTCGCCCTCGTCGCTGCTCAGGCCGCCGCCAGCGGCGGCCGACGCGGCGGCGGCAATACTCGATGCGAGGCCGGCCACGCCAATGCCCATGCCGATACCGCCGACGCCGGTGAGCCCGTCGTCTTCCTCCTCGGGCTTGGTGGCCGCCGCGACGGCCGCGGCGCGCTTGCCGCGCTGGTGGCGCAGGCGAACCGCGCGCGTGTCGCCGACGAGGCTGCGCCAGAACGCCAGCAGAATAGACCACAGCGCGAGTGCGATGCGGAGCAGCAGCGGCGTCGTCGGCGGGGGGAGCTTGATCGTCGTGCTGGTCGGTGCGCGGCGTCTGCGGCGGCGGCGGGGCGGGAGCGTCGACAGCCGGCGGCGCGGCGAGCCTGCGGGCGGCGTCGGCGGCTGCGGCGCGGGGGGGAAGGTGGACGAGGCGGCGGACGAGGGCGGCGACGACGCGGCCGAGGGCGACGGCGAGCCCGTCGGTGTCGTCTGTGGCCTGTGGACGACGACCACGCGGCCGATGAACGAGTCGATGCGGCTGAGGGTGTTCATCGTGCGTGGCGTGCGTAGGGGAGAGGGAAGGTGGGTTGGGTCAAGGAAGGAGACGGCTGGCGGGCTGGCGGGCGGACGGGCGGCGCAAGCGAGCAAGCTACCGGTCGTCGTCGGCGCGAGCCGCGGTGGTATGAGGCCTAGGTCTGGTTATCTGGGCGCTCTTGGGTTGGTACGTGCAGTCGTGCTCGTCGCTATGCCGTGCGCATGCCAAACGGGGGTGCGAGCGGGCGGCAGTCAAAGGTGGGCGTAGTTGATTGTAATCGAAGTGTGTGTGTGCGTGTGTGTTGTCTCTCCGGGCTTGTCGGGCGCCGGGGCTGGTCGGTCGGCTGTGTGGTGTCTGAGTCTGGTCTGCGTGGGTGGGCGGCGGGCGAACTAGTGGTGGCGCGGGGCTGTACAGTGGCGATGAAGGTGTGCGAATGGGTGGCAATGCTCTGTCTGATAGCGATGAGGGGGATTGTGCCGTGGAGTTGTGGTGTCGAGACTATGTATGCGGGTTGTGGGTGGAGGATGCAGGATGGATGATGATGATGCTTTGGGCCCGACGAGAGACGGACGACTACTTAGTTGGATGCACATGGCCGGCCGGCCGGCTGACGTCGGTGGGGCTGGCTGGCAGCTGGTAGTATACAGCCTGCTGGCTGGCTGGCAGCCTCACTCCCACTGTAGCGACTACCCCCGGCCCCACAAAATCACCAGGCCAGCCAAACCCTGCAGTCGACCCCCTCTCAGCAGAGCCTCGCCCTTCGACATGCCATTTCAATGGGGCTACAATCTCCCTCGACATCTGCATCCCCGGCCACCAGACTGACCCACTCGCCCCCGATCACTTCGGAACTCCACAAATAGGCAATGCTAGGACATGCATGAAGAATGCGTAATGCTACTGCGTCTACCCACAACCAATGATACACCACGACGACGCCCATATTTGGTTCTTCGCAAACCTCCACCGGCTCTTGCCGCCGCCGCCGCTGCCTCCCCCACCCACACAAACACCCGCCACCCGCAAACACGCGCCCAGCCATGTCCAGACGTGCTCGGCACCCGTGCAAGGTGCAGAACCGTCGAAACGTGTACCGGGGCGTGTTTTAGATGCAAGCGAGAGTTCCAAATGCCCTGCCCCCAGAGATTAACTCGCCGGAATACTCGCCCCAGCCCCACCCCCACGAAGCGGACAATTCATGTCCGTCTCCGTACGCCACCTTAGTCGTCACCGTCAGAGTACATGCGCACAGTGACGTTCATGGCCTGCAGCTCCTGGAACAAGAGCTGTGTCGAAACGTATCAGCTTTGCTTCCCCTGTGCACGCTTGGGCATGCGCTCAGACTCACCTTGGCGGCGTAGGGGATGTAGATCTGGCTAATCTGCGTGCTGTTCCGGCAGACGGTGCAGTGGAACTCTTGCTTCTTGAGGTTGGCAATGGCCATCAGACCACACTGGTCACAGACGTGCAGACGGAACGCGTCCGAAGACTCGTACATCCTCTCCTTGAGGAATGCGGCGATACCGTGCGAGATCATGCAGTCTGGGGAATGTTAGCCAGTTGTGACTCGCGCAACAACCCCGGCACTCACCTCGTTCCATTTCGCCGAATCGGAGACCACCGTCACGCGAACGACCCTCGACGGGCTGGCGAGTCAGGATCTGCAGAGGACCACGGGCACGAGCGTGGATCTTGTCGTCCACCATGTGCTTGAGACGCTGGTAGTATGTCGGGCCAAAGTACACCTGGGCACGGAGCTTCTTGCCAGTGTGGCCGTGGTACATGACCTCGAGACCACGCGACTGGTATCCTCGTTCGCGCAGGAGCTTGGACACACTCTCAACAGTCAGGTCGGTGAACGGCGTCGCGTCACCCTCTCTGCCCGTCAGAGTCGCCAGCTTGGACAGCAGACATTCGACCAAGTGTCCGATCGTCATTCGAGAGGGAATGGCGTGTGGGTTGATGATAATGTCAGGGGTGATACCCTCGGCCGTGAACGGCATGTCCTCCTGGCGGTACGTGATTCCGATAGTACCCTTCTGACCGTGACGCGAGGCAAACTTGTCACCGATTTGCGGAACACGGGTAGATCGGATGCGGATCTTGACAAACTTGAGACCATCGGCGTTCGTCGTGATCATGACCTGGTCCACCACACCCTGCTCCGTGCTCTTCATCGGCGTCGAAACGTCACGCTTCGTGTGCGTAGCGGATCGCTGGCCAAGCTCCTCGCTGTCAGGCGGGATAGGCGCCGTCTTGCCGATAATGATGTCGTCACCGTTGACGTTGGTGGCCGGGGTGATGAGACCGTCGCCGTCCAGCTTGGCGTACCGGTCGCTCGGTCCGTGCTTCATACGAAGCGTCTCGTCGCGGTTCGGCTTCTCAAAGGCTTCGACCTTCTGCATACCGACCATCTTCTCCGTGTCGGTGTAGGCACGGTAGTAGAGCGATCGGAAGAGGCCACGGTCGATGGAACTCTGGTTCATGATAACCGAGTCTTCCTGGTTGTAGCCCGAGTAACAGAGAATGGCGACAATAGCGTTCTGGCCGGCTGGCAGCTCCGAGAACTTGAGGTACTTCATCGACTGCGTCGTAGCCAGCGGTGACTGCGGGTAGTACAGGATATTGGCCATCGTGTCCATACGCAGCTGGTAGTTGGTCAAATAGATGCCCATGGCCTGCTTGCCCATTGCCGACTGATAGGTGTTACGAGGCGACTGACTGTCAGCTGTGCGTTTGGACACCTTCAGCTTACCTGGTTGTGGTCCGGGAAGGGGATGATACTGGCACAAACACCGAGAATCATACTAGGATGAATCTCCATGTGCGTGTACGTCTGCGACCAGTTGGCACTCTTGACACGGGCTGTGGGGTCGAACGCCTCCATGCTGTGTGCCGCGTGATCACGGTTGACCTCATCACGCGTGTGGAACTTGCGTGCGTTCTCGAGGTCCTCCTGGACCATGGCAATGAGGATGGTCTCCTCCTCTTCCGCATCCACGTACTCGACGATACCCGTCGACAGCATCTCCTCCCAAGCCTTTCCTTCCTCTTCTTCCAGCTCATCGATGCGCTCGATGTGGCTACGCTGGAGCATGAGAGTCTGGTCCTCGTTGACGATGAACAGTGGTCGACAGACTCGACCAGCGTCGGTGTAGAGCCTCAGCTCGCGCTCGCGAATGTCGCGCACGATCGAGACTTCGTGCTTGAGCTGGCCACCGCGACGCATTGACAACAGGTTCTGGTGAAGCGTGACCGCATCACGGTGGATACCCATCCAGACACCGTTGACAAACACCTTGGTGGCGCTTGGTGCGTTCGAGTACTCGGTCTGGTCCTCGAGACCCCATTCCTCGAGGAACTCCATAACGGGAGCAGAGTACGAGCCGACCGAGATGTAGGACATGAGGGCGAGGTTCTTGACCAGGCCACATGCTTGTCCTTCAGGCGTCTCGGCAGGGCAGACCTGGCGCTGTTAGCAGACTGATCCCGCAAGTCCTCCTTGCTACTCACCATGCCCCAGTGGGTGTTGTGAAGCTGACGCGGCTTGGCAATCTTACCGTCACGACCAATCGGTGTGTTGGTACGACGCAAATGCGACAGTGTAGAGGCAAAGGTGTAGCGGTTCAACACCTGCGACACACCGGCACGCGCCTGCATCGCCTTGGCCTGGTCACCCCAGTTACCAGTGGCAAGCGAGTACTTGAGACCGTTGGTGATGATGCCAGGCTTGATGGCATTGACGAGAGTGAACTCCTTGTGCGTCTCAACACACTTTTGCAAGTGGCGGTAGACGTCACGGGTGAGCTTCTTGAACAGGATGCGGAACAGGTTGGCAAGCAGTGGGCCAGCCAGGTCGAGACGCTTCTTGCCAAAGTGGTCACGGTCGTCGAGCTCACGGCGTCCAAGCGAGGCCGAACACAAGCGGTGAACCATGTAGCCGAGGAAGTAGGCCTTCTTGGACTCGAAGCCCTCCGAGACGGACACGTGGGGAAGCATCTCCTTCTGCAAGATGTCGAAGGCTGCACGCTGACGCGTCAACCGGGTGCCCTTCTCCTGCTGACCACGACGGCCGATAAAGTCGAGGGCGGTGTCACGGTCCTGAACCGAGAAGGCCTCCTCGATACACGGACGGAGCATCTCGAGCATGGCCGTGTCGTTGGGGTCGAAACAGATGTGCGAGAGGACGTCACGATCGGGGACGATACCGAGAGCACGGAAGATGATGACGATAGGAATGTCGACCTTGGTGTAAGGCAGCGACGCGCGGATGACAGAACCCGTGGTTGTTCGGTCCGAGTTACGCGCGTACATGCGCACCACAGTCTTGGACGGCATCTTGCCACCCTTCTCCATTTGACTTGTGACCTCGGAGAAGTAGGTGATGGCCGATGGGTCGGCCTTCTTGAAAACGTAGACATGGTTTGCCGCCATGCGCTCCTGGGCAATGAGAACCTTCTCCGAACCGTTGATGATAAAGTAACCACCCTGGTCATAGGGACATTCGCCGAGGTTGTAGTTCTGCTCCTCCTGGAGGTCATCCAACAAACAGAAGTTGGACCTGATCATGACTGGCACCTTGCCAATCCAGATCTTGTCCTCCTCCGTCTCCTGCATGACGCCGTTGGCGTCCACTGCAGGTTGCCACTGGGCCTCGATCGGGTCATCGACATTGCCGGCCGTCAAAGTCGACTTCTTCATGTCGACATAGAGCGGGGCAGCGTACGTGAGGTTACGCAGACGCGCCTCCTGGGGGAACAGGCTGACTGTCTGACCGTCCATTTCCGTCATCGCCACCTTTGCGAGGTAGATCTGCCCAAAGTTGATCTCGTACCGACGCTGAACCATCAGCTATTGTCTTCAGCACAAGCCCACCGTCTCATCGCCCGCTGCGCCGGTGTGCTGCGAGTGCTGATCCAGAGTGAGACGAGCATTCTCGTCTACCAGCTCCTGCATCGTGTTCTCGACAAACTCGTTGAACGACTCGAGCTGTTGCCTGACGAGACCCTTGTTTCCAAAGAACGAGTTGATGACCTTCCAGTAGTCCTCCTGGGAGATGGACGACTGGTCATAGTCCTCGCCGTCGTACTGCTCATTGTAGTCGTATTCTGGGTTGTAGTCATAGCCATCATTGGCCTGCGACATTCCTGTGACTGTTGTAGTGACATTCTCTCGCAACGGGAATCACCCCGTGAGAGTATTCACCTGCATCCATCTTTGCGGCGTGTCTGGGGGCTGGTAGCAGCCGTAAACAATGACAAAGAACGGTCGCGAGGTCGAGTAGAACGAAGAAGCCGGGCGAGGGCGGGCTCGACTATCGCGTGTGCAAAACAAAAGCCGTCTGGCGTTGTCGTCGCGTCAAAGTTCGGTAGTGGATCCAGATGAGCGCAGTGAAGCGATCTGGCCGTCCGTTACAGTGATTCTTTGCGCGTCGTCGGTGGCCGTGATGTAGCTGATGTTTGTTTTGGATAGAAAGAGTGTAGCCCGTCGCAGACGACTGTCGAAGAGTTGTGTTTGCAGGTCGGCGGCGGCGGCGGCGTTGGAGGCTCACTCATCATCGAAGCGCCCGTCAGGGCGGCCGACGCTCAGCACGTGGCGAGACAATGAGCTCCAGGGTGAAGGGTTATAACGCCGGGGTGTGGCACAGACCCCTGGGACCTCCACCAGCAGCCCTCACCAGTTCAGAATTTTGGAACCGGCAGGTGCAGCGTGATCGGTGACATATACACAAACCACTGTAGCATCACAATCTCTGTCGCTACAACACCAGCCATGGCCCCGACAAACAAGAAGGCCGGAAAGAAGGGCGCCGCCGCCCCCGCCAAGCCCGCGGCCGTCGCGGGCAAGAAGAAGGCCCCCGCCGCCAAGCCCGCCCCCGTCCCAGCACCACCCGCCGACGAGATCGACGACGACGAGGACGAGGACGAGGAGGACGAGGAGGAGGATGAGGACGAGGACGAGGAGAACGGCGGTGTCAGCGAGAAGGGAATGAAGCGGTTGTTGGAGCTTGTCGGCCCCGAGGACTTGGACGAGTTCGAGGTTGCTCGTCTCGGCAGCGACGAGGATGAGGATGAGGACGACGACGAGGAGGGCGAGGAGGATGACGAGGAGATGGAGGAGGACGGAGAGGATGAGGATGAGGAGGACGATGAGGAGGTTAGTGACCCCGCTTGAGCCCGAGCGTGACGCTGACCCTCCAGGACAACACCATCGTCGTTGCCGAGGCCGACCCAGACGCCGTTGCTGTCGACGAGCTTGGATCCGACGTCTCAGTAGACGAGGACGCTGTGCCCATGCGCAAGCTCACCACGAGCAACAAGGTGAGCTAATGCTTATCGACTTAGACCGCAGCTCACGCCCGCCCAGCCTGCCATGCGCGTCCTGACCGAGGGCATCAAGATGACCAACACGCCCTGGCCGGAGCACCTGATCTCGCAGTCGTCCACCATCCTCGACGTCGACCCCTCCGACGACCTGCAGCGTGAGATGGCCTTCTACAAGCTTGCGCTCGAGGCCGTCCCCGCTGCGCGCAAGCTCGCCAACAAGTTTGGCATCCCCTTCTCGCGCCCGAACGACTACTACGCCGAGATGGTCAAGTCCGACGAGCACATGGAGCGGGTGCGCACCAAGCTCGTCGAGGAGGCACAGGGCATCAAGAAGTCGGAGGAGGCCAAGAAGCAGCGCGAGCTCAAGAAGTACGGCAAGCAGATCCAGGTCGAGAACCTCAAGGCGCGCGAGCAGGACAAGAAGAGCTTTGCGGACCGTGTGGCGGGCATCAAGCGCAAGCGCAAGGACGGCGCCGAGATCGGCGACGAGGGCGACGACGACGAGTTTGGTATCGGCCTCGAGGACGACGACGCACCGCGCGGCGGCGGCCGTGCCGGCCGCGGACGCGGAGCAGGCGGCAAGCCCAAGATGCCGCGCTCGGCCCGCGACGCAAAGTACTCGCTCGGCGGGTCGTCGCGCCGCGCCAAGCAGAACGACCGCGACTCGGCCAACGACTTCTCGGCGTTCGGCAGCGAACACAAGCGCGGAGGCGGCAAGGGCGGCCGTGGTGGCAAGGCCGGCGGCGCTGGCGGCCGGGGGGGCAAGGCGGGCGGCGCGGCGCAGAGGCCGGGCAAGAGCAAGCGCCACTCGAGGAGGAAGTAGGGTGGTGCAGCAGGCGACTAGAGCGTAGGTGTTCATTATGCATTGGATGTAATATAGCGCTGGGCTGGGAAGGCAGTGGGGTTTGTGCATGGTGCGTGTGGCTAACAATGTGTGGTATAAAAGTGACACGGATGATCGGCGGTGACTGTGCGCCCCTTTCTGTTCTTCTCTTTCTCTCAACAACGACCACCACCCAACTCCTTCAACACCCCCTCAAGTCTCTCACTCGACTCCAGTCATTACCAAGCAGCGCTACACACCTCTTCCCATACACACCGGCCCTCACGCGCCACTCGCTGCCGTACAAGACTCGTCGTCGCCACCACCACCGCCACCGCCTTCCTCGCCTTCCCCCACGTCAATACCAGCACCTCACGCCCTCCATTTGTTCAGAACCCAAGACACCCAGCAGACCAACAAGTCGTGCTCACCAACCTACCTCTCGCATCCGTCGGGTACCGCAAGTCTCAGAGCATTCACTCGTCCCACACACGGTTGTGGCATCAATCATCCGCCCTGTGGGCGCGTCTTCCTCGCACCGCCCAACCACCCGTAGCGACCTCACCTCGCACTCCAATAGCCACTCCTCCCCGAACCACTGAAACATGGCAGGCAACCCCACCGCCAGCGGCATTCTGCCTTACGAGGTCATGTCCATGGTCGTTGAGAGCCTCGACGTCAACACCGACCGAGCCGCGCTCCTGGCTCTCCTCCGGGTGTCCTCAACATGCTGGGACATGGCTGCTCGCTCACTCTATCGCAATCTCGACATCAGCGGGGACAGGATGTGCTCCCTTCTCGATACGAACAACATCATTCCCGGCCTCAATTGCAGACAGCGCAAAACCCTGTCCTTTATTAAGCGTCTCAATCTGAGGGACATCGGAGAGACTACCATCACGGCCATCCATAACGCAAAAAGTCACCATCTTCCACTGTTTCCGAATGTCGAGAAGGTTCATATATACGACACGAGACCCACGGGCGATTTTCGGTTCGACCCCGCCTGCCTTTCCGTGGGTCTCATTTTCTCATCACCGGCCGTGTGCAGATGGCAACACCAGCCTCGAAAGTTCCAGTGGCTCCTTGAAGTCGGGGATATTCGACATTTTTCTCTCCACTCAGAGCGGTCTGGGCACAGAGTAAATTCTCCATTCTGGTTCACTGCTCGATCACAGGCCACCGGGTCCCAAACTTGTGGTCCGCCTGCTACCCTGTTCTTTAAGACACTGGATAGATTGGCCTTGGAACACCTCGGTCCTCCGCTAGTTGGAGCCATGGCTCATGACTCCAGCCTAGTATCAGCGTCCCATCTGCGGGTTTGGGTAGGAGGATACGACACGAGGATGGACGCGATCTTTCTTCCGGCTCCGACGCGCACTATTTCGACGGGCCCTTGGGACGCGTCTGAGGGCATACAGTTCCGCAAGGACAGCGACGAGTACGAAATTCCCCCCTGCCCGGTATGCGGTGGCAAGGGCGACCTCGATGGCCGTGACTTTGGATGCACGTTTACCGAAGCCTGGTGATTCTGCGAGACTCCGTGGGGGGGGGGGGGGGGGTAGCCTCGATAATGTGTAGACGTGATGTATGAAGCAGCCCTCCAACTGTGTATCAACTGGGACCCAAGTCCTGACCTCTCAAACGCCACTCGCAGTCGCAGGTGTGACGTAGATGAAACGATACGATCGGTACGGGCCATCATGTTGTGGCACGTTTTGGAGTGCGTTGGCGCATTGTCTCAGCACTTCCTGATATGATGACCCTTGTGGTCACGGCGGAACCGTCACTCAGGAGGGGCGATACACTCCGCGGGGGCTCGTTTCCCACCAGCCACCGTGGGCCCTATACAGCCAGGCCATACCACACACGTCGAGGCTAAAATCCCAGTCGGTCCGCACTAGACTGGCGCCTTGGGTAACAAGTCTCTAGCGTTGTGTTTCGGACCAGGCGGTTCGTGGGATCCAGAGGCCCTCCGCCATTCCGTGCGCCATGCGCCACGCCACAAGCGTAATGTCTCGGACCGAGATTTGCTCCCGCCGGGTGTGCGCTGCACAGGAAATGCGGGCCGATTCCCGTAGTCTGTGCGGCGCGCGGAGTCTGCCGTGCCTGATTCGCGCGGCGTCACATTCTGGACCCCACAAAGGTAAACTGGGCGAGCCGCAACAACGCTTATTATGGGCGGATGCCCACCAGCGAGCACAAGGGCGGGCAGGGCACCAAGAGGCCGCCGTCGGCCGCTGTGCTTGTGACCAGTGCAGCGCGGCTGCTCTACTTGAACAGCAGCTGGACTCTTATCTCCTCTTCTCTTCACTCCACTCACCTGCACGTCCCGTTGTCCGGCTCGCTCGCGGCAATGCTGGCGCCTATGACGACCCCGCCGCCGCCACCGCCCGCCCACGGCGCAAAGCTGGACAGCTTTCCGGCAGCGCTTAGCCGGGCGCTGCCCGCCCTGCCCCTGCTGCCGGCTCAGACGACGCCGAGCGCACCGCCGCCCGCAGCGAGGCCGCCGCCGCTGCCGGTCGACATCCTCCCCTGCGTGCTCGAGTACCTCGACGTCAACTCTGACCGCGGCACGTATCTCGCGCTGCTGCGCGTCTCGCGCGCCTTCTGGAAGGAGACCGCCCGCGTGCTGTACCGCAACCTAGATATCGGGACCGACCAGGTGCGCCGTATCTTCCGGGTGCCCCTCAGCCGACGCACGCGCCGCGCAATCATGTTCACCAAGGTACTTGTGCTCGAGGACGTCGGGTACGCCGCCATGCAGGCCATGTACCAGGCCGCGCGGCCGAACCAGCCCCTGTTCCCCAGCGTCACCAAGGTGCACGTCATCGGCAACCAGCGCTCGCCGAGCAGCCGGCCGACTCCGGGCTACTTCCCGCCGGCGGGCATTGTGCTCTTCGGGGCAGTGGACCTGTGCGTCTGGAACGCGGATTACCTCGGCGTGCTGCGGGGCTTGGCAGCGCAGGAGACGCTCAGTTGTGCTGTTCATGCGACGAGACGCCAGGACGCAGAGTACGCCCTCGTGCATCTGCTCGCCCAGCCGACCTTCAAATGGAAGGAGCGCGCCGTGCTCCGCTGGTATCTGCAGAGCACGGAAACCGACGCCGAGCTCGGCCCACTCCCGCCCTCGGTCCCCGCCCACATCCGAGTCGGCTGTCTCGTCGCAAAGCGCCATGAGTCGGCGCTCTCCAAACGCACCGTGGTCACAGGCCCGTGGGACCCGATCCACTCCCCGAGGATCGTCGGGTTCCGCGTCGACAGTCGCTGGTACATGCACAACGCGTGTAACGTGTGTTGCGCCAAGAGTGGGGAGGATTCGGGCGCTCAGCGGACGTTTGGCGGCGTCAAGTTCACCAAAGCGACTCGAAACATGGAAGGAGGCTCGCCACTACACAGCATCCTCGGGCACTTGCCACCCCCGAAGCCTCCAATGGTCCGCTACTCGTGATTGCTCACCTCGAAGTCTGGCCGAACGTCTACACTATGGCAGACGGGAGCAACAAGTGTCCTCCGTCCTCCAGTGATTGCTCTCAATCCGTCGGCACCTTAGGCTACATACCCTCGCCAGGTACCGCTGCGGGAAGCTGGGCTAGGTCCAGCGCCGATGCTGCCCTGCACTTTGCTTTCCGCCTCTCAAAGCACCAACTCTCTACCCTACCATGCCATCTCCACGGCGCTCTTGTGTCTCCCACCTCCAACATCCACCGCGTCTACAACAAGGGCCATAGCCACCCTCCAAAGTCGGCCATCGCCGTCGCGCTCATCCATTAGAACCTATCAACACCTCGACAGCCTGGCGATACTCGCCCTTCCGGTGTCAGCCAGCAGCATGGCAGCTACGATGTCAGTGAAAACCCAATGCATGGCGATGGGGCAGACCAACACCCCGTGACTAGAGCTCCCAGCCGCCCTGACGCTCGCCTCCCACCTCCACGACAGGACCGACCATGCTATCGCTGCCATGAGCCCTGGGCGACACCACGACAGTTACCATTCCCCCACAATATCGTTATCACTAGCACTACTTTCACCCTACATCAATACAACACACACTTCCGACACGCCCTCTAGCAAAGGTGCAGCATTTCCCCGTACCCCGGTTTCTTAGTTCCACCAACAAGTCCTAATGGTCGTGGCTCTGCGTTATGTAGATATATAATTGACAGCCGTTGTACAGAAGATAGAAGCAAACAGAGACAGTGCGTGGAATCTAAGGCATGCAGCCATGGCGAAGACCTTGTATCGCTGCGGCGCCGCTGTGCGTCACCAACAAGCACAGAGGCACACTCGTGACACTGTTGAACGGGGCCAAGCTCATAAACATACAGTACCTTAAACCCTGCAGCTTCTAGGATCGAGACCGAGCTGTGATAGACTCCGTTTGATACAGACAGAACGGGAACAATGCGAGTACGCGGAGGTGTGGGCTTGGGCGTTGAGATTGTCGCCACGTTCATCCCGGTCGCCACCGTGGCGGCCTCCGTTAACATCCTCAAGCATCCGCCATCGCGCCTTCTGGCGTAGCATGTATTTTTCATGCATGTGAATGGTGTCATTGATAACCCCTAGTGAGTTCATCGGCTGATGCATGTTGCAAGGAGCGGGGTAAATTTCCGGCGGCGGCGAACGCCAGCTGGATGGGAGATGATCGGCGGTGCGCTGTGGGGACTCTGCATGACAACTTGCATTGAACAATTCTTTAGAAGCCCTCTTTATTCTTTCATTTATTTACTTTCAACAAAATTTCTTCCCTAAAGCTCATACACAAACCTGGGGTTTGCGCCGTCGGTGAGATCCTGCCACTCGTCGAGCAGATCGACCTCGGTGCCATTTTCGCGCTCGTGCGCCTCGAGCTGCCTGGCCTTCTGCCTGTTGAGGTAGACGAGATACTGACGATCAGTTTCGTTCCCCCACTCAACCCACCACTCGGTACACGAAGATCAGAAGGAGAGCGCACCCGTAGCACGTGAGCATGGCGACCACGCCGGCGGTGTACTTTGGCGCCTGCTTCGCCTGGAATGTCTGCGGCCCGACGATATTTCCAACACAGTAGCCCATGTACGCTGGTGTCAGCTTGCCCACACCCTTCACGTACCGATCGCGTAGACGATCATCTTCTTGGTGAACCCCCCGGTGTTGGCGTACACCGACCCCATCATGACGATGTACGGGCCCCAGTAGAAGTACACGAGGTACAGGGACGCGAGAGAGCCGCCGATGTTGCTCCGCGGGATCTTGTACAGAAGGATCGTGCCCATCAGGGGAATCAAGCACGACCCCATTGCCGAGTAGCAGCGCTGCCTTGTCTTGACCGCGATGTATCCAAACAGGAGGGACGAGATCCACGAGAACACGCCTGGGATCAGCGGGTTTCGCTTCGCCATACCACTCACCAGTCGGGATACCCAGGAGGGTCGTCTGCTCGAGGGTGAACCCGAGCGTCTTCACAATGATGCTGTTGAAGGTGATCAGTCCGCCATTAGGGATGTTGAGAACCACGTTGATAGCAAAGTAGAGCCACGTCTTGGGGTCGACCAAGGCCTCGAGGCACTGGTCCCACTTGAAGGTGGTGTTTGCCATGCCGGTGCGCGCGGCGGCCATGCGGCGTGTGGCGATGACGCGCTGGCGGAGGGTGAGCCACCACGCAGACGTCGGGTTAGCGGGGAGCAGCGCGAAGAGGAGGAGCGACCAGCCGAACGTGATGGCGCCGACGATCAGAAAGAGGAGGCGCCAGCGCGCGATCGGGCCGGCGTAGTGCACGCACGCGGTGGCGAGCAGGCCGTTCATGACGCTGGGGTCAGTGGTTGGCGCTACGGGGAGCACTCACGACGACAGGGTGGAGAAGACGATGGCGGTGCGGAGCGGCTGCTCTTCGCGTGTGTACCACATCGAGATCTGGGGTCAGGACTGGCGGCGCGGAGGAGACGTACGATCAGGCCGAACCCGGCGAAGATGACGCTCTCGAACAGGCCGAGCAGGAAGCGCACGCCCATGAGGTCTGCGAAGTTGCGGCTTGCCGCCATGCCCATCGTGATTACACCCCACGTGAGCACCATCGTCGAGCTTCCTTTAGCGCTGCCCCGTCTGCCTCTACCCACATGTAAAGATTCGTCGGGAGCTTCTGCATGAGCGCGAGCGAGGGGATGATCGCGATAACAGCTGCCGTGAGTCTGTGTGTGGCGCGGCACACCCACCGCCAAAGTAGATGATCGCCGAGGTCCACGCATACTCCTGGCCCTTGAGGTGTGTGTCCTCGCGCATGCCGAGCACGGCAGCGGACGCGATGCTGACCTTGTCCACCGAGCCCATCACTTTCGTCAGTACAGCCGCGACGACGTTGACGCACTCAGCGCGAACTGGAGCAGGGTGATGATGATGGCGTCCGCCTTGCGCAGCAGCGAGCGGACCTCGCGCGCGCTCGGTTCAGAGAGAAGCACGTCGGCGTCGTCCCGCGCAGCGATGCTGGGGTCGGGTCAGCCGTGTCCTGGCACACACGTACTCGGCGAGAAACTTGGCCGCGACGTCGTCCTGCGCCGCGTCGACCTCGTGCGACGTGCGGATGTGGACATTATCCAGCGCCTTCTTGTCCAGGTCGGTGGTTGAATTGTTCATCGTGTCTTGGAGACTGGAGACCCCAGGCAGACCCCAAGGGGGGCTATATACACACCGTCAGGCGACTGCGGAGCCTCCGGCGACTGATAAGACCGGTGCTATGCCCAGTGCCACATGACAGTCCGCCACACACATGCCTCAGATCTGGACAGCCTCGCGTAGCCCCGCTTAAGATACGCGCCGCTTGCCACGGGGACGGCCGGCCCGGGACACAGTCGTAATCTCGGCCGGAGTTGGCCTCGGCTGTTTACAGGGTGTGTTTCTCCGCTCAACTTCCGCCCGCCACATACGCAGATCTCTGCCGCCATCGCCGCTTGTCTACGCCGATTTCGCTGCCCCACAGGTGCTTGGAGCTGGCTAGCCGAGGGCGTCGTTATCGATTGAAACGATGGATGTGGCTCAGACTGGGTCGAGCTTGCCTGCGGCCAACGGCGCTCGGTGTCTCGTTGTGTCGACCCGCTGATAGCGGAACTTGGCCGGTGTCCCCCCTTCGTTTGGTTCGATAAAGAGTTGCGAGGCGCAGTCCCTGGCGGACCGATACGCAGACAGCAGCACTATGACAGCTTCGACCTTTGCTTCCAAGTTCCCCAACCCCCCTACCGTCCGCGCGGCAGTGTGAGTCCGCCCCCCGTACACCCGCGCTCAACCTCCAGCCTGCCGGACCTCGCCGTCAAGCCGTGGCTCGCCAAGCCTACGGACTCGTACTACATCACCAATGCGCGCGTGGTCGACGCCGGCGCCGGACGGCTGCTTGACGGCCTGTACGCCGTCAAGGTCCACCACGGGGAGGTGGTCGCTGTCGAGGCGATGGACGCGCTCGCCCTCGACCCCAGCGCCACAGTGCACGACATTGACGGCGCGTACCTCTGCCCAGGGCTCATCGACGCACACGTGCATGTCACCGCCGTCCCCGGCGTCCAGGTAAGGCATTCCCTGACTAGCCGCACTGACGGCAGACCATGGCCGCGCTCGTCAACGTCCCGGACCAGCTGGTTACCCTGCGCTCCATCTACGTGCTCCGCGGGATGCTCTCGCGCGGGTTCACGACCGTGCGGGACACGGGCGGCGCGACCAAGTTCCTCGCCGACGCGATCGCCGAGGGCCTGGTACTCGGCCCTCGGCTGTACCAGTGCGGCCAGGCGCTGTCTCAGACGGGTGGGCACGGCGACTTCGCGACCGGCGTAGGCAAGACGACGTGCTGTGGCGGCCACTCGCTGTCCCTCGGACGCGTGGCGGACGGCGTGCCGGCCGTCCTGCGCGCCGTGCGCGAGGAGCTGAAGCAGGGCGCGGATTTCATCAAGGTCATGCTTGGCGGCGGCGTCGCAAGCGAGTCGGACGCCATCGAGACGGTGCAGTTCCTCCCGGAAGAAGTGCGCGCTATCACGACAACCGCGTGGCAGATGGGCAAGAAGATGGTCACGGCGCACGCGTACACCGTCGAGGCGATCCGACACGCCATCGACAACGGCGTTCGGGGAATCGAGCACGGCAATCTTATTGACGCCGACACGGCCAAGCTGTGAGCCGAAACCGTGGGCACGGGCTGACGGCAGCATGGCGGAGAAGGACATCTTCCTCACGCCCACGCTGAGCTGCTACGGCATAATGGTGCGCCAGCCGTTCGAGGACTTTTTGAATGAGGACGGGCGGAACAAGAGCGCCGAGGTGATGCAGCAGGGGCTCAACGCGCTCAAGGTGGGCGGGCTCGTGTGCCTGTGGCGCTGACGACAGATTGCAGAGGACGCCGGCGTGACGGTGTGCTACGGCTCGGACCTGCTCATCTCGATGCACGCGCTCCAGACAGGCAAGTAGCCTCCCAGGAGTCAAGCTGACGCCGAGAAGAGGAGTTCACCGTCCGTTCCAAGGTGCTTCCAGCCGCCACAATCCTCAAGCACGCGACCGTCAACCCCGCGCGCATGCTCGGCCAGGCGGGCCGCCTGGGCGTCGTGGCGCCTGGCGCGGTGGCCGACCTGCTCGTGCTGTCTGCCAACCCGCTCGAGGACATCACGGTGCTCGACAGGACCGAGGAGTTCCTCCGCGCGGTCGTAAAGGAGGGTAAGGTCGTCTCGGGGTCGCTGTGAGGCGTTGTAGCAAGACATGTGGATGTACATATGTGGCGTCGTGTTGTGCAACGTGCGGCCATACTCTGTCGATTCTGTCTTCATCCCAAGTGCGCTCTAGGCACCCCCTAACACCATATGCTTGCATGCGTTCCATTCGACTCGCATCATTCTCAGACTGTGTCTGCAAAGCGACGTGCATACAACCCCCATTACAAAACTCTGCCGCTATTAGGCCGCAGCCCTGATCAGTTCACTCATCCTCCTAATATGCTTAAACAACCCCCCCTTTACAACTCCACGTGTCCGCCGTCCGGCATCCAGCGCATTGACGATGGCGACAAGGACAAGTGACGAGCAGCAACAACTGACCGACCTCTCGACGCGACTCTCTCCACACCAGCCACCATGGAAGCCGACCCATTGTACCACGTCAAGCAGCTCTTCCACCAAGGTAGGCCCCCACCCGCGCGGCGGCGCTAACAGCAGGCTCGTACAAGGGTACGCTTCCCCTCCCCCCCTGGCTCTACTGACGCCAGCGACCATCGCCGAGGCGTCCTCGCAGACCCTCACGCCGGGCGACGAGCCCGCCGCGCTCCCGCGCGCAGTGTACGTCGCGCGCGCGCACCTCGCGCTGCAGCCCGCGCAGGTCGTCGAGGCGCAGGCGGTGCTCGCGCCCTTCCTCGCCGTCGAGCCGGCGCCGCCGAGCGCGCGCGCAGCGTCCGCGCTCGCGACGTACCTCTCGTCCAGCGGGGCCGAGCGCGCCGCCGCCGTCGACGAGGTGCGCGACCTCGTGCTCGAGGTCGAGGGCGACGACGTCGAGGCCGACGTCGAGGGCCCCACCCGCGTCCTCGCCGGCACCATCTTCATCCTCGAGAAGGAGAACGAGGAGGCCGTCGCCACGCTGACTGAGGGCGCGGCCAAGTCGGACCTCGAGTGGTGGGTGCGGCACGGTGGAGAAGCCTGACACACGCAGCATCGCGCTCCTGACCCAGCTCCTCCTCGCCCTCGACCGCCGCGACCTCGCGCAGCAGCAGTACGCTGCTGCCAAGCGCATCGGCAACGACAGCACCCTCGTGCAGGCTATCGAGGCGTGGATCGGGCTCAAGACGGTGTGTGGGGTTAAGGAAGCTGTACGCTGTTGCTAACCCCGCTCCAGGGAGCGCGTCCCCTCCACCAGGCATACTACTTCTACGAGGAGCTGTACCAGCTGCCTGCGGGCCGCACGCCGCCCGTGCTCGCGTCGCATGCGGCCGCGCACCTGCTGCTCAGCCACGTCGACGAGGCCAAGGCCGACGTGCAGGAGGCGCAGGGACGCGACGGTGGTGCCGACGATGCCAATGTCCTGGCCGTCGCTACCTCGCTCGGCGACGACGAGGCGGCCGCCAAGCTCGCAACCACGGGTCACCCCTTCGCGGCCGACCTCGCGGCCAAGGACAAGGCGTTTGACGAGGCAGCAGCCAAGTTTGCCATTGCCGCTTAGGCGTTGTAGATTACGATGAAAATGTAGACACAGGCGGGCGCTGAGACAACTGGTATCCCATGATTGGCGCGGCGACAACGGTTATCCCATGAGAGTCTATCAAAATCTACAACGAAGCGCGAGGCGGCGCAGCAGCGGCGTACTCTGCGCGGATCTCCTCGGTCGACGAGCCCCACTTGCCGGCGCTGAGCGTGGACAGGAACCGCCACAGCGAGTCGGCCGTGTCGACCGGCCTCTCCTGAATGACCAAGTGCCCGGCGTCGACAATCTTCTCGTTGCGCGCCAACGCCGAGCGCCAGACCATCTCGCGCGTCTTCTCTGGTCCCATTGTCGCGGTCGCGTCGCCAGCCATCACAAAGGCAGCGGGCACTTTCAAGCTCTTGAGCTTGGCCCACCCGAGGCCCAGGCCCTCGGGCTCGCAGAACACGGCGCCCTCACACCAGCTCGGCGTGGCGAGCGTCACATCGCCGTCAGGCTTGCTGTAATCGACCGGAACGATCCCGTGCGAGATGTACAGGTCGAAGATGGAGTCGGCCCATGGCTGGAAAAACGGGCTGTCCCGCAAGAGCTTGTACGCCTCCTCGCGCGATGACCAGATGTCGCGCCGCCGCATTGCCGCAGGCACCATGTAGTAGCTCCCCAAGGGGTCTTTGGCTGCCGCCGCGTGGTCGACAAAGTGGTTGGGCGTCATCGGGTCGACAAGGAACAGGCCAGCGAAGAGATCGGGACGCGCGTGCGCGGCCTGAACGAGTGCATTGCCGCCGAACGAGTGCCCCATACCTATGACGGCACGCGCCCGCCCCGAGGCCGTCGCCGCGCCCCAGCGGAGGTGCCATTTTGCGTCGTCGGTAACCCGCGGGAGCACATGCTGAACAAAGTTGAGGACGTCGCGCGAGTCGTCAATCCACGACTGCGCAGGGCCGAGCTTGCCGGCGTTCAGGTCGAGCGACGCGCCGTGGTTGGTATCGTCGAGCAACCAGATCTCGTCGATCGTCACGTTCCCGCCGGTCAGCGGGGCGAGGGTGCCGAACGCCTCGGTGGCTGCCGTTGGGCGGGACAGGATGTCGTGCAGAATCGGGTGCCAGTGCTGTTGTGTTAGCTGCTGATAAACCCCGTAGCTACCCACCTCCTTGTGCAGCCCGTTGGCGTGTGTGCACACCAGTGTGACTCCGCCGGTCGGCTTGTCGCGGCGCCAGCGCTCAGCGGCGAGCCATAGCCCGGGCGGCGCAGCGGCCTTGGCCTCATCAAGGGACCACTCGGTCGCCTCGGTCCGCTGGCGAATAAGGTCGATTGTCTCGTCCGTCATGCGCTTGCCGCGTTCCTCCTTGGTGGCATTCTCGCCCAGCTCCGTCTTGCGGAACGGGCTCGGCAGGCGTGAGCTCGTGCCCGTAGCCTGCTTCAGCTCCTTCGGGTACGCGGCTGGCGCGGCGTGATACGTGCGTGTAAAGCCTGCTGGTGGTGGGGGGAGGTCGGGCCGTGGCGGCTGGGCCGGGGCAGCGGTCTCGGGGTGGGGCAGGAAGGGGAGGAAGGGGCGGAGCACACCCTGCGGGATGGGCGGCGTGGGGCCGCTGTACGGCGCGTAGAGCGCGATGGGCGACTTCTCGCCTTGCTTTGCGCGTGTTGCGATTCTCTTTGCCATTGTCGTTTTCTGGAAGACAAGAAGATTCTTGATGCGTGGCCGCATTATATGGTGGAGTGGAATGTTGTTGCCTTTGCACCGCGCGCGACCTCGGCGAGTGCAGTTGCCGGTGGCGTCGCCAATGCCGCCGCACTGCCGCACTGCCGGCGCCGTGGCCGGCGGGCTATTCAAATCTCATTTGACTAATGCAACAGCGGTGGCCACGTTTTTCTAATGACATTAAGTGACGTAACAGATCTGCATGCCAGCCAAGAAGGCAGTGTCGCAACCAGGCACCCACACCCACACCCCACCCGCACCCATCTCACGACTTCCCGATCAATCCTCGCAACTCACTTGGCCATCATCAACAATCCCTTCGAGGCGACTCTGGCCCTCATGGCGGCTGCACTAGGGCCCCAGGCCACACCGGCCTCACCCAGTACACCAGTAGCCGGTCCGTCACAGTCGCCGACAAGCAACTCGACCACGCCAAGACCGGCTGCTCCACCAGATCAAGAGCCTGCCCATCCAACGACGGATGCACCCCAGACGCACGTTGACCAGCTCCCACGCGTCGTTCCGACCGCTGGAGTCATCGACACCAGCTCGCATGCCGAGGTACATGTCCTACCCCGGCGATTTCTGGGACCCATGCCGCAGAATGTCGTCAACGCGGAAGGCACGCTGCGACGCCGCCAACGCATGCACGACGTGCGACGCGGGGCGATGCGCAAGATGCTCGGCACGACTGATGAGGACGAGCTTTTAGGCATCGACGAGGGCGTCGATGAGCGTGGTGTTCCCGGGCGCCGGCGCAAGGCAGTCCACCGCTTCCGTGTGCGGTACAAGAACATGGCCGACGAGCTACTGCGCGAGCAGGACGTCGATGTGAACGAGAGCGACAGCCCAAGCGACACTAGCAGCGAGGACGAGGAGGAGCGCCGAGGTTTCCTGTGGGGAGGGAAGAAAGCGAGCCCAAAGAAGGACAAGACGGGCAAGAAGAAGAAGAAGCGGCTGCTCAAGGACGTGTGGATCGGCGGCAGTTTCGACATTGGGCGCGAGTTCAAGTCATTGGCTGGGCACGGCGCGCCAGACGCAGGAGTGACACAGGATGCCGGACCACACGCAACAGCAGTGGATGTACCGACGCTGGAGGAGGCGGTCAAGGATCCAAACGGCGCGGAGAAGATGGCAGCGGCACAGCTGGGCGACTCTAGCTCAAAGCTGCAGGCCATCACAAGTGTCGCCGGGCCGTTATCCCCTGAATCTTCAACAACACCTACCAAGGCCGCGACGGTTTTTGGCCCACCGCTCGCCGAGGCATCATCATCGCGCCGCGGAAGCCGAGGTAGCACACTGCTCTCGCAGTCGCAGTCAAATTCTGTGCGGTCCGGGCAGTCGTCCGGGGTAGAGACTTTTGTCACGGCTCACTCTCACGCCAACGCCAACGCCGCGGGTGACGACGCGTCGGACACGTCGAGCTTCGACGCTCATATTCCGCCGCCTAAACCATCAGATCCGCAGCCGCAACCCAGTCCGCCACACGGCACCCATAACGGATTACGAACAGCGTCGGAAGGCTCGCTGATAAATAACTGTGCCTCCCAGGCGTCGAGCATCCGTGGCCTCGTTTCTGGCTCTCGGGCCGAGCCAGAAGATCACCGGCGGACAAGCAAGCACAAGCTCGCTTCGAGCTTGTCAGATGGGAGAAAACGCCTGCGCTCGGCAATCCGGAAGAAGAGTGCCGTGCCAGAGCCGGCGTCCACGTCTGGAAATGATCTTACCAGATCCAAGACGGTGCAGTTTCCGGCTGATCCAGCAACGGTGGTCCCTGCCGCCGATGGCGTCGTGCGTCAAGGCAACAAGGCGCCAGCGGACCCTGTTGCGGTGCTGTCTCGTTCTGCTCCAGAGGGCACCAGCTCCAACGCACAGCAGGACCTGTTGATCGACACGGACGACTTTATGCCAGGTGGTATTGTGATGCGCGACCGAGTGCTCGTCAAAGTAGGGCGGCATCAGGCCGACTACCTCGGGACGTTTGATGAGGACCAGCAGGTGAGCGACGACGGTGGCAGTGCTGACTATGAAGCGCCGCAACCCATGCTACCGCATGGACGACATGGAAGAGTATGTTGTTGCCATGACCATGACGACTGTCGACTTCTACCAGGACTGGGTAAGTGGTGGCGCTCAGGCGGGGCTGACTCGAAGCGCTTTGATTTCCAGGAGAAACTCAAGGGGCACAAGCGACTCGTCTACTCTGTGCCTCTGTCGCGGCCCACTACGTTGTCTGTCTTCAACCACCATGACCTGTCACTGTGCCTCACTTGCGACTGGAAAACCATTGTGCGCCAGACTGCCCGCAACAATGACAGAAATACACGCAAGTCAACAGGCCTGTGGGAGCGCGTCAGACATAGCGTGGCCGCCGACGTCGTCGGCATGGAGCGGCAGGGCTCGGCCGTACTGATCGTCAAGTTTGGCGAGAAGTCGCGCGCACTCGACTGGCACTGGTACCTGATGGGCCAGCTCGAATACCGGCTTCCGCCACAGATTGACATCCGTATACCAGCCCTGCTGACGTCTGTGCGTGTGCCTATTCCCGAGGACAATGCCACGAGCGCAATCAACCGTGACACCGTCATCAAGGGGGCATGGGAGCTCATTTTAGCCGACAATCAGGCGACCGACATCCTCAAGCAGCTGAACAAGGTGCCGAGGCCAGAACTGGCGTGGAAGAACCACGACGCGACCCTCGACTGGATCGCGTACCCCACATCAGTGACAGGCAAGCGACGCGAGTGGGCGCTGCTGGCGAGCTTTGCTGAGTGTGGCAAGCACGCCAACCTGCAAGTCCGTGACGCAAGCCACCACGCCGTGACGGTCAAGCTGGATGATGGAACACAGCTTGCCGAGCCGCCTGGCGTCGAGGGGTACCTCATCCGACACGCGAGCGACGTTGCCCGCAAGGAGACGGTGTACATCTCCACCAATGATGGTGCAGCGTTTGTATCGTCTATGAGGCACGCCAAGCCGCCGCTGCATCCCAAGCGGGAGGGATCGACGCCGGCAGATATCTTCCCCAGTGTTCTGAGGACGTTCCTCGCCGGAGAACACAGGCGCATGGCTCAGTTCATCGAGGGGTGTGCGGGTGCGATCGACCTGCGGGACATCAAGTCGATCGAGATGTTGACAGCGTCCAGCCCGGATGCTGTCCCTGTCTCACCTGTTTCCCCCACAACACCGGTATCTCCCATCGCCAACCTTGGTCTGCAGCGTACCAGGACAGAGCACATGGGTCGAAAAGTTGTGAAGAAGCGGGGCAAGAAGGCGGAACGCGAGTTCAAGATCACGCTCGAGTCCGGCGCGCATATCCGTTTCGAGGCTCACTCACCCGCCGATGCCGAGGAGTGGGTCGAGCGAATCGGTGCCCTGGTCGACTATTGGAAGCACCGGCACAGGGTCGACGCCCGGCAGCGCATGGACGCGATTCGCAAGTTCGGCGGCAACAAGCTGTCGTTCCAGATGGATCTCGACTTTGAAGCCGAAGCCGAGCTCGACGACGTGTGGAACTGGTGTGTGATTGAGGGATGCCGCGCCATCACCAACTCGGGGAGAATCTTCATCAGGCAGGCGCAGTACAAGAAGTTCAAGTGGGTCGACGGGAAGGCTGGGGCTGACGTGCAGGTCTTTCTTTGTGTGCTTGACCTCGGGATGTCTTGTGCTGTTCCGTATGCGTGGGAGCGCGGGGTTGCGTCCGCGGCAGTTGGTGTATCCGCTCTTTGGGGCCTATGTGGGTGGTGTGGTGTCGAGGTATTGTTACTAACGTGTTAGGTATACTCTGGCCTCCTAGCCCAGGAGGAGCTGCTCGAGACGCCTCACGAGGCGGCGTTCAACCCGTCATCGCGGATTTACGGCGACGGGCTGCAGACGACGGACGGCGTGGAAGACTGCAGCTTTGCTGTGCGGATTACGTGGAATCCGCTGGGGCGCAAGCACAAGCCGGCGTCGCAGCCATGGGACGACTGCGCCGACGAGGAGGCTGGCACTGGGAGCCGCGGCGACGGCAAGGTCAACAGTTTTATCCCGCCGGCCTTGACACGAAAGCCGCCGACGCTGCTCGTGTTCCGAGCGCGATGCAAGGTGGGTTGCTCTGCGTCAGAGTGTGTTGCTGACGGCCAGCTGGAGCGTGACCGCTGGGTGTGGGCGATCAACGCCGAGATGGAGCGGCAGGCGCGGCAGCACGTCCGGGAGGAAGAAGCGCTGCGCAACCACGGCAACCTGCCGAGACGGTCGACGCTGCAGCACGCGCTGTCGAACCGGTCGCGCAAGCAGGGGAGCGCGGTAACATATTCATGACGACGTAATCATAATCATTGCATTGTAGCATGTACATGTACATATATGCGTATCACTCGTTCTTGAGGTATCGCGCGTGGACTGGGGCCCCGTTCAGGCCTGGCGCGGAGACGACCTGCGGGTCGTGGGGGAAGACGTCGAGCGCCTGGTCTGAGAACTCGATGTCGTCGTCGGCGTCGAGGACGAGGCCCTTGAGGGGTGCGCTGACGCTCACGCGCACCTCGTCGCCTTGCACGTCGAGCACGAGCTGTGGCTCGGGCAGCGTGAGGAACTTGTACGGCTCGGGCCAGTTTGCCGTGCGGGCGAGCACGTTCCCAGCCGCGTCGAGCACGCGCGCAGACACGACGATCGGGCGCGGCGGCACGGCCTCGGAGTGGCGCTCCTCCTGTCCCGGCAGCGGGGCGGCCGACACCTCGGTGGCGGCGTTGGGCGGCAGCGTGGCCTCCAGCCGCATGCGCGACACCGGCGCGTCAGTACCAAGCTCGTAACACACCACGTCGAGTGTGACGTCCTTCTCGTCCAGCGTGGCGTTCGCCGCCCAGATCT
Source organism: Vanrija sp. TS_01 (assembly GCA_026725045.1). Classification (NCBI taxonomy): domain Eukaryota; kingdom Fungi; phylum Basidiomycota; class Tremellomycetes; order Trichosporonales; family Trichosporonaceae; genus Vanrija; species Vanrija sp. TS_01. The sequence goes on from JAPKIE010000005.1 coordinate 1,190,246, forward strand.
CGAGCGTGTGTTCGATAGTGTAGCGCGCGTTCGAGCCTGGCGTGAACGTCTTCGTCTCTTTGCGGTGTAGCTGCGTTGCGTCAGTGTGCCTCCCTGGTGATTCTTGCCCGCAGACCCACCCCCACAACGACAGGGGCCAGCTCGCGCCGGATGGCGAAGTACGCCGGCTTTGGGCGGCCGAAAAAGTCGACAATGCTCCACGACACGCACGGCCAGCAGTCGTTAAGCTGCCACACGAGCGCGCCGGCGGTATACTCCTTTCCCTTTCCGCGCCAGTTACGCCGCCACGCGCGGTACGCGGCGGCCAGTGCCTCGCTCTGCACGAGCTGCGTGGCGTAGCTGTACCCTTCTACTGTAGCGAACTCGGGCGTCGCGCGCAAGTTCTCGGCGAGGTACAGCGCGAGCCGGCGCTCAAACCCCGCCGCCTTGTTGTGCTGAGCGGCCACACGGCTCTGGGGGAACCAGCCGTCTGGCGAGTCCGGCTCGTCGAAGAACTGCTTGGCCGTCCGCGCGTGCGGCCACGCCTGCATCCCGAACTCGGACACAAAGCGCCCCGCGAGCCGCGGCCACGCCGACCACGGCTCCTGCGCGCCGTGCCACACGCCCCACTGGTGGATGTCGCCCCGCGTCGGGTCGTTGGACGTGCGCCCGCCGTACGGCGAACCGCGGACGTACGGCACGGTCGAGTCGCGCGCCACGACGCGGGGAAGGATGATCTCGTAGATGTGCCGGCTGCGTGGCGTCAGCTCGCATAGCCCGTGTGGCTTCTTATCTCACGTACGCGGGAAACTTGGACCCGATGTAGTCGCCCCCCGTGTCGGTGTAGTCCGCGACGCCCTCGCTCTCGGCCAGCGTATAGTCCTCGTTGTTGCCCGCGAAGATCACAACGCACGGGTGGGCCCGCAGGCGCCGCACCGCGTGCTCCGCCTCGGCTTTGACGCTGGCGTTGAACGCGTCAAAGCTGGGGTACAGCCCGCACGCGAACATAAAGTCCTGCCATACGAGCACGCCGGCCGCGTCGCACGCGTCGTACAGCGCGTCGGCCTCGTACACGCCCCCACCCCACACACGCAGCATGTTCATGTTGCCGTCGGCGAGGCGGGCGACCCAGCGGTCGTAGTCGCGCGCCGTCATGCGCGCGACACTCGTGTCCCCCGGGATCCAGTTGGCGCCCGCGGCAAAGATGCGCACGCCGTTGATCTGGAACACGAACGACTCGCCGCCCGGGTCGGAGAAGGTGCTGCTCGTGACCGGCGGCAGCGGCTCCCGGATAAGCCGTACGTGCCGGAACGCGACGCGCGACGAGTAGCGCGCGAGCTCGGTCCCGTCGGCGGACACGAGTGCAACGTCGAGCACGTACAAAGGCTGCGCGCCGTACCGTACCGGCCACCACAGGCCGACCTTGCCGCGCAGGTCGACGTCGAGCAGGTCGTCGGGCTCGTGGATGCTCTGATGCACAATACCGCTGTCCCCGCTTAGCGTGTAGACGATGCGCACATCATCATCATCCTCCTCCAGCCGGGGCACGACGTCGAGCGTGAACACGCGCAGCACGGGCCGGTCCCACCCGCTGCCTTCCACATCGGCGTCAAAGCGCACATTGTCCAGACGGTAGTCGTACCGCTCGACCCAGACGTCGCGCCACGGCCCGGCAGTGAGCACAACCGGGCCCCAGTCCCACCCCCACCCGTACTGCGCCTTGCGGGCGTACACGCGGCTCGCGTCGCCGTTCCACACGACCGTGCGCCCGTGCTCGGCTTCGAGCGCCTTGGCTGCCGTCCACGGCGCGGCGAACACCAGCTCGAGGGTGTTCTCGCCTGCCTTCGGCGCAACGCGTACGCGGTACGTCCGGAACATGTTGTCTGTCGCCAAGACCTCGGAACCGTTCACCAGCACGGTGCAGTACGTGTCCAGGCCGTCGAACACGAGGTCGGTGTGGGAGCCGGCGCCGGGGGCAGTGAACGTCGTCTTGAAGGCCCAGTCGGCCTCCGATACCCCTGCGGCGTCAGACACGGCAGTCCACCACGCACACACTCACACTGCACGTCCCACTCGTTCATCCCCCGGTGCGGGTTGGGTATCACTTCCGCCGCCTCGAGCTCGGCGTGCACGTCGGTCGGGAAGCGTGCGCACGCGCGCCACGCGTCCGAGACGTCGGGGAACGCGGCGTTGGCGCGCTGCGTGTAGCTCCAGCCGCTGGTGAGGCGCGTGCGCGTTGACATGGTGTGCGGAGCTGCGCGCGGCGCGGCGTGAGTGATGCCCCTTTAAGACGAGCCGCTGCGACGGGACGGTTCGGTCGCACAAACTTGGCGGCGCGCGACCGACACCGATATGACGGCGTCGTCGTCATGTGCTGACTACCTCCACCGGCTTCCTGGCGGCCCTCAGTGCTCCGCCGGGCGACTGTGTTCCTGCCGGCCGTGGCGAATGCAACTCACTGAACAACATTGCATCGGATGGCTACAACAACAAGACGAGATGTGAGTGGTGGTGGGAGATGGGTGCACTATGCAGTGCCTATTCGAGCGACTCGGGAGCGTGCTCTGGCTGCGGCTGCGAGCCGAGCTCCATGGCCCGCAGGCGCTCCGAGAGCTCGCGCTCGACACGCACGCTTCTGCGACGGTGCGTGACGGGGCTGGAGGCACGCAGGCGTGCGCGCGCCCCGTCCAGCGGCGTCTCAGGCGACGTAGCCGAGCCACTCGACGGCGACCGGGACCGCGTGCGCACTTCGCGCTCCTCGGCCGGCGCAAGCGCCGTGAGCAGCGACCGCGGGCTGGCGACCGTCGCCAACGGCGTTGTCGGCCGCGACGCCGGCTCGGGCGTGAAGCCTCTCACCGCGTCGGGCTCGGGCGTGAAGCCGCGCACCGCGTCGGCAGGCGCACGCGCGAGCCACTTGGCGCGGATGAGCGCCCAGTCCTCCTTGGTCCTGCCTGCGCCGCCGAGGGATGAGCGCGAGAACGACGAGCGCGCGTGCGTCTTCTTCGTGGCCGGAGCGCGCGGCGGCGCTGGCACGACCTCGTCTGCGCGCTCCGTCCGCACGGCGGCATTGTGCTCCGGCGGCGAGGCGGTAAACACCAGCTTGATTGTCCGCGCGACGTAGTACCCCCGCTCGCCGTCCGTGTCCGTGACACACGCAAACTGCAGCTGCACGGCGTAACGCAGACACTCGCGGGTACGCGGTGGCGTTGTCGTCGATGACTCCGCTGCGGCCGGCTCGGACACGTACGTCCGCTCGCGTGCGAGCAAACGCGCGCCGTCGTCCAGCTCGCGCAAGTCGTACGGGATGACGAACACCTTGACGGCGGCAGCGGCGGTACGCACGAGAATCTGCAGCTGGCCGACTGCGGCGACGCGGTAGCCGGGGAACGCAGGCGGCGCGGTCGAGCTCTCTGCGCCGCCAAACCGGTCAAAGTACCAGCCCTCGAGGTCGACGTCCGCGACATTGGGCGTGTGTGCCGCGCCAGCGGCCTTGGGCACGCCTTCCTCCCCGCCCGCGAGATCGTAATACGTCGCGGCAAGAGGCAGGCTAATGGGCGCGGGCGCGCGCAGCGCTGCTGGACAGTTGGCACCGCGGCCCATTGCGCGCAGCTGCAGACCGAAGCGGTCCGTGGCGTGTGGCGCGTGCTGCGACATGCGCGAGTGCAGCAGCGACAGCTGGTAGCTGCCGAGCAGGGGGTGCGAGCGGGAGAGGGAGCACGGCGACGGCGTCGTTGCCGACAGCGCCGTGGGCGAGGGCGGCGTGCGCGCCGACGGCGATGGCGTGAGGTGCGTCGTCGTCGCCGAGGGCCGCCGGCGTGACGGAATCGGCACGCCGGTCGCCGCGCCCGTGCTCGACTTGCGCCGCTTGCCCTTCAGCCCGGGGGTGATGGGCGGCTGGGAGAGAGGCGAGGAGCGGAGCGGCGAGGCTGAGGTGGGTTAGCGGGGGTGGGCACCGTACAGTGATCGACGTACTGGAGTAGGCCGCATACGGGGACGAGTACCCGGGCGGTGAGGGGATCGTTATCGTCATGGAGGAGGGGGGGTTATCGGCGTGGAAGGTGTCACAGTGGGGTAGTGGGATAGACTAAACTAGATACAGAGGACCCAAGATGTCGAGCACGACGACTGTGCAAGTAGCGAGGAGGCCGTCGCCGTCGTCGGCCGAGCTGGGCGGAGAGCGGCCGCTCGGCGTGCGGGGGCGGAGTGGTGGGCGCGGGGCGAGGCGCTCAGGGGCGGCGCGGGTGGGTCGGTGGGTGGCAAGATGGTGGTGCCGGGCGGGCTACGTGCACGGCGGTGTCGGTGTGGAAGGAGCTGCTGCTGTGTGCTTGCTGGGCATGTTCTCGTGCTGCGAGAGGGAGATGGGCAGATGAGATTGAGATGATATCACGTCGTGACGGGCGAGTCGAGTCGGAAGGACGCACGGAATCGATCGAGCCAAGGTGGTCGACGTCAGTGGAGTCGACTCCAACCTGCCTGGCTGCTGCTGCCGCCGTTGTTTGTGCGCCTATTAACTCCAGATTCCTCCAATTCCATAATACCTCAGCCCCACCCGACACCCACCTCCACCCCCACCCCCACCCGATCCGACGCACTCGCTACTGCGCTCTAGGCTCATTTACAATGCATACTACACAGGCGGTCCACCGCACCGTCCACAGTCGAGGCACAGGTCACGGGCATATCTCCCCCAGCGTCCATTTGCCGCCGCCGCCACCGCCGCTACTCCTTGCCGCCATGTGCGTCAGGGTTGGCAATCTTGAGTGGCGCCTTGTGTACAGTCTCGAATCGGGTCGAGCTGCGGCTCGACGTCGGCGACTGCGACTGCGACTGGGACCCGCCGCCAGGCGCGTCAAACAGGCTCGGCACGCCCCCGCCGCGGCGGTTGATGGACGCGACCACGTCCTTGACTGGGCGGCGCGGGTTCTTGTTCCTGCCAGACGCAGGCGAGCCGGTCGGCGGAGTGCCAGCTGGCACGGGCTTGGGGGTGACAGGCGTGCGCTTCAGGACGAGCGGCTTGGTGGGCGACGAGATGGGCGACGAGGTGGGCGACGGGGCGTGGGCCACCGTCGTCAGCCCCGGCGCCACGGGCAGGGGACGCCGTGGGGGCGTGCTCGGCGGCGGGCGGGTGGTCTTGACCTGTGGGATGAGGCGAGAGGGCGTCGTCGGGGCTGACGAGGCGGCGGCGCCCGACGGCGTGGTCGATGCCGAGGCGGCGCGGGGCGGCGAGGGCGAGTGGAAGATGGAGGCGACCGAGGCCACGCGCGGGGGCGTGCTGAAGACCAGGCCAGGCGACACACGTGGCGGAGGAGTCGATGGGATCGGGGTGAGGGGACGCGGTGTGGCGTTCACCACGTCGGTCTGGCGGACGGGGCTGGGGGGCGGACTGCTCGCTGGCAGCACCTCAGTTGACGACGCAGACGTGTACACCGACCCAAAGGTTCTGCCTGAGAGCGCCGAGCGGCCCGACCGCGGCGTGAGGTGCTCCGCCTCGGGACGCAGAAGCTCGTCGGCCTCCGCCTCCCATTCATAGTCGTACTCCTCGCGGACCTGGCGGGGAGGCGTGCGTGGGATCGAGCTGTGCGAGTAGCGAGAGTTACGCGACGCGACAGACTGGTGTGCCGTGACGAACGTGCCGCGCGAGTTGACAGACGACTGCGGCGTGCCCGTCTCGTCGAGGATGACCTCGGCGCTGATGTTATCCGCGTGGTCGCGCTGCACGACCGTCATGTCGGTCATGCTACGTGCCGTGCCGAGCGTGTTGATCGACGCGAAACTGTCTAGGCGGATCGGTCTGAACGGCGCAAACAGTTCGCCGGGGGTGAAGTCGGACGGCGAGTCGTCGTCGTGGCCGCGCTGGGACGAGTCGCCCGTGAGGAGCGGCCAGAGCGAGGGCTGCGGCGCCGGGTCGCGCAAGTCCTTCACTGGCACGGGGGGTGGAGAGGACATGCCACTGATGCGGCGGGTGGCGTCCTTGATTCCTCCGGAGAAGCGCCGAAGAAGCTCGTTCGAGCGCGACGTGTCGGCCGTCGGTGCGAGGACGGGGACAGGGTTGAACGCGGCCGACGAGGCAGTCGTGGGGGGCGTGGGCAGCGATGGGTTGAGGATTGAGGCGGACGCGGAGGATGATGACACCAGTCGGGCGTGCGTGATGACTGCCTCTTCGGTGAGCTCCATCGACGAGGTCATTGACGTTGGCGTCAGCAGCGTGTTTCCTGATCCCCTGCGATTAGACGGGGAGAGGAACGAGCCGGCGTCGAGTGAGGGGCGTCGGTTGCCCGTGTCGAGTGAGGCGCGTCCGTGGGCTGCAAGCGGCGACGATGTCTCCAGGCTAGCTCGGCCAGGTAGGGGTGAAGCGCCAGCTGAAAGATTGGGTAGAGGCGCGGCTGAGAAGTCGAGAGAGCGCCGATACGACGGCGACACGAGCGAGCCCATGCCGCCCCCAAGTGGCGCCGCGGCGCCCGGCGCGAAGTCGGGCAGGCGGTACTTTGACGCACTGCGCGTGGACAGCAGATGCTCGAGTGCCGATTGGGCCTCTTCGTCGTCTGTGAAAGGGTCGGCATCGTCGAAGTGCACACTGACTGGCGCGGGGGTCGACGGCGGGCCGCCCCGCAGCGACTCGACAGGCGTGGGGACCGGGCCGTGGGCAATCGGCGTGCCGGGCGGCGAGGTGAACCGGCTGCCGTTGAGGCTGAGGAGGCTGTGGGCGGGGTGCCACTCGTCTTCTGGTGATCCGCGGTCGATCGCGCGATCAGAGATGCCGGCCCACGGGTCGCGCTGCACGGCCACGTCTTCGTGCGCGAGCATCGCGAGGCGGCGCGAGCGCGCCGAGTCGGTCACCACCATCGGCGTGAGCGCCGGCAGGTCCTCGAACTCGTCGGCCTCCATCACGTCCGGCGTCGCGCCGACCAGCATGATGCCCTTTCCGACCTTTCTCGTCGAGTGGCGGGACAGGCCGCGCGAGAGGCGTCCGGTCGGCAGGCGCGTGTACGAGTCGGCTTCGGGCCCGCCGGACACCTTGCGGATTGTTGTTGCAACCCGCGAGATACCCACCCCGAGGGCCTCCATCTTGCTGCGCTTGGGGGCCACCCATGGGTCGTCGTCGGCTGACAGCAGTGCACGGGAAGTTGGGAGAACAGGCAGCTCTTTCTCGTTCGACCCGTCGGGCTCGGCGTATCGGTGACGACGGCGGAAACAGCACAGCCAGATGAAGATGCCGAGGAGGGCAGCGCCGATGAGCGACACGCTCGTGGCGAGTGCCGCCACTTGGGTCGGAGTCAAGCGGCTTCGCTGGGATCCAGGGGGTGCCCCCGACGATCCAGTTGGCGAGGACACGCCGTCGCCATCTCCGCTCCCGCTCGTCGCCGACACACCGCCACCTGCGGCCGTTAGCCACATTGACGTCAGGGTCGCCCGGCCGCCACCACCAACAGCAGGCGCCACGCCCATGGGTAGACCGCCGGCGGGCCCGGAGGACCCGCCGTTCGTCGTACCTTGGCCACCATTGCTGCTTGAGTCCGGGGTTGAGGGGGGCGTGTATGAAGGGACGGGGATGGCGGAGGGGGCGGCGGGCGGCGTGCCGGAGCCAGAGCCTACCGAGGCCGGGGTCACTTGGATGATGTCGACGCCGGGGCTGGACGGTGCGGGGTATCCTGGCAGGTCAGCGGGGATTCCAGCATTAGTAACCTACCTCCGTAGATGATGATCTGGCCGTTACCGCCTTCGGCTGCCGTGTGGTCGAATCGGGGAGACGGGCCTGGGGATGAGCTGGAAGAAGTAGGTTGAAGGACAGCACATACCTTGCGTGGAGATGACCTGCGTCCAGTGGCCGCCACCGGCGAAGTCCAGCACCCAGCCGTCCTGGTAAGCCGCTTGCAAGGTCACATCTGCTCCTCCAAACACGAAGATCCCCGAGCCCGAGATAACAGTGGCACTTGCGCCACGCCGGCCGGGGGGCACCGCGCCGGTCAGTGACACCGCCACCCACACAGCCGCGGGGTTCGTCGTATCGAGTGTGAACACAACGGACAGCGGCTGGAGGGAGTTCATCCCCGTCTGGGGGCTGACATACGCGCCGCCGAAGACTACGAGAATCCCGTTCGGCAGCAACACCGCCATGTGGTGGAAGAGCGCGACCGGGAGGTCGGGCAGCGCGCGGAACGTGCTGCTGGCCGGGTCAAACACGTACGCAGTGGCATACGGCGTGCCGACGTCGGCGGTGCTCTGCCCACCCGTGATGTACACCATGCCGCCGGTACTGTATGCCACGCACGCGACGTGCTTTCGGCGGGACGGCTGCGAAGCCCACGCGGGCGGCGGGTGCGTGGCGCCGACAGTGCCGTGGCGCGTGTCAAGGGTGAGGAGCCACGCCGAGTCGTCCCCGCCGCCAGGGGAGGCGAACCCCCCGGTGCCGCCGAACGCGAGCAGCGTCCATGTTGCTGTGGATTTGTCGTACGACGTAGGAGCGATACACCCCCACGCGTAGTCTGGCCCCGTGGCGCCGCTGAGCGCTGTGAGCGGCGGCGCGGCAGCCGAGAAGCTGGTGTTGAGCGGGAGCAGCACTGCTGCCGCCGTGTTTGGTGCAGAAGTGTAAGTGTACCCCGGAGTATCGACTTTGCCGCCCTGTATGAAGAGCGTGGACGTGTCGCCCAGGAGGACGGCGCTGTGCCCCCAGCTGGCGTTAGTGTGCCTCTCTGCCGCGATGCTCACCCTGCTGCTGCGTTGGCGAGGTGGGCGCCGGCCACAAGGGCAGCGAGGAGCCTCATGATCGAGGCAAGTTGTGTAGTGATCTCTGTGGCGGTGTTGAGGCTTTGTTGGGCTGTGCTGTGTGTGCTCGTTGAGGATATTTGCGACTGAGCGCGGGTGAGCAAGAGTGAGGAGAAGAGTCAAAGGACACTGATGGATGGTGCTGCTTCTTGGTGTGTGCGCGCGACTGATTTCTCTCTGCATCAGTGTTTGCCTCGGGGTGATCTGTGCGTGTGTGCATGTTTGCATCGTCACTCAACATGGCGCGGGGCGCATTGTCGACGACGAATGCACAGACCGTCTCGAGTCACCCGCTGCATGTGGCAACAACATTGCGCCACCCACAACCAAGCACATCTCAGGGTCCAATCACTAAACCGCACATATCGGCGATTGTGCCCTAAGCCCGACCCGCGTCACCCTGGCGTTTGCCACACTCCCCCAAAGCCTGGCGTTATGCCGGCGAATTGGGGGCGTCTGCAAGAAAGAATTTGCCTCCGTCGAGGTCGTGCTTGCAGCTGGCCGGCTGCTGGTGCACCTGGCCCTGCCAGCAGCAGCACCGTAGCCCGCTGGCTGCCACCACCCACGGCCGCTCGCTGCACTGGGATCCTGCGCATTGCGTACGGCGACACGAGTGTTGAAAGTATCCTCCCTCTTGTTCGGTAGACTGCAAGACTAAAAAAGGTGAGCTATACCGAGGGACCACTGCGTGCGGCGACGACGGCGACGACGACGGGACGGCACCGAACACGACGGCGACAGCGAGCGAACGACCGATGCGAAATTACGCCCGACGCGGACGACGTCGAAAGTTTGAGCGGAGTGCAGCGGCCGGCGAGGGTGGAGACGGCAGGGATGGGACGCGCGGACAGAGGGATGGGGAGGACGCGCGGAGCGCAGCGGACGTGCTGGCGTGCGTCGTGCGCTAGCTGCATGCGTTATCGACCGAGCAGCTACCTCGAACGGCGGCCCAACCTCGAATCTCGACTTGCCAGCCTACAATTGTCGACACCGCCGGCCCCCCACGCAGTGGCCCACCCACCCATCTCCCAGACCCACAGCTAACCCGCCCAGATGGGTATCGACATCAAGCGCCACCACGTCAAGAAGGGCGCTCGCCAGGCCCCCAAGTCGGAGGACCCCTACCTCCTCCTCCTTGTCAAGCTCTACCGCTTCCTGGCCCGCCGTACCGACTCGAAGTTCAACAAGGTTGTCCTTCGTCGTCTCTTCATGAGCAAGGTTAGTAGCAGAAACGGCGTGGGCAGTCTTGCGCAAGCTTGCGCAGCTCGCACACGCCCGCGCTCAGACTGGACAAATCTGCAGCTTCTAACTTTGCCCAGATCAACCGCCCTCCTATCTCGCTCTCGCGCATTGTCAAGGAGACCCGCGGCTCGAACCCCGACAACTCGAAGACTGTCGTCGTTGTCGGCTCGGTCCTCGACGACGAGCGTTTCGCCACCGTCCCCAAGCTCTCGATCGCCGCCCTCCGCTTCACCAACTCTGCCCGCGCCCGCATCGTCGCCGCCGGCGGTGAGGCCATCACCCTCGACCAGCTCGCCCTCCGTGCCCCCACTGGCTCGAACACCGTTCTCCTCCGCGGAAAGCGCAACGTCCGCGAGGCCGTCGCCCACTTCGGCGGCCCCCTCAAGGGCGGCAAGCCCTACATCGAGTCCAAGGGCCGCAAGTTCGAGGCGGCTCGTGGTCGCAGGGCGTCGCGCGGCTTCAAGATCAAGTCGTCCCACAAGTAAGCGTCTGCTGGGAGGTAGAGCAGCAGGGCTTGTGGTTGCTGGGTTCACCACCGTGGTCTGGCATGTGTCGTTCCTACACATTGGGATGCACGATTTCTCACACTGTCTGTTGTGTGTATGATGTGGGGGCTTTGGCAACGCAGAGGTGGTCGTGTGGCACGAAGGGGAACTGCTGCTGCGCTGCAGTGAATACTAATCATTACTAACTGGCATGGCGTTGGCTCGTCGCGGTGTCCGGGAAGGAGGAGCCGGAGACGTGTGTCGGTCTGGCGATCAGATTTGCTCAAGGACACGAGAAGGACATGCAGCCACGTGCCGGTCACCACAACGACGCAACGACATCGTTGCGCCGTCAATCACTACTTGGAGCGCCACTTGACGGCCTCTCCACCCGACAATCCGCCCACACCCACTCCACCCACGCCCACGCCGATGCATTGCATTCATAATTCACAACCATGATCAATCTACGTTCTACACGGGCTGCTGCTTGGGGCTAGCCCTGCTTGGGCAGCGCCGCCTACTTGCCCTTCTGCTCAGCGTCGAGGGCCTTCTTGATGGCCTCGATCAGCGCCCTCACGTCATCGGTCTGTGCGTTGACGTGCGCGGCAGCGGCGTGCGCTTCTGCGCGGCCAACCTTGCGCTGGGCCTTGGCCTCGGCCTTGAGGTCCTTGGTCTTGAGCGCGTTCTCCTTCTCCTCGTTCTTGATCTGCAGCTTGTTGAGGCTCTCGCGCGCCGACTCGGCCTTGGCATCCGCCTTCTCGGCGACCCTGGCCGCGCGCGTCGCGTTCTTGGCGTCGTCGTCGGCGAATACATCTTCACGGCCGCCGCGCGACCACCCCGCGAGGAGGAACGCCGTGCCGAGCGCACCGGCGAGCCAGAGGGCGCCGCGCTTCTCGTCCGAGCTGAGTGGGTCGGTGTTGGCGACGTACTTGTCCTGGCCCTTCTGCGCGGGCGGCAGGTTGATGACGGGGATTGGGACACCGACGGACCGCAAAGAGATCATGGGGTGCGTGATGACCTCCTCGACCGACTGGGAGAGCAGGTGCGAGAAGTCGTGGAACTCGGCCGCGTACGAGTCGGACACGCGCGAAGAGCCGTGTACTGGCCCACCGCCGATATGCGTTGACGCCGACGCGACAGTCATGACGCGGGGACCGGAAGGCGAGGGCACCGAGCCGCCGCGCGAAGTCGACGACGACGACCCGCGGCCCGAGTAAGATCCGATCAGGGGCTGCAGTGTCAGCTTGGGCTCGGGCTCGTGCCACGTACAATAGGAGTGCTGCGCTCGACGTCGGGCTTGGGCGTGGGGAACTTGATGTTGAGGAGGTCGCTCGACTTGTGCTTGATGGGCAGGCCAGGCGCCGTGGTCAGGACTTCGGGAGTCACGTCGTGGGCTTTAAATGTCGCCTCGGCGAGGGGCGTCTCCACCGCCGGGCCCGTAGAGGACACGGCCTCGGTGTCGGCAGGGTCAGACGACTTGCTCGTCGCGTCGCCGCGGAACGCGGTCGGTGGCGTCGTGGAGAGTGTGCGCTGGCCCTTGGCCGCCTTGGCTGCCTTGGAGAGCGGCGGCACGGGGGGCAGGAAGGACGAAGCATCTGCCGACTCGAGGCGGGAGATGAGCAGGGCTCTTTGAGGTGTCAGCTCGCACGTGTGAGCCGCAGCGGTGGCGCCGTGCTGGCAGGTGGCTTCGGCGCCGTGGCACGCCGGCGCGCCGGCGCGCCAGCGCGCCAGCACAGCACTCCACTCACTTCTTGCCCTGCTGGCTGAGGCCGCGGCGCTTGAGCTCGGCGCGGAGGGTGACGACCGTCTCGTTCTTCCACGAGCGCTGGGTGCCGAGGAGCACGGCAGACGCGAGGCTCGCCGACTGCTGCTGGGCGGGGTGGGCGTTGATTGTCGCCTTTGCGGCCGACGACGACGGCGTGGTGAGGCGCTGCGCGCGCGACGGGGACGCCGGCGCGCTCTTGGGGCCGGTGTGGATCGGGGCGGCGAGTTGCGGCTGCGCTTGGGCGCGCGCGCGCAGGGCGCCGGCGGACAGTCGGCGCCGCAGCATGGTACGGCGGGTGGTGGCGGAGAGTATGGTGGCGAGAGAGGGTGTCCGGACGCTCCAGTCGTAGCTGGCCGGCGGTGTTTGTTGGTTGTTGAGAGCTTGAGAGTAAATGAGAGGCGAGTATGACGCCAAGGTCTGTCGGATGGGACGGTGGATGCGATGCGCGCCGGGTCGGGTGTGGCGGCGGAGCGCGGAGCTCGGAACCGCGCCAAACGCCAAATCTTCGTCGGTGAGGTGTGTGTTGCCCCAACAAACGCCACTCGCGTGGGTGCCACGTTTTAAGGCACGACGATGATCACTCTCCGCCTGCACGCGTGGCAGCTGCACTGCACTACACACGCCACGGCAATTTCGGCACCCGAGTGGTGGACAATTCCAGCGCGTCACCCGTCACCCCCGTCTTCTGCAACACCCACACACGACAATGTCAACGCCAGCAGCGAACGCGCAGCGCAAGCCCAGGGCCGAGGCGGGCGTCAAGACCGCTGCTGCTGCCGCCGTCGTGCCCACGCGCGCACGCGCACGGCAGTTTGCGCGGCGCGCATTCTACACGGCCATCCGGCCCATCTCGCTCCTCCTCCACCAGCTCCACGCGCTCATGACCACCGTCCTGCTGGCGGTGATTGCGCTCGGCCCGATGCCGCGGCACATTGGGTTCGTGATGGACGGGAACAGGCGGTACGCGCGCAGCCATGGGCAGCGGATCGCCAAGGGCCACCAGCGCGGCAGCGAGAGCTTGAAGCGGGTGAGTGGAGCGGCGGCGCGCCGACGAGCCGTAAGGCAATGCGAGACGCTCCCTGTCTACCCCCCGACACCCGCTCACACCCCCAGACCCTCACCATCTGCCTGCGCCTCCAGATCCCCGTCATCTCGGTGTACGCGTTCGCGATCGACAACTTCAACCGCAGCCAGGAGGAGATTGACGCGCTGATGGACCTGGTGTGGGTCGAGCTCAAGGAGCTGAGCCGGGAAGGGTGAGTGGGGCGGGGGGCGAGATTGCCTTCCTGCATAAGCACCGACACCCGTACTCACATACCGCAGCGGCTTCCTCGACCGCCACGGCGTGCGCCTGCGCTGCATCGGCCGCCTGGACCTCCTCAAGCCCGAGATGCAGGCGGCGCTGCGCGAGATGGAGGCGGACACAGCGGGCAACAGACGGTGAGTGGCGGTGCGGCGGTGCGAGGGTGCGACGGGTGCTGTGTGTCACCGGCCCGGTGTCGACTTTTGCCGCACAGACCACCGCTGACGACGTAAGCGGCGTGCTCAACGTGTGCGGGCCGTATGCGAGCCGCGACGAGATGACGGCCGCCGTGCGGGACACGGTGGCTTGCGTTGCCGCGGGCACGCAGTCGCCAGAGTAAGTGGCTTTGTCGTCGCTCCTCCCGCTCCCGCTGACGCGCCTAGAAAAATCACATCCCACACCGTCTTCTCCAAGCTCCAGACTGTCGCGTCGGCCAACACAGTCGACAACGGGCACGGCCCGCTCGACATCTTCATCCGCACGTCGGGCGTCAAGCGCCTGTCGGATTTCATGATGTGGCAGGCCGACGAGGACACGCAGATCCACTTTGTCAAGACGTACTGGCCCGACTTTGGGTTTACGGATCTGCTGCCGATTCTGTTGGGATGGCAGCAGAAGGTCTGGCTGGGGGGGAAGAGGCGGCGGTAGGGCGAGCGGGAGGAGCATACGCATGGCACGGCATGGCACGGCGCGACGAGACAACGCATTCTAGACTGTATTATATGTACGAGGGGTGGCATGCATGAGGGGTGTGTGGGGTTTGGCTGCTATGGCGTCTTTCTTATCTAATCTCTCTCTGGGTCGGTGTCAGCACATGCCGCGCCCCAGTCTCCGCGGACTCACAATCGCACGACCCGTCCTTCGGCCCGTCCTTCCACCGCGCGTCCAGCGCCGCCCAATCACAGCTGAACGCCTTCTTCCCCAGCTTGACGTTGACCTCGTTATGCCGCTCGCACAGCCAGCGGCTGAGGCTCTCGCGCGAGCTCACAACCGGCGGGGACGCGGCGATCGCACGCCCAAAGTCGTCGGCGCACCACCCGCACGGGTACAGCGCCGGCAGGGACGCGAGCAGCGCGCGCATGTGGCCCTGCTGCGCGGGCGTCGGCTGGGTCGGGTAGTACGCCGCCGTGGTGTGCAGGAAGGCCCAGGTCGCGCGGCCCAGCTCGGCGGTGTCGGGCGGGCAGTTGGCGCGGGCCGTCGTTGCCGCGGCCGCCACGCCCGCGACGGCCGCTGCTGCCGCCGGGGCGGCAGACGACGACGAAGACGCCGCCGATGTGGACGCCGGTGCGCCTTCCACCCCCGCCTTCTTGCGCACCTTGATCTTGCCGAAATCCTGCCATGTGTTGCACACCTTGCACACCTTGCCGTTCTCGTCGAGGATGAGCCCGGGCGGCAGGTGCGGGTGGGTTTCTTTCGTCGTGCGCTTGGGCTCGGTCGCGGGGGCTGTCATCGTGCGGTGGTGTCTGGGGTGATGGCGAAAGCAAGAATGCAGATGTTATGCAACGACCTGTCGGCGAGGTGGACTGGACTCCCTCGGGCCAACTTTCGTCATGCTTCATAAGCGCCGTTGCCGAAGCCGGCGGTGGTGGGTAAGTGAGCGAGGGAATTTGCTTCCGTGCGGACAGCTTGTGGCGCTCGATCTCGATGCCACAGCGACATGGTGTCGGGCATAGGACGCATGTTGCGCGTTTATGGACAGGCTGTGGCTTTAAGGCCCAGCACAGGCGTGCTGTATTGTGCCATGATGCCTCCGGCAGCTTTGCTTCATCTAGGCCTTGCTGCATGGTCAGTGGGTTACCTTACGATTCTGCAACTTTCTCGGGTCGCGTTCTGCTCGTGTGTTTCTCGGGCTGTAAAGAGATGAGAACGCGTCGCATGTTTTTAAAGTAAAGAAACGATAAGTATTCCTTTGTTCAGTGAAGAAGAACGGATAGACGACGTTCTTCCCTATGGTTGGTGTCTCGGGACGCCAAGTCATCACTGCTGCCAAACAGTTTCATTGTTTCAACTATATATCTTCGCTACATATCGTTCAACGCTGCAACCCCCTTGCAACCATCATAAACTGCACTGAACCGCGCCACACTCCCCACACCGCTCCGCGCGCTTCGCGCGCGCCGCATACACTTATGACTTCATCATATCCTACAACACCACAACACTACCCCACACGCTGCATCTTGTCCATCCCGCCCGCGTGCTCCTCCGCATGCCGCTTGAACCCCCCGCGGCCCCGGAACCCGCCGCCGCCGCGACCACGGAACCCGAACCCGCCGCCGCGGTTGAACCCGCCACGGTGGCCGCCGCGCCCGTGGTGCTGGGGCATCATCTGCTGCTGCTGCTGTTGCTGCGGCTGCTGGGGCGCGGGCATCCCGAGCTGCGGGTTGTTGCCGCCCATGCCCTGCAGCATCATCGGGTTGGCCATGACGTTGCCCACGCCCATACCCATGCCCATGGCGTTTGCGCCCATCGCGGCCTGCATGCCGCCAAAGATCATGCCCTGCGCCGCGAGCATCTGCATCTGGATCAGGTTGGCGTTCGTGATCTTGATGTGGGCCTGCAGCTGCGCCTTGAGGTTTGGCGGCACCAGCGGGTTGCGCAGCGACATCATCATCGCCTGCAGGTACTCCTGCATCGTGTTCATGTCGGGCAGCGGGCCCGAGAACGGGTTCTTGCCGCTCACGTCGGCCTTGTCGTCGCCGTTGGCCTCGTCCTCGTTCTGATCGTCAGCAGGTTGCCCTGTCACCACCGCCCCACAACCCACTCACCTCCTCTTCGCCCGCCTCCTTCTTGTTCTTCTCCAGCTCGCCAGAGACATACGTCTTGACGCGCTCGCGCAGCTCCTCGTCCGGCTGCAGCTTGTCCAGACTCGAAATCTTGCTCTCACACGACGGGCACTCAAAGTCGTGCTCGAGGAGGCGGGTCGAGATGCACTCTTCGCAGAACGCAGTGTTGCAGCATGGTACCCGCACTGCCTCCCACACCAGCTTCTTGCACAGCGGGCACGTCAGCTCGCGGTCGAGCGGCTCCTGTTCTCGGACGTCGGCGCCTGTCAAGGCACGCGGCTTGGTCGCTGCCTGCTTCTGCCATGCGCGCTGGTCGGCGACGGCGCGCACAAAACCACCATCGGCCGTGAGCATTGCTCCGCCAGACGACCCCTCGCCTGTTGTTGGCGTCTCCACCGTCTTGAGGAACATGCGCGGGATACCAGTCACACGGACGTATCGCTTGCCCTGTGCCTGTGGGTCGTTGTTCTCGGGACAGTTCTGGATCCAGTGGCCCTTCTGACCACACTTGTAACAGATGTAGCCTACTGGTGGCTCCTTGTCGGGTGCGACCGAGAAGTCGAACTTTGCGGGTCCTCCGGCCGGGCCAGCGGGCTTGATGGGTCGCCTGTTTCCGGGGTTGTAGCGCGCCTGCGTCGACATATCCATCTGCATCTCCTCCCATGTCTCGTCCTGCTGCTTGAGCATGGCCTTGATTCGCGCGTCTTCGTCGGCGTCACCTGTCGTGACCGCGACAGCTGGCTGGGCCTAACACCTGCGTTAGCTTACACATCGCATCGGCCACCATCTCAACCAACGTACCCCTTTCTCATCCTTGCCATCAAACCGCCTGCTCAAGCTCCCAAACGTGCCGGCCGGGCCACGCGCGCCGCGTCCCAGCAGCCGGTCCTTCATAGCCTCGCGCGCATGCGCCTCGATACGGTGCTCGCCCGTGAGCGACGTCGCGGCGTCGGTGCCGACAATGTAGTTTTGCGCCGTGCCGCGGCCCTTCATGATGGCCGGGCGGCGGCGCACGACAAGCGACGACGAACGCGGGATCTGGTGATCATCATTCTTGAGTTCTGCGGGGTTAGTCCTGCAACTCCCTCCCTCCCACACCCACCCTCTCCGTTCTCCAGCACGACCAGATCAAAGTCCTTGCCGTTGCCCAGGTTGCTGCCCAGCATCACCTGGCGCTTGAAGTCAAACACCGAGATGTGCGTGCCGTCAAACTTGGCGCGCGACTCGTCGCGGCCCGCGCCCCAGCGGTAGAAGACTGTTGACATTGTGGTGGTGGCTGCTAGTGCTAGGGCTAGGAAGGGGAGTCAAGAGGAGCCTCGAGACGTCTCGCAAGCAGTCTGACAATGGGCGTCGTCGTCGTCGAGCTGGTGGTGTACCTCTACGCTAGCTCCAGGTCGACAGGAAGAATGCGATAGGTGACAACGAGCTGCGTCTCCAGTGCTCTATGAACCCGCGATAGACGTGGGCGGCAAGCGAAGTGGGTGATGACAACAATAAGGCTGAGGACTGATGACCTCTAAGTGGCAACGACGACATTGGCGAGATGAGGATGATGATAGGCGGGGGTAAATGTATCAACCGTGGATCGGCTGTTATCTAGCACACGTATTTTATCACCGGAATCAACTCCACGTGCCCTGACCCTTTGATTTAGCGTCTTTATCACGTGTCCAGGCACAGGCGCCAGTGTCACTTCTCCTTCCCTGAGGCCGTTATTTAGCCAAAACACTGCGCCTGGCGCTGCAGCAGGTGCTGCTGCGTTCGAGGCATTCCTCGACGTCCTGAGCTGGCCCGGCTGGCAGGTGTGCACTTGGCTCGACCATCATTTGTATTTTCTCGCGCCGTCTCTCCCACCGTGCCAGGGCTCGAGCTTGGCTCTGCACCGACGCGCTGCCAGTGCTACACTCAGTCTGTTCTTAGATGCGCAGCGGGCACCTGGTTGGCTGCGTCAACCTCGCCAAGGGCGATCTTCATGGCCATATGCTGGTGCTGGTGGTCCTATTGCTGGCCGCGGCAAACGCTCCTGACTGCCTCACTGCTGGCTGGGCCAGGGTGGCCGGGCGTTTGAGCGGCCGTCTGACGTGGTGCCGCGGCTGCGGCTGCGTTCGGCATGCCATTAGGCCATTATGGAACACGACCTGACCCAGTGGCCCGTCACCGCCAGGGGATAGGCGTCGCAGTGTCGCAGCAGCAGATGACCACGACGACGACGACGCGTGGACGAGGGTGAGTGCCTTCTGTCGTGCGTCGTACGCAGACGTGCCAGTGCTGGTCGCTGGAGTCAGGTAGGTCAGCGGCCATGCCGACGCCCGCCGCCCGCCTGGCCCGCCGCACGCCGCCGCCTATCCCACGCCGCGGTGCACCGCGGCGTCGCTGTACCAAATCCTCGGACGCCACTGACTCGGACTCGTCTTGGCACCGTGCATATGGACAGGCAGGCTGGCAGGCTGCTGCGCTGCCGCCGTCGGCGCTGGCCGAGCGGCAACAGGGTGGGGGCGAACAGCGATGCGAGCGAGGAGGCCGAGCGAGGACAGAGGCAATGTCGTCCTGCGCGTGCAATGCGCCAGACAGCACAGGGCGGTGACACGACTTCCGTCATGCTGAGGTCACTGAAATTGGCGGCGGGGGGAAAGGGCAGACGGCGGTGGCCGGACGGCGCGCACGGCGCCCTTTGCCAGTCTGTAGTTTGAGTGCGACGGGTTCCTTGCGCCGCGCCCAGACCGACCTTTTGTTCAGGCCGGCCCTGACGCCCTCTAACGGCGGCAGGCAGCAGCTCAGAGGTGGGAGAGAGCCGAGGGCTGCGGACGGCGGCGGCGGCGGCGGGCGCCTTGTGCCCATTGATACTTGATCCCTTAGATGGGTTTGTTGCAGCAGCAGCAGCAGCTGGCAGATGGGAGGCAGAAGCAGCGGCATGCTATGTATCTGTAAAAACGAAAACGAGCCATACGAATGTGCCTGGTGTTGCTGGTGGTGGTTGTCAGTGCGCTCGCAGTGCTGGTTACAGCGTATTCCAGTTCCCTTTGGCATCCTATTCCCTGGACCCTTGCACCTGCCTGCCTGCTGCCTGCCTGCCTGCCGACCTGCCTGCCCCGTCGCGCCGCCGCCGTCGCCCCACCCACCCCTTTTGCTGCTTTGCTCATCGTCACCTGGCAGGCAGCACCACACCCACCCTACACACCTTCCTTTGGAGCTGCACACACACACCCATCTCCTCATCCTCACCACATCTCACTCTCACTTCATCCTTGCACGCACCTCGACACACGCCCAACAGTCGCATCGACCCAACGCACGCACTGTACAACCCACGACGCAGCCTGCACTCCACAGCACTCAGCTCCACCCCACCCTTGCCTCCGCCTGCGCCATTAACCCCCACCTCGTCCCTCCACTCTAGGTGAGTGAGAATGGCGACCACCTCACGTCCCTCGCACCAGCTAACCCACCCCCAGTGCCCAGCTGCACCACCACCGCCTCGCTCCCTCTGAGCCACTCGCCCCTACGCACTCTCACTCGTTTTCTGTCTCCACCATGTTCGACTCTGCCTCGGCCCGCTCTTCGCCCCACCGCAGCTCTAGCCACAGCCCACAACTGTTCCACCCCAAGCCTGTCCCCTTCGCCCGGCCCGCGTTCACATCGTCGTATTCTTCTCCGCTTCTGACGTCTTCTGGCTCGGGAACTTCCCCACCCACTGCTGGCTCGTCGTCCGTGTCCTGCTCGCCTTCCCCGCCCTCGCCACACATGAAGCCCACACCACTGGGTGGCAACAAGCACCGGCCAAAAATGCCCAAGAAGATGTCGTCGACGTCGGGCAAGCAGCAGCGCGTGCAGCTGTCCATCGAGGTCAAGGTCGAGCGGTCGCGCTGCGGCATCCACAGCCTGTTTGTGCCCCTTGGACGCGCGCCGCCGCCCGCACCGCCCACATCACCAGTGTTTGGACAGAGCTCAAACCACCACCACAACCACGCGCTTAAGCCCGACCCTGCATGGCCACACGACTCCAAGACAACGTGCGAGGAACGCTGGGTCGAAGATGTCGGCATGGGGCAGCACTCGATGGAGGTTGATTAAGCCTCGCCCACCCCCAAACCCTCGGTGTTCGGTGGTCGACTGGTTTCAACCCCCAATGTCACCGCATGACAGCAGCATTTACGACTCGTCCATGTCCCCACCAACGGTGCTCACTCTGTTTTTCTTTTCTTGGGCTTAATCTCCGTGTCTTCATTATCGCCAATGTCCCTCGCTGTTCCCCCAGTGTCACCGTCATATAGTAGCATTACAGAAAAAAATCCCATACAAACGACGACGCGCCATAGAAGGGCGCCTGTAAGATACATGGATGGAAGGTTTGACAGAGTGTGTGGAGGGGCGCGGAGGCAAAACGCGTCGGAGGGTGGGTGGGTCATTTGGGAGGGTTCTCATTCGTCGTGGTGTGTGAGGGTGTGAGGGCATGCAGGGATGGCAGGAGTGTGCAGCCTGCATGCCTGTGGCATGCAGTCGCAGGGCACAGCTGCGTTGTCGTGCTCGACGCGCTCGACGCCGGACAGAAGGTCTGCGACGATGTCTCGACGGCAATGTTCTCAGCGAGCAATGCGGCAAAACGGCCAATGCGTATGGAATGTTCCTCTCACGGTCGCCGAGCGCAGCCACAATGCCGACCGCCAGCCAAGCCGAGGCACATCGCAATCGTTGCGCGCCCATCGACGCCACCACACCGCCGTCTAGCGCGGAGCGCAGACACACACCATTGAAGTGTGTGCGGGCAAGGCATAACACACACGCAGGCGCTGTCGCTCCGCGGCGGCACCGCTCCGTTGTCGGCATGCCGCGCCCGGGTCCGCCATTGAGACGGCGTGCACGATATAAAGCAGATGGTGTGATGGCGTGAAGCTGACCCCTCACCATCTCACCCGCTGACGACACACACACACACACGATGCACCTCGCAATCCTCGGAGCGTCCGGCGGCGTAGCGTACAACGTGCTGCTCTCCGCGCTGTCCGACACGCGCGTGGACCGCATCTCGCTCCTGCTGCGCAAGCCGGGCGTGTTCGAGTCCAACGAGCATGTCGCGCCTGCGATCGCGAGCGGGCGCGTGCGCATCGTGCAGGGCGACGCGACCCGCGAGGTGGACCTCGAGGCGCTGCTCGGCGCCGACGTCCAAGTCGACGTACTGGTCACCTCCATTGGTGGGTGCGGCGCTGTGACCGGTTCCGCTGAAGCCAGGCGGCGCGCCGCGCCTCACTCTGCGCGGGATCGTGATCGACCAGCCGGGGGTGTGTACCCGTTCCGCGCTGGCCCTTGTACGCGTCCTCGCGCGCCTGCACGCCACGCCGCGCGTGGTCGCCGTCTCGTCGATGGGCATCGGGGACAACCACGCCCTCATGCCGCTGCCTTTGCGGGTAAGCCGCCTCCGCCCGTCGCACGCTCACGAGCAGATCCTCTACCCGTGGCTCCTGCACACGCCGCACCAAGACAAAGAAGGGCTCGAGTACCTCCTCCAGCGGGCCGCGGCCGGGCTCGCGACGCCGCACGACGTGCCGTCCATCCTGTCGGCGTCCGACGCGGCCACCGCGCCCGAGGCATTCCTCCCCGAGGTGGTGGTCGTGCGTCCGGCGCTGCTGACCGACGGCGCGGGCGAACACGAGGTCAAGGCGGCCGAGGACGCGTACACTTACTACGTGTCGCGCGCTGACGTCGGGCGGTTCATCGCGCACCGGTGCCTGTTTGGCGACGAGTGGGTGAACAAATTGCCGGTGGTGGGGTACTAGTGTGTGTGTGCTCGACTTCTGTAGCGTTCCGTATGATCTGCGTCTATTGTTATGTACATATGTGCTGCTATGTGCTGCGTGCATGTTTTTATAGCCTCGCGATTGCGATAAGGATGTCACGGATGCCCCAAGCCGTGGCGCTACTTGCGAGCAGCCCGCGTGGCCCGTGGGTTGAATGAAACCGGGCGGGCGGGCGGACGTTTTGCCCTTGCTTTCTGTAGCTGGCCGCAGCACCGCCACCTGCAGCATCGGTTCCAGGAAACCCAGGCATTCGAATACTGCGCGCGCACTGGCCGCGTCGTCGTCGTCTCTGTCGCTGCAGTCTTCCTTGAGATGCATCATTCCCCGCTCGGGCCATGCAGCCCCCCCACTCGACGCGCTGATCATCACGGCGACTGAGACGACGACTCACTTGCTTCTGCTGCTATTATCATCACGTTGATCACCATCATCGCCGCCGCTGCTGCTGCTGCTGCTGCTGCTGCTGCTACATCCACCCCCCACCTTGCCACGCGTTACAGAATCCCTACCTCCACCAGTCTCGGCCCAGCTTCCCCTGCCAAGTAGTCCCTGTAGTGCACGCTACCGTCACTGCTGCTGCTAGCTGCTGTCGCACAAAAGTTCCCGTCCCGGCTACCGTCGTCACTGCCAGCTAGCTACTAGCACCGCTGCTACCTGCTGCGTGCGTACGTCTGTGTGTGTGCGTCCTCCGCGGCGCAGCCTGCCTCCACCCAGTCGCCGCCAAAGCTATAGCTCAAAAGAACAAAGTCGGTCCATCACGCCGTCGTCGACCTCTGCCGCCCTCCGCACCGCGCCGCGTCGTGCGCCCCCCCCCAACCCCGCCCTAGCATCACAGCCGCGCGCTGTCAATGCCCGAGCGGTCTTCCCTCACCACCACCCCCAGCAGCAGCAGTAGCAGCAGGAGCAACCAACGCAAGGCTAGGACCCAGCCCGTAGCCGCGAGTTCCAGTGCCATCACGCTGGATTCGCCGGCCGGCACCCTCATCTCCACCTGGCCAGAGGAGCAAGACTACGACGAGGACGAAGACGACAACAACAACAAGGGATATGACCTCGGTGTGCGCCCAAGCAACCGCCAAGATCCATTCTACATCCCCGCGCACCACGCCTACACGCGCACCCAGTCCCAGAAGTCGCTCACAGCCAGCAGGAGGGACAGCCTAGACTCGAGCGACAACCGCCGGCTCACGTTCGACGCCCCAGACCACGAACAGCTTGCCAAAGGCCGCCGGCCCAGCCAGAGGCTGTACGATACCACCACTGGACGCGCCCTCCCCGCCGGACCGCTCGGCATGATTGCTCGCAGCCCAACGGTCCGGCGAGTGTCCGAGGCGATTCGCCTGGCAAGCGAGCGCGTCGTCAACCTCGCTGGAGACGACAAGGACGACGACAAGGACAAGATCAACGAGGACGACTATGACCACATCCTCGACTCGCCCGATAGCTTTGACAAGCCCATCGAGTCGGCCCCGCCGTCGCCGCGCAAGACGGCGTCGCGGCCGCGGACAGTGTTGCGAGGGCGGACATTGTGTATCTTCGGCCCCACCAATCCCGTCCGAATAGCAATGGACCAGCTCATTCGTTTCCCGTAGGTCAGAGGACCGCCGCGCACGCTGACAGGCAGATGGACAGAACCGATCATCCTCTGCCTCATTCTCGCCAACGCCGTCGTTCTCACGATCCAGTCGGCGCCGTATCTCATCACGCCGCGCGTCGGCGCGCCTTACTTCCATACATGGGAGGACTACACGCTCTTCGCACTGTTTCTCGTCTTTACGTGAGCGTGACAGCCTGTGGCGCAGCTGACACCCGCAGTGTGGAAATGTTTGCCCGTATCATCGTCACCGGGTTGATCCTGGACCCCGAGACATCAATACCGGCGTTCATCAGGCGGTCACGTATCCGGTTCCACAACTACTGGTTCCCTCACAAGCACGAGGAAGCATTGCAGCAGGGAACAGCAGAGACGTACCGCGAGGACACATGGAAGAACAAGCCACCGCCGCCTGTCCGCAGCGCGACCATGGGCCCCGCAAAGCCGAAGAAACAGAAAATCATCCCCGAAGCACCTTTCCAGAAGGCCGTCGCCAAACAGACAACACTGATCGTCGAGGGTCGGCCATATTTGCGCCACTCGTGGCACCGTATTGACATGCTCGCGGTCGTCACCTTCTGGATCTGCTTCGCCCTCGCCATGACCGGCACCGAGGTGCAGGAGACACGGCACATCTTCATCTTCCGTGCTCTCAGTGTACTTCGTGCATGTCGCCTGCTGGTCATCACATCCGGTACCGCCACCATTCTCCACTCTCTCAAGCGCGCGGCGCCTCTCCTCCTCAATGTCGCCTGGTACATTGTCTTTGCCGCCGCCCTGTTCTCCATCATTGGCGTTCAGAGCTTCAAGGGATCGTTCAGGCGCCAATGCGTCTTCACCAACCCCTACAACGAATCCGAGACGGTCGAAGGAGGCTTCTGCGGAGGATTCATTGATCCAGAGACGTTGCTGCAACACTCGTATCTGAACTTTGACAACTCGACGTCCAAGATTCTCCCGAAAGGCTACATCTGCCCCCTGTACTCGGTCTGTGAGACCCAGGGACAGTCTGCAAACGATGGTAGCACAAGTTACGACAACATCTTCAAGTCGCTGATCCAAGTCTTGATCATCGCCGGAGGTGAGTTGTGTGTGTCCTGTTCATGGCAACTGACCCTCCAGTCAACACATGGTCCGGGCCCATGTACAACGTCATGGACACCGACTTTTACGGCTCGGCCGTGTTCTACCTTGTTGCCATCATCGTTCTCAACTTCTGGCTCATGAACTTGCTCATTGCCGTCGTTGTCAACGTCTTCCAAGATATTCGTGCAGAGACCAAGCGCTCGGCCTTCGGTGCCGATGAAAAGATTCTTGTCGAGCCCCAGTGGGCAATCGACACCAAAAAGCGATGGGAGCCGTCGACGATGCTCAAGCTCTACCTCAAGACCGAGATCTTCTGGGTCCTGCTCATTGTCGTGGACCTCATTTCCCAGGCCTTCAAGCAGCATGACTCGTCGCAGCGCCTCTTGAAGCTGTTGCGTGAGTGTGTACTATCCAGCCGAGTGCTGACCATCCAGGCAACATGGAGATCGGGTTTTCCATTGTCTGGCTGTTCGAGATGGCTCTTCGTTTCGTGGCGTACTGGCCCGACTGGCGCGTCTTCTTCAGTCAGTCTCGCAACGACTTCGATCTCTTCCTCGCTCTCGGGTGTGGCATCATCCAGATCCCAGCAATCCGCAGAACCGGCATTTACGCATGGCTCACCGCGTTCCAACTCCTCCGTTGGTACCGTGTGATCCTCGCGTTCCCGCGCATGAAGCCTCTTATTGTCGGTTGGCCGCTATGTGTCGACGCTAACCCCTCCAGGCCAACGTGTTCGGAAGCTTCACCGGTATGCTGAACATGGTCATCTTCCTGTTCTTGATGCACTTCCTGGCAGCATTGATGGTAGGTGTTCCGCGGTGACCAAGCTGACCCGTAGGCTGTGCAGCTGCTGCGTGGTGACATGGCTGCTGCTGCCGAGGAGAACGCGATGATCGACTTTGGTCAAGTGTACAACGCCTTCTTGGGTCTATACCAGATCTTCTCGACTGAAAACTGGACAACGCCACTGTATAATGCGGTGAGCAGGCTCTGGTCGCTCCCCGCTTAGCTAACCTGTCCCCAGATGCAAGCCGGCTGGACGTACAACCAAGGTTGGATCATCTGTATTTTCCTCATGATCTGGTTCTTCTTCTCGAGCTGTAAGTGACCACCGGCTGGCACCACTGACTCCCAGTCATTCTCCTGCAAATGTTCATCGCGGTCATCAACGAAAACTTTGAAGTCGCCGAGGAGCAGAAGCGTAAACAACAGATTGAGAACTTCATCCGCAAGTCGGCGCCAGTGTCCACCCACGTCACATTGCTGGAAAGATTGAATCCCTACCGGTTGCTAAAGGCCCGCCACAAGGCAGTCCGTGTCGACGCGTTGCCTCCAAACCTTATCCTTCCCCTCAAGCAGAGTATCGGCGCAGATGTTGGCGCTCCTGTCATCGAGGACGAGTCGACTGGCACCAATGCTGCTCTTCGCAGGCTCTTCGGCATGGATCCGGAGGGTGACCAGTCTATTCCTCTCCGCAACCTAAATGCCGAGAAGCGCAAGTCTACCCGCATGGCCACCATCATCGAGGACGAGTTCGAAACCGATCGAGGACTGTAAGTGACAGCAACGTAACCGCCACCTAACAGTCGCAGAACTGATCTCCTGCCGCCGCTTCACGGCGGTCCATCGGCGGACGAGCATATGGATGTGTTGCGAGAAAGGCGCAACCAGCAGGCCGATTTCATCGCTGCCCACCCCAGCTATGACCGCAGTCTGTGGATATTCTCCAACCGCGGTCCCATTCGGAACTTCTGCCAGGCACTTGTGCCCCCAGCCTACGGGTTCCGCATCAATGGTCGTCCCGCACACCCTTTCTGGAGCTTGGTGTTCAAGTTTGTCATCTTTGCGACAGTGGTATCGAGTGTGGTCGTCGCCGCCATCTCGACGCCTCTCTATAGAAAGCAGTATTACGCCAAGCACGGCTATCACCACTTTACTTGGTTTGACAGCACCGAGCTCGCTCTTGCTGTAGTCTTTGTCCTCGAGTTCTTTATCAAGATTATCGCCGACGGCTTCATCTTCTCCCCAAACGCGTACCTGCTTTCCATCTGGAATCTGGTCGACCTGGTCATCCTCGGCACAATTATCGTCAACACCACCACAGCGATCCTCGTGGTCGGAGGGCTGAGCCGGACGACTCGCGCGTTCAAGGCTTTCCGTGCCCTCCGTCTCGTCACCCTCTTTGCGCGTCTACGTGATACCTTCCACGCAGTGCTCTTCGCCGGCATGGTTCGTATAATTGATGCCTGTGTGCTCATGATCCTCTACCTGATTCCTTTCGCTGTTTGGGGGTGAGTGCTGACTCGGTCGACATGCGCTAACATCTGCAGCCTAAACATCTTCTCTGGTCTCCTCGCAAGCTGCAACGACACGAGTGGTGACGTGTTGTTCGGAACAGAGTGCGTGGGCGAGTTCTCATCATCGCCCGTCGGCGACTTCAACTTCCTCGCTCCGCGTGTGTGGGCGAACCCCGCGTTTGGCGGCAGTATCTGGGCCTTTGACAGCTTCCGCCAGTCCATGCTTATTCTCTTTGAGATTGTGTCGCTCGAGGGCTGGACCGACGTCATGGCTTCGACCATGAACATTGTTGGCAAGGGCCAGCAGCCGCAGACCAACAACCGGCAGTGGAACTCGATATTCTTCATCATCTTCAACCTCTTCGGTGGCGTCATTATCCTGACCATCTTCCTAAGGTGCGGACTGGACTTGCTTATACGAAAGTTTACTCACATCACACAGTATCATTATCGAGAACTTCAAGATCCGGTCAGGATCGGCACTGCTCACCGTGGAGCAAAAGCAATGGGTTGATATGGAGCTGTACATCAAGCAGCAGGTCCCGTCCAAGCGACCTCGCCGACGTCCTGGTGGATTCCGAGGATGGTGCTACGACCGCACCGTCAACAAGACTGGCTACTGGGCACGCTTCTTCACCTTCCTCTACTTTGTCCACATCTTCCTCTTGATGACCCAGGACTACTCGAACAACATCATGTCTGACCGACAGCTCGGTGGGTTGCTATGCTTTCCACATTCTAACCCTCCACAGACTCTATATTCTTGGCGTTCATTGTCGCCTATGCCGTTGACATCCTCGTAAACTTCTACGGACTCGGCTTCAAGAGTTTCCGAACGAACGGCTGGAACATCTACGATGTCGTCGTCATTATTGGATGTTTCGTGACAACGATCCCTGCAATCCACGCCAGCTCGGACACTGCCAGCGGTCTCGCCAACAAGCAGGTCCAGAAGCTGTTCTTGACAATGTACTGTCTCAAGCTTGTTCAGCGCTTGGACTCTCTCAACCAGCTGTTCAAGACTTCGATGTGAGTTGGCTTGTGTTCATGTCGAGCTCAACTCACGCCCCCCAGTGCCAGTCTTCCCGCTATCGGCAACCTGTTCCTTCTCTGGGCAGTCCTGTTCATCTTCTTCGCCATTGTCGATGTTGAAATCTTCGGCCTCACGCGGCAAGGAGGGGTTGCCGAGTCTCGCTACCAGAACTACAACACGTTTGGCAATGCCCTCATCATGCTGTCCTTCTGCTCCACAGGAGAGGGCTGGAACGGGTACATGCACGACTAGTAGGTCCTCACCCGCTTGACTGCTTCTAATACCACAGCACTATCGAGTTCCCTCGCTGTACCGACTCCTCCAACTACCTGAACTCGGACTGTGGCAGTGTAGGCTGGGCATACGTCCTGTTCTGTACCTGGAACGTTCTCAGCATGTGGGTTGAACGCTTTTAGTTCACGCTGACCCGCCAAGGTACATCTTCCTCAACATGTTTACTGGTGTTGTCGTCGACTCGTTTGCCTATGTCTACCAAAAACCCACGGGCACTTCGCTTACGCGTGAACAAATTCGTGGGTGTTCCGCCCTCATCGCGTTTACCCGCTAACCACAACAGGTTTGTTCAAGAAGGCTTGGTCTGAAGTCGACAAGAACCGCACAGGCTATATCAAGCGGAAGGACTTTGCCAACTTCTTCTCTGTAGGTGGCAGGACCTCTGCAGCTGGGCGCAGCTGACACAGCGCAGAAACTCACCGGCGTGTTCGAGGTCCGCCTCTATCCTGTCGACGCTTCCGTGCCGAACATCATTCGTGCATCAAGCCCAGACCCACACGATCCGACGGCCAAGCTCTACACTGTCGAGAGTGCTCGCCACACGGTGGACACTCGAAACGTGGAGGAACATATCGACGAGATCGACTTCAAGAAGGTCACTCAGCGCCGAAAGGAGTACGTTCGCTTGTTCTACGAAGCGAGGATTTCAGAGGAACCCGGCCGCGGCATCGCTTTCACGGACATGCTTCTCATGCTTGCGCACTACAAGCTGATCAACGACGACGAGGCTCTGCAGGTCAAGGACCTGCTGGAGCGCCGCGCCAAGCTCGAGAGAGTGGACGACCTCGTCAACCTTGACCGTGTTCGTGGTCTCCTGCGCACCATCTACTGGCGCAGGCGGTTCCTCAAACAGCGCAACGAGAAGCTCCGCATCCTGACGGACGAACAAGATGGAATGCCCGCCATTGTTCTCGAGCCCATGTCCATGACGTCGCCGCCGACTTCAGCGCCGACTTCGCCACTGGAAGGGGAGCGCAACCCGTTCATCCAGGGCCTAGGCTCGAGCCCCACCTCTCCCTTCGGTTCACCGCCGATCCAGTCGATACTCATTCCCGGCACAGAAACGCCAACTCGAGGGTCCCCCTCACCCCACTTGAGCCCATCCTCAACACCCACAACCCCCACATTCCCGCACTCTCCCAGCACTGTCCTCAGCCACTCGGCGGTCGACCGCTCGACCGTCTCGGGCCATATCCCGTCGCTGTCCGTCAGCACCGTGCAGCGGCCTGGCTCATTTGCTCGGCGGTCGTCCAACGACGGCTCGCACCTCTCCTCTGACGGAGGCCACAGACGGTTAGTTGATCTTTTGGTCACAGATGAGCCCAACTGACGCCCTCAGCGAGCCGTCGGTCGAAGAACCAACCCACGAGGACCTGCTCAACTCGATGGCCACATCCGTCTGGGGCGACATGATGCGCGAAGCCGTCGACCACGAAAACGAATCTGACGAGTTGAAATAGAGCCGCTTAGTCCACCACTGTCTTAGTATTTTGTTAGAACGAACGAACCTGCCTCACGCATCCTCATGTCTTAGACGCCTTTTTGGTAACCAACTATCTGTACATTTATCCATGGCCTGATGCACCTGTACAATTGACACGAGTCTTTCTCTATAATAATTTTAGCTACCTACACTAGACGTTGAGGAGGGTGGCGCTCTCCTCGTCCATTGGCGCGTCGTCGCCGCTCGCGGCCGACCAGCGGTCGGGCACGGCAGGGAAGTAGATGCGTTCCATGGCGGTGCGGAAGCGCTTGCGGTACTGGAGGGGCGTGACGATGGTCGGCTCGCCGCGTCCGCCACCGCCAAAGTCCTTGACCCACGACTCGACCTTCTTGTCCCATGTAAATGTGCGGATGTAGTCCACGACGCCGACGACGAGCTGCTGGTGCTCGACGTCGACGCCGACGACGAGCGAGTAGTCCATCACGTTGAGGTTGGAGAGGAAGAGCGTGTCGTTCCATAGCGCGGTGCGCAGGATCCGCTTTGAGTGGTCGCGCAGGTACAGCGGGTTGGTGTACGACAGCTCCATGAGGTTCTCGTCGAGCAGCACCTCGTTGACCTTGCCCGTCGGCTTGATGAGCCGGTTGCGCGTGCTGCCCTTGAGATCGTAGATCTTGGCAAACTGCCGCCCGTAAAACAGGTTCTCCTGCACCAGCACGTTCATGTGCATCGAGTGGCCGGTCACGGCGTTCCGGAAGCCAATCTTGAAGATGCCGTACGTTTTCGCCAGCGCCGTCGGCCGCCCGCGCTGGAACGCAGTCGACGTGTACTCGAAGTACGCCGGCGCAAACTTTGTGATCGCGTCCATCTCCAGCCGCGAGATCTCCTTGACGATGAAGCGGTCGTCTGTGGCGTTAGTGAGCAGCACGACACAAAAACACCCACCCTTGGTCTTGAGGAACGCCGAGCCAGACTTGCCGCCCGACGCGTCAAACTTTGCGCAGCGCGCCAGCGATTCGACAAAGCTGTCCTCGCACTGGCACGCCTGTCGGAGAGCCGCAAACTGCTCGGCAAAGAAGATGCGGCACGAGATGGTCGACGCGCCAGCCTCAAACTCGTACTTCAAGTGCGAGCCCGTCTCGCGTCTCGACACGTCGTCCGTCTCCATCGCTTCGTCGACCGAGATGATGTCCCACTGTCTGTCCGTCGTCATGTCCTCGAGGTGCGAGGGCTCGTGCCGCCGCGCACGGGCAAGGTTGGTCATGGCACGCATCTGGTCGCGGTACGGCTTGGAGCTGAGCGTGAAGGCGATGATGCTCGTCGGCTCATTCTCGCGCACAATCACACGCGAGTCGACGAAAATGTGCTCAGCAGCAGATAACGGGTACTCGAGCGGCGTGAAGTCGCCCGCACGAAACGCCCACAGGCCAGTCAGCGTCTTGAGGATCGACGAGCGCTCGCCTCCGCCACCCGAGCTCATCTCGCTCTCGGACATTTGAGAGAGCGCAGACAGCCCCTTGCGAGTCCCGATCTCGTCCTCGGTGAGCTGGGGGAGCGGCGTAGGCGGCGGGAGAGGGGCATTTGTGTCGAACGGTGCGAGCTCGATGTGCAAGCGGTCCTTTGGCCGGCGGCTCTCCATGGTCGATTCGCTCATGAACGAGCTGGGCGCGGAGACGTCCAGGGCAGAGTTGTTTTGATCACCGTGCTTCGGCACCTCTTGAGGCTGGGAACCAGACGGACCTGCCTCAGCTCCGTCATCGATCGGAACAATCGGCAGCACCGCAGGCCGTGGAGCACTCGGCGACGACTGCTTGCGGCGAGGCTTGGCTCTACCAGTCGAATCGACGCTCACGTCACTCGCATCGCCGTCGTCCTCCTCGTTGTCCGCCCCAGACGAGTCCGAGTCAAACTCGTCGCGGAAGGCGTCGCGCACGTTGCTGAAGAACTGCACCTTGGCCTTGGTGACACCGACTCGCCCGGCACGTTTTCCGCGAGCGGCAGAAATACGCTTCTGGCGATCACGCTCTGCCTCGCGCGACAGCTTGTC
The DNA here is from genome assembly GCA_026725045.1 of Vanrija sp. TS_01. NCBI lineage: Eukaryota > Fungi > Basidiomycota > Tremellomycetes > Trichosporonales > Trichosporonaceae > Vanrija > Vanrija sp. TS_01. The sequence goes on from JAPKIE010000005.1 coordinate 1,222,156, forward strand.
AAAGTGCCGAGCAATGGACGTCACTCTTGATCCAGCACCGACCACACGCCGAGGCACCGGCCTGATGGTAGCAGGCGACGCTTGGCCCAGCGATAGTGGCGGCTCGGACGCTTTTCTGGGTGTCTTGCCCTTACCGGGTAGTCTAGGCTTGCCCTCGGTAGACATTGTCTTCGGGACGGTAACTCTTGGCGAAGGCGCAGCGAGGTACATGTCCTTGGGGCGAAGCCCAGACGGAGATGTCGCGCGCGATAAGCGGCCCCTCGAGCCGGAGGGGTCTCCACGCTTGGCAGATGAGACGACGCGGGAGGCATTGACCGCATAGCTGCGATCGCCATCAGATAACAGGTTCGAACGCGGGTCCCTCCCGTGTCGTGAAGCACCAGCCTGCTCGCCAGTTCGTCCACGGCGTAACCGGGGCCGAGAGGGCCCTGCTCCCATGTCGCTGTCCGAGACCTCGGACCGCTCATGACCCCTGCGGCGCAATGCTCCCGACATCGATCTCGGACGCTCCATTAACACGTCGGGGATGGGCTCAAACTCCTGCCCGCCAACCGAGTCCTGGAACCGCTTGACCAAGTCGGCGACTGTCGGCGGCTGCCGCGACCGCCGCGGAAGGCGCGAAACAAAGCCGTGGTTATGGGCATCGCTGTCCATGCCACTCGAGGGACGGTCGGCGACGGGCGTAAAGGTCTGCGCGTGCGGTCTGCGCGGGATGGCGGAGATTGTCGAGTCACTGTCATAGTCTCGGGTCGTGTCGGCATCGGCAACAGGATTGGGAGCCGACCTGGCAACGGTGGCAGTCGGCGTAGCAGTCTTGGAGGAGGCGACAACGCTGCTCTCGGCCGCAACCGGTGTGCTGGGTGGCTCGGTTGGTGGGTCGCCATCTTTCGGCGCTTCAGATGAGCCGCTCGCCACATCCGGAGGGTGCTCCTCAACAGGAGTGGAGGGCTTTGAAGGCGCCGCGCCTGGTTCTGAATCACCCTTCTCCTTCTCGTCCACCTCTGGCACCGAGATGCTCGCCATGTTCTTATCAAGCGAGCCAAAGACATCCTGGGTGGCGAAGAGGCGCTTAAGATGCGTCGCCGTCACTGCGACGTCAGTAATGGTCATGCACCGTCAACCTACTTCGGCGCAAGTCCTTCTCTGTAGGCATGTAGAGCTTCTCAACCTCCAAGAAGTCGAGGCTGCATTGTCAGCGCCGCCCACCTTTTCAGCTCGCTACTCACTCCCACTGGATGACCTTGTCCTGCAGCGCCTGGAGCACGACATTGATGGCAAGCACGTCGGTCGGCGGCGCCTGCTTGTACGTCCTATTGAGCGAGTTGACCATCTCGTCGCGATCGGCCACGGCGCGAGTCAGCAGCGCATCGCGGTCCTTGCGCATGCCGGGCAGCTTTTCGGGGTCCACCAGGTCATCCGAGAAGCTGCGCAGGCGGAAAAGGACCGAGTCGAAGAACGCCTGCGTCTTCTGCAGCGCGCTCTCGTACTCCTGGTTGCGGATCGCCACCTTGTCCTCGACCTTGGTCATGAGCTTGATCGACGGCCGCACTGGCTCGAACAGCTCGATCGAGTCGTTGTGGATACGGATGACCATGTTGTGGTGCGCAAAGTATCGGATGTGCTCGCGGTACGCGTCGTGTGCGCAGCCGAGCCCTGTTGGCGTACGCGGAGGGTAGAAGCAGTGCTCGAGGTACGCGCCCCACGACATGCGCCACGTCTCCTCGCGGATGACCGTTGGCTCCCAGCTCTTGTTGCACTGTCGGCAGTAGCTCCACGTGAGAATGTGCTCCTCGTGCCCTGCCAGAGGGCACATGAACTGCTCCATGACGATCTGGAGGCGTCTCTCGCCGTGCACCAGCACGTCGTAGTGGAACAACATGAGGTGGTCGCAGTTTTTGTTTGGGCAGCGGTGACCCGCGTTGGCGACCATGGAGCCGAGGAACTGGCCGAGAGTCTGGTCGTCCTCCTGATAGAAGTTGATCTGCGTACGCATGGGCTCGACACATGGCTTGTCTTGTCCTTGACGGTACAGCGACTTGATGTACACGATGCCCTGGTAGTTCTTGGGCAAGAGCGGTCCAGGGTTCTTCTTGACGTAATGCTGCCAAATCTTGAGCTGCTGCGAGTGCTCATGCTCGACAAATGCGAGCTTGCTGTCGTCGAGGAAGTCGTTGGGGTTCAACAGCACGCGGTACGGATCGCCAGCCTTGCTATGTGTGAGGATCTGGCTCGTCGTGGTGCTGGTGGTCGGTGTAGCGGGGATGGGGGTAGGGGACGGTGTGCCCGGGGCGGACGGGACGTTGGGAACGATGGGCGATGGCGCGGTCGTGGAGGGAGAGGTGGACACGGGGGCCGTAGACAGCGAGGCGACAGACTCGGCAGCCGATGTGCTCTCACCCTCCTTGGGCAACGAGCTCGGGCCAGCACTTTCGGGCGGCGTCGTCTCGCCTTCGACCAGAATCGCCGGTGCTTGTGCGGCAGCGACCGGTGTAGGTGCGACCAACACCGGGGCCAGATCCTTGGTGGGCGACTGCGCCTGTGCCATGATAACAGGTGCAGTCTGCGACACGGGAATCAACGCCTTGGACTGCGGCTCGCGCTTCTCATCCTGCAGAATGGCCTCGGCCTCCTTCTCGTCGTGCCGCTGTCGCAACTCGTTGAGGGTGCGGTCCAATGACGCCATCTTTGCGAGCGCATATGGTGGCGGAAAGCGGACAGCGACGGACGCAGATAGCAGAGTGGTCAGGTACGGCTCGAGCGACTCGGCAATCTGGATCGTCAACGCCTCAGCCTCTTGCCGCTCGCGCTCCTTGTCGTCCGTATCTGAGCCCATCGGCGTGCCCAGAGGGTTTGACTTCTCGGAGAAGATGCCCTTTTCGCGATATTCCTCAAGCAGGTCGAGCAGGTCCTGAAACTCCTGTGGCATGGGCGGGCGAGGTGGGACCATGTGGAACTCGTCGCCGTAGAGGAAGGCCTCGTTCTTCAAGTGGTAGGCAACCAGTGCATTGAAGTCGGCAAGGACCTTGACCTTGCGAAGCGTCTGCAGGTCCTCTCCTCGCAGAATGATCGTGCCCCCGAAGCCATTGTGCGTGCCCTCGAAGCGCATGTAAGTCTTGCGGCGGCCCGGGATGAGCTCGTGCTCAAAGGTCTGAACCCTAAAGTCGGCACAGCGCCCGAGCCTCGGCTCTAACACCAGGCGGTCCATGGAGCTGACAATGTCGGCATGGGTGCAGCGTGCGACCTGGTGGATGGCCGAGAACTTGACGCCGCGCGCGACGACAATGTTGGCCTGGTGCAGGAACTCGAGGGCGATACGCGAGACAAAGCGCTCAACGAGCACAATGTGCGGCCGCAGATCAATGATACGGTTGGTGAGTAACCGGAGGTAGTCACGTTCTTGCTTCAAGATCGGGTCGAGCGACATGAACTGTGTCTCGACGCGGTGGTAGTCGAGCGGGAAGGTGATGACCATGATACGGGGATTGACTAATCGGCGGGCCATGGCCTTGTGCGCGACGTTCTTGGTGATGACGATGCCGTCGACATATTCCGAGTCGCTAATCTTGCCGCCGGGGACCTTCTTGAACTTGATGTATGTGCGCACGTCGATCGAGTCGCCCGCGCGGATCGCTGGTCTGAGGTTGGTCGATACCCGGAGCAACAGGCGGCTAAGCACTCTGTGCCACTCGTTCGGATGTGGCACATTCTCCTGTTCCAGCGCCTGGCGGAGCATGGTGTTGAAGTGCTCGAGCGACGGGCCAGAGATGTACTCGCCTGGCGCGACAAACGAGTACGACCTCGCACGCCACAGGCCGTCCTTGCGGTCGGTATCCAGGAGGGCGTTCAGGCCGCCCGTGTTGGTCATGGACGCCAGCCTGCTCTGTAACAGGCGGTGGTGCATCGAGTCGGACATGAATCTCCCGTCCTCTGACTCCATCGTCTCGGTGCGGGGGAAGGCAATGTGCGGGGCAGAATGTCCGATCTCCGCGGGGAAGTCGATGCGGCGGCGCTGGAGATCCATCCCAGGGCTGGGGCTCGGCGTCTGGGACGGGGACATGCTGTGTCCCTGGTCATCCGAGTTGTCATCGCCGTTCATGCGGCGGAACGGCGCCGGCGCCGGTGGTGCCCCGTGCCACAGGTGGCCCTCCTCGCTGTCTGACGCGTCGGACGTGTCGTCGGGCGTGAACGGCCGCTCTGGCAGCTCGGACAGCCCCCTGGGCCAGTAGCGCGTAACTGCCGACTCGTCGATGGCCGATAACGACTCGCTCGGCTGGCGCTGGAAGAGCTGAGCAGCCGCATAAGGCGAGTACGGCGACGTCGAGTATGGAATCTCTGGCGATCTAACACGGTCCGGTAAGATGGACATGTTTGAGTTGATCGACCTCCTGTCGTCGTCGTCGTCATAGTCCTCCATGATCTTGAGGCACAGGTTACACACGCGCACCATGCCGTCCTGTCCGAAGCGACGCGCGCCGATAATATTAGACGCGCAGCGGCCACAGAAGATCTGGCCACAGATACGACAGTGGTGCTTTCTGCGCCACGTCGTGAACACCTGGGCGCAAGTCGTCAGTGCCCGCGCCCGCGCCCACACCCCCCGCCACGCCACTCACAGATTTACAGTCGTAGCACTCCTTGCAGTGCTCGTCGGCCATCCAGTAGTGCTTGCTTAACCCCTCTCCACGCATGCGGCGGATAATCTTGCTCACGCTACCGGGGCGCTTGACGAACCCAAGACTCCGCACACTACGCGTATCTTCCGCGGGCAGCGGAAAGCCAGGCACAAAGCCGTAGTGGTTCTGACTGAGCTCTGCATTCGCCGAGATCATCGCCGACAGCGAAACCGACGACGGCGAGTCGGGGATCGTGCTGATCGAGCCGCGGCGCAAGCGCGGCCCGCCGAGCGAGCTCGAGCTCAGCGTCTTGAGCCGGCCCGGCGCGTTGACTTCAATCGCCGGCAGCGTCGCATGCGACTGAAGCAAGCGCGGGTGGCCCGCGCGCGGGGTCGCGTCTTCCTTCAGCTTGGAGTGCACCGTTGTCGTGACGCTCGTCACGGGCGAGACAGTCACCTGCGCGGGCGCTGCGCCGGCGGGGCGCCAGTTCCGCTCTCCGGGGACTAAGTAGTTTCTCTGGGGGTTGGTCCGCAGGCTGGAGGTGACGCTGGGCGTCGCGCTCGACGACGTCGACGGCGCCGCGAGCGACTGGCTTGCTGTGCTGGGCAGCGGCAGGCCGGCAGCGATCGCGGTCGTCGGGCTGGGCCGGTGAGCGGGCGACACGTCGCCCGACGCGATGCTCAGCTGCGACGTCGCCCCGCGCTTCGGGTTGGCCGGCGCGGGGGCCGCCGACGCCGCCGCTGCCGCCTGCTGCCGGCGCGCCGCGACGGCGATCTGCTGCGCCTCGGTCGGGCCGCCGGCCTTGTGCGCCTCGGCAGCGGGCGCCTTGGCCTCGGGCTTGGCCGGCGTCGCCGAGAAGGTCGACTTGACCTTGGACAGGAGGGACGGTAACAGCCCCGGCTCGGGCTCGTCCTGGAACGGGTTGGGAAACGTCGTGAGCCCCGTCACGGGCGACGGGCGCGCCGAGCTCGCGGCCGACATCGCGGCGCTCGCGCTCGCGCTCGTGTCGATGGATAGGTGCTGCTCGTCGGGCATGGCGGCTGTGCCTGGGCCTGCGGTGTGTTGTCGGTCGGGGCTCAGGTCATTATCGGGTGGGGCGGGGACGGTGGCGAGGGATGTGAGGTGTGAGTTGTTTGGATGTCGATGATGATGTTGTTCGCTGATTATCTCACCCCCGCCGCCGCCGTCTGTGTGTGTGCCGGTGACGACGAGCCCACCCACCCCACCCCCGCAAGTACGTCGCCGCCAACGACGGGATCAAACCCACATTCCCCCGCCCGCTGTAATCGCGATAAGGTGTGGTGCTCCCATCAAATGCCAATGTTTGTGTGCACATGCTTGCTACAGATGATTGTTGGGGGATTACAAACACAAAACAAGTCAAGCTGCGAGGCCAGGCCCCTCTATACTATGCTGGATATCTACACTTTGAGCGACAGCAGGTCGTTGAACGACGTGTCGGCGTCCTCGAGCAGGCGGTAGCTCGCGCCCACGGTCTGGGGACAGCGTCAGCGGCCGCAACTCCCTCAAACCCACCTTGAAGAAGCGCTCCAGCCCGTCCTTCGAAATGCCAGCCGCACAGTTCTATCATCAGCCTGCGCACCCACCCCAGCCACTCACCTTCTCCCAGATGAACGGGTCCTGCACAATCAGACGCTTCTCGTCCCACTTGCGCGGGACGATGCCCTTCGCCCCGGTGCCCATGTACATCTCCTTGCTGTCGATATCGTAGTCGAACTCTGCCATGAGGCGCAAGATCTCGTCTCGCGGCGTGTCGGGGTGCATTCTTTTGCGGAAGTCCTGCCGTTCGCGCTGGAGCGTGTTCTGCGGTCTCGGGCGCGGGATGATACCCCCGTTGACGATGGACACCATCTGCTTCTGCGGGTCGAACACGTCCGTCTCGCCTCTTATCCCGCTGTAGTAGCGGAAGAAGCCGAATACCGCCTGCGCGGCTGTCAGGTGGGGGTGCTTCGTCCTCCAGCCGGCCGGCGGGTCCTGCCTGAACCAGATATGCGCGAGCTGGCCCTGCTCCCTGCCCCACGAGATCCAGATCGCGTCCTTCTGTCGCGGGTTGTACGGCTCGCACACCACGGGCACTTCCACGCCCTGCTGGAGATTTGGCAGCGCCCCAACCTTCTGGAGGTACGCAATCGCCATCAGCGTGAGGCAGTAGGACGACATGGTCGCCGCCTTCTTGTTGCGTGCGGCGTAGTCGTTGAGGTCGTGCGCGGCCGCCCACTTCTTGAGCGCATACACCATTGGACGGAAGACGTACGGCGACACGCGCGCGTACGCCTCAATTAACAGCGAGTTGTACCACCCTCCCATGTCGTTACAGTTGATGTCGCACTCCAAGGCGCCCGTCTTGAACTTGACGATCGGGGTGTTGGCCTTGGTGATGGGCTCCACGCTCGAGAAGGTTCCCGCGTTCCGCAGCTTATTCGCAAGCCAGTACATGTCGTAGACGGGCGGCACGTTGTCGTTCTGCGGGGTGCGCATGCCGCGCGAGTTGCCGAGCGAGGGCGCGCCGTTCGGCACCTTCCACAGCGACGGGATGTACCCCTGCAGGAGGTGCGTGTCGACGATAACGAGGTCGAGGTCGCTGCTCTTGGTAGTCTCGCCGCCCCAGCTGACACTGCCGAACACGTCGACGCGGTACCTGTTTCCGCGGTGGTTGTCCCGCGTGCCCGCGCGGTTGATCAGCGCCGTCAGCCGGTCGAGCAGCGCGAGGATGGCGGCGGTGCGCTCGGCCGAAGGCTCGCTCATGCGCCACGAGTTCATCATGCCCTGCTGCAGCGGGTCACCGCGCTCGGCGCGCGCGACGTCCCCCGGCGTCGAGAGCCGCGGCGACCGGTGGGCGCGGTACCGCTCGAACGGGGCGTCGGCCGCGTTGAGCGGGTTCGGGCGCGCGCCGCCCTGGTCCCAGGTGGTGTGGGTGGTGTGGGGCTGGTACGCCATGCGGAGCGGAAGAGGAACAGAGTCGGAGTGGTTGACTAAAAGTTGGTCGATTCTGTTGTCCCAGCAAGGCGAGGCGGGAGGGTTGGGCGATGAGGGAGAGCCTGGAGACAAGCCACTGCGGTCAGTGCGGCCCCCCACGGGCGACTCACCGAGCGTGAAGCGTGTCGAACTCGTTCTCTGAGGAGAAGAAGGCGTAGTTCTCCGGTGTTCCGGTCTCGATGGCGGGCGTCACCTCCCAGTCGGGGGGGATCAAGTCCGGCGGGAGGGCGAGTGTCCAGTCGTGTGTGGAGGAGATGCGAGAGACCGGACTCGATGTGCAGCTTATATAGGCCTGGTCCCAGTCGTAGAGATCGTACGTGCCTGTTGGTGCGAGGCTGTGCGAGTGAGTGTGGTTTTGCTCGTCGTTGTTGTTGTTGTTGCCGTCGTTGTCGCTGTCGCTGTCGCGGAGAACAAGGAGGTCGAGCGCAACATGATTGTCGCCCGTCGTTCCTGTTGTTACTGGCGTCATTCTTGTAACGGGCGCGAGCGGCAGGGTCACCCTCACTCAACCCATGCGTGCCTGGCTGGCTGGCTGGCTCGTCTCCAGATTCAAAGTGGCCCTTATCAAGCTAATCCAAGATGTTGTTGTTTGATGGACAGTCGAGAGAGCATGTGGGCGACAATGCACTCTCCAACTACATTCTCCCCCTCCTCTTTCTCCCCACGCAGTATCATCCACTGCTCAAATATCCCTCTCATGCAATGCACTATCAATATGCAAATTATGGTGTATCAACATGTAGTTACAACAGGTCCAATGCTCCTCTCCACGGCAGCCACCCCTCTCAGTGCGAAATGTACTGGAAGACATACGAGACCTCGGGCAGGCCAAGCTCCGCACGAAGCAAGTCGTCGTGCAGTTGGCCAAGCTGAGAGTTGGGGAAGTGGTTCCAGCTGTACAACCCGCGTCAGCTTCGAACGCAACTCGGAGGTCAGCTGCAACGTACGTGCTGGCGTCGCCATAGAGCAGGGCCGGCGCCTTGACAAACTGCTTGCCGTCCCGGCACCGCTTGCACTTGTATGTCTCGTGTGTGTCACACGCGGTTTGTGTGTTGAACTTGAACAGCTGGCGCAGGTCGTCTTGAGTAAAGTGGCGTGCGGCGTCCTCGGCCTCGTCAACGACACACGCAGACAGGTTCTGCTTCTGGCATTGGCGCTGGAAGACCTTCTCCTCGATTGAGCCGGTCGTCATGAAACGGTAGACGAAGCCTGGTTCATTAGCAGGGTGCTATACGCAAAGGCCGGTGCACCTACATTCTTTCTTCTGTCCATCACGCCAGACACGGGCAAGGGCCTGCTGGTCACTGGCGGGGTTCCAGTCCTGAGAGGTTAATTGTGGCCTGTAATGGGGACCTACTGGGTCAAAGAGAATCAGGCGATTCGCGCCAATCAGATTGATGCCACAGCCACCGGCCTTGGAGCTGAGGAGGAAGACAAACTCCTTGCCCTCGGGATCATTGAAGCGGTCGACAATCTTGGATCGCTTGTTCACGTTCATAGAGCCGTCCAGGCGGACACAGCCGTACCTAATCGTCAGCAGCGCCGTGACATCACCACTCACTTCTTCACGCGGCACAGCCGCTCCATAAGGTCGAGGGTCTGTGTCGCGTTGCTAATCAAGACAATCTTGTCATTGGTATGGTTCTTGATGTGATCAAGCATTCTGAATGGGTTAGACCCGACTTCATGAAGGCGGAACCCACCGCTCAAGGACAACAAACTTGCCCGAGTAGCTGCAGTTGAACGTGCGATCGCGTCCAGTCTTGCCCATGAAGTAGTCGTCCGGGAGAAGCTCCTCGCTGCCAGCGAGATCATCGGGCAGGTTGAGAAGCTCTGGGTGGTTGCATAGCTTCCTGAGGAGACCAATAGCCTTCAGGGGCTGAGAGTCCTTGCCACGCAGGAGCCGCTGGACATCCTTCGAGTTGACAAAGTGGTTGTACAGTGCGGACTGAAGGGGGCTGGGGTTGCAGAAGACGACGTGCTCGTACTTGACAGGCACTGGGGTTGGGTTAGCATCGGTCGTTAAAGCCGGACACAAACAGTATTTGGAAAGCAGGTCGTTGGTGCGCCGGATGATGAACTTGTTGACCAGGCCGCTGAGCTCCTTGAGCTTGGCGTCGCTCTCTAGCTTCTCCTTGTCGGAGGCATCGGCGTCACGACCACGGAGAATCTTGTTTTCAAAGTTCTTCTTGAAGTCCGCCTTGGAGCCGAGGTACTCGGGGTTGGCAAAGTTGAGCAGAGCAAAGTACTCTGACAGGTCGTTTTGAATCGGCGTGCCGGTGAGGATGACGCGGCGTTTGACGTTGAGAGATGTGAGGGCTTGGAAAGTAAGGGTTTCTGGGTGTGTCAGCTGTAGATCACGAGATCCAGCTTCACACCGCACCTGAGTTCTTGAGACGGTGTCCTTCGTCAGCAAGGAGTAGGCCGATGGGTGCGCCCGCAAGCTCCTGTTCCAAAGACCGCAGTGTCTCATACGAGACGATCATGACTGCGGGGTCAGCGAGGGTTGGCTGCTGTTGGCTTACCAGGCAGCGTAACGTTCCTGCCATGGGCCGCGACCCAGCGGCGCACAGCCGGGATGAGTTCCGCCTTGCCTCCCTTGCCGTCCACGACCAGAGGGTTGACGGCGCCGGGACCAAGCCACTTGACTGAGCGGGTCAGGCAGTGTACACGGTTGATAACCCACCTAGCTCGTTAGCCCAGTTGCCGACCAGCGACGTGGGACAAGCAATGACAACCTTCTCGGCCGTCCCCTTTCCGGGTAATGGTGACTGCTTGAGCAGTGTCCACAGCAGGGCGATACACTGCAGGGTTTTACCTGTGGGCCGTCAGCATCGTCCACCATTCCCAGACACACCTAGACCCATCTCGTCCGCCATGATACACCCCCAAGCCTTGTCGTCCAAGAGGCCCGTGGTGCAGCGGTACAAGAACTTGACACCCTCGATTTGGTGCGGGCGGAGGACCTTACTCAGGCGCGGGTCGATAACGACGGGCACCTTGACCTCGACCTTTGTTTTCTTGTCCTGGATGCCAAGGATCGTGCGGAGCGACTTGTGTGGCCCGCGGTTGGCGAGCTCGCGCTTGCGATCCTCTTCTGCGCGCTCAGCCTCGGCCTCGGGGTCCGGCTTGTCGTCCACCGTTGGGTCGTAGAGCACGATCGCGTGGTCGGCCATCGGGTCGTGCAGCGGCCTCGGCGGGAGGGACGGGTGTGCCCTCGCGCCTAGACTCGCATGGGACAACGGGTGCACGATGCGCTCTGACGTCTTGGCGTTGATCATGATCGGGATGGAGAAGCTGCCGTCAGCGATGTCGACGCGCTCACTCACTTCTTCGCGAACACTGTGCTCTTCTCCTTGGCCTCGTAGACTGGAAACTTGCGATTACACCACTTGGCCATGTCGCCGAGCACGCCGCCCTCGTAGACCTTGTTTCCCATTTCGAAGCGGAGCTTCTTCTTCGGGCTACCGCTGGCGTCACCGTCGCGGTCGTCGTCGCCGCCGCCCATCTCCTTGTACGACACCTGCTTGCGCTTGCGCGCTGGGAGCGCCGACGTGCGCTTGGCCGCGCTCGCCTGGCTCGGCGGCTTGTACGGCCGCGAGACGATGCCGTACCCGCCTGAGGTGGCGGACGTGATGGGCGCGTCGCCTGGGTTACTGGCCGGGAGGCGCCTGAGCATTGCGATGGATATGGGATGATGAGTCAGGAGGCAGTGACGATTTGTTGTTGTTGCTGTTATACGCGCAGCGCGCCGCGCGCGCCGAAGAAAGCAAGTCGCGTCAACCGCGGAACCAAATAACGGCTGAACCACCTCCACTCCCACGTGGGCGTTATCCGGCCCCTCTGGTAACCGCTGCAAAAGTTGATGGAGGCGGCTCAGTCATGAATGACATCGACGACGAGCAACAGCATTCGAGCACTCCATCCTCATACATCGGGGAGCAACATGCCACTCGACAACAACAACCCCCGGCGCCATGTGCAGGTGCTCCCGGAGCGTGTGGGCGCCGTGTCCAATTCCGAGTTCCCAGGCCACTACCCCGGCGAGGACCACTCGTGGAACCTGGACAAGTTCAAGGAGGTGGGTGTGATGTGCCGCGGGGCCAGGCCGTGCTGACTTGTGCAGAACCTCGTCGTCTCGCTGCAGCGCCTGACGCCGTCCACGCTCGAGTTTGACCTCGTCGGCGTCGACGCCTCGATCGCGAACGCCATCCGCCGTATTCTGATCGCCGAGGTGAGCTGATGCGCAAAGCAGCGAAGCCAGCTCACGCCCAGGTCCCCACGGTCGCTATCGAGGACGTCTACGTGTGGAACAACACGTCGATCATGCAGGACGAGGTGCTGGCGCACCGTGTCGGTCTTGTGCCGCTCAAGATCAACCCGCGGACGCTGGACTTTAAGCGTGAGTTGGGCCGTTGACCGTTGGACTGTTGCTGACCCGACGCCAGCCTCGGCCTACTCCGCCCCCATGGAGACGGACACGCACGTCTTCGACCTGAGGATCAAGTGCGAGAGGCGGCGGGACGCGGCACCTGGCGAGACGGACCCCAAGAAGCTGTACCACGACTCGAACGTGTACACGGGCATGATGAAGTGGGCGCCGAGCGGGAACCAGGCGGCCAAGTACAGAGGCATCGAGCCAAAACCCGTGCTCGACGACATCCTGCTCGTCAAGCTGCGTCCCGGACAGGTCGTCGACCTGCACTGCTTTGCGCGCAAGGGCATCGGAGCCGACCACGCAAAGTACTCGCCCGTCGCGACGGCCAGCTACCGCCTCCTCCCGCACATCATCCTCCGCGGCCCCATCCCCGAGGAGCACCAGGAGAAATTCCAGAAGTGCTTCGCGCCCGGCGTCGTCGAGATCAAGAAGGACGAGCAGGGAAAGAACCAGGTCGTGATTGCCAACCCACGCAAGGACACGGTGTCGCGTGAGGTCCTCCGCCACCCAGAGTTCCAGGACCTGGTCGAGCTCGCACGCATCCGCGACCACTTCCTCTGTGAGTTGAACAGCTTACGGTCAAAGCACCAACTCACGCCCCAGTCAACATCGAGTCTGCGGGCCAGTACCCCCCCGCCGACCTCGTGCCCGAGGCCATCAAGATCATGCTCGGCAAGATCACTGCCGTCGAGGCCGGCCTCGACAAGCTGTTCGCGTCCGACGCCTCAGCATAAAATAGATTTTGCACATATGGTTACATGGCATGTATTGATACCGGATATACGAAGCAGAAGGGCTGGCTACTGGCGCGCGGCCTTGAAGCGCGAGACCTTCTTGGGCGGGGCGGCCGGCGCAGCTTCTGGCTCGGCGGCAGGAGCAGCAGGCGGGCGCTGCGGCGGCGCGACGCGCTCGACGACATCGCGGCGCGGGTCGGGCTTGGGGGCCGGAGGCGGCGCTGCAGCTGGTGCAGGTGCAGACGCAGGCGCAGGGGCAGCCCCGACCGCCGGCGGCAATGTCTGCTGGAACGCCTTCTCGCGCGCCTTGTCCACTTCGGCCTGCGCCTGCCCGCTCAGCGGGCGGTCAGAGTAGTCGCCCGTCAAAAGCTGCGCCATGACGTCCTTGCGGCGCTGGCGGCGCTGGCGGCGGTCGTCGGCGTCGGCGCCCTCCTCCTCGCCGTCCGAGTCCGAGTCCTCGTTCACCACCGGCGGCTCGAACACGAGCTCGCCGTCCTCTGCCCGCCCGACGCGCAGGAACTGGCTCAGGTCGTCCGCCGTCGGGTTCACGATGCGCAGCGAGCTGTCGTCGTCCTGCCCTGAGATGGTGGACACGCGCGGGATTCCCATGAGCACGTTGTTGGCGTCGTCCGCCTCGGGGTCGATCTCGTCGGGGTCCACGGGCGTCTGGTACGCCTGCCGCCGGTGATACTCGAGCGCGACCTCGCGCGCAAGCAGCGCCTCGTCGAGGTTGTACTCGTCCTCCTCGTCGTCCGAGAACTCGCCGAGATCGCCGTACTCGTCGTCATCGTCGTCGTCGTCCGTGTCCTCGTCCATGGCATCGGGCGCTGGCGAGCGTGCTGGCCCAACACTGGGCGGTGCGGCGAGTGGCCGCGCCGTGACAGGCGCTGGGATGGGCACGGCCGACTTCTCCTGCACCGCGTGCTTCATCGTGATCATGGGTGGCGTGTCCGCAAGCTTGGGGAATGACGGGCCGCCGGCCTGCGCTCGCCGCTGGGCGAACAGGCTCTGCTTCTTCGGCGGCGGAGCGGGCTCCTGAGCATCCTGTGTCTGAGCGGCCGTCGCCGGCGGGGGCGCCGGTGCGTCAGGCGGCACCTCGACGATGCGCGGCACTGGCGGCGGCCCGCTCTGCAGAAACCCGCGCTTGAACCCGCCAAAGTCCTTCTTCTGGCCGGGCTTGGGCACATTCAGAACCGGGATGACCTTCGGCCCGGCATCGGGCACTTCGACGCCCGTGAAGCCACGCACGGGCGGCGAGTCGGGCGGGAGGGGCACGCTGTCGTCGAAGGTGACGCTCTTCTTGCGCGTGGGCGCCTTGAGGATCGACTTGGGCTGCGAGATGGAGCTCGAGCGCGACAGGCTCGGCGTCGGCTCGTCCGGCATCTCGACGTCCTCTGGCGGCGCGAGGGAGGCAGCAGGCGAGGGCGCGGCGGCGACTGGCGGTGTCGGCGGCTTGGCCTCCTCGTCCACGTCCATGTCGTCGTCCTCCTCTGTATCGCTGCCGTCGTGGAAGATCTTCCGCCGGAGGGCCTCGCGCCGCGCGACCGCCTCGTCCGACCAGTAGTCCCCGTCCTCGTCGGTGACGGTCACGGCGCCTTCTCCGCTGCTCTCCGGCAGAGGAGTGAGCGCGCTCCCGTCGAGCGCCTCGCGGATCTCGTGGATCGGAAGCCCGTCGTCGTTCTCCACCTGGCTGTCAGCTGTGGGCAGCTGGCGCAACGCACCGTATCTCTGCCCTCCGTGCTAGCAGGCAGCCCGAGCTTGTCCTGCAGCTGCGTACCGACAAGATCAACGAGGCGCTGGAGCGACTCGGGGAGGTCGTCAGCGGCTGCGGGCGCCGCCGTTGCCGCCTTCTCCTCAGCCTTCTTCTCCTCAGCCTTCTGCTTCTCCGCCCGCTGCGCCTCCTCCCTCTGCACGTCCTCTGCGCGCCGCGGCTGCGCGAACAGCGGATCGAACTTCAAATCCCCGGGACCGAGCCGCATCGCCATCCCCAGCGCCTTCTCGACATGGTCCTCGGTCGACGGCGGCTGGCCCTCGGCGAGGCGGGCGTGCTCGAGCAGCAGGGCTGGCGTCAGCGCTGCCCAACACCGCACACTCACCGTCGCGCCGGCGGCGCACGTACTCGGCCGCCTCGTGCGCCGTCATCTCGACCCACCAGTCGCCCGAGACGTTGACCTTGATTTCGTTGGTGTGGACGATTTCGCCCTCGAAGCTCGCCTTCGAGTTGAGCGGCACGCGCGCCGGCCAGCGCGACCGGCTCGGCAGGGCGTCCAGCCGCGCCGCGAGCAGGTCGAGCGCGGCGATGTGCGCACCCAGCTGCGGGCCGGACGGGGTGATGGGGAGCTGTAGCCGCTCTGGCATGGTGTTGTTGGTTTTGTTTGTAGACAATGGCTGATTCAGGGGGTTGGGCGACGAAAGTTGAGCGAGAGGCAGTGTGGAGGTCGTCATGAGGTTGGTGGCTCACACACCGCATGCCGTCATGCGGAGATTCTTGGACCGAGACGCTACCGACAATGTATCATAAGAGAGAGTAATGCTACAACAAATGCATCAAGATAGTGTCCATGCAGCCAGCGTGCAGTCTAGCTGCGAAAGCCTTCACAGCTAAAACTAAAACCCCGTCCACCGCCCTGCTGACCGTTGCGAATGTCCTCTACGACCTGGTCCATCGCCCAGCTGACCGTTGAAGATTTGAACAAGGGCGTCTTGCCCTCCGGCGTCTTGTGAAGGGTTGCGGGGATACGGATAACCTTGATTCCGCGGTCCTGTGGTGTCAGTATCACCAGCAGAACACCACAACTAACCCGAATCGCCATCTCGTTAACCGGCACCTTGCCCCCCTCCAGATACGCCACATGCGTGATGAAGCTCCTCGTCTCCCACGGCACGCCGGGCCCGAGGCTCGCTCGAAGCGGCACAGGTACATCATAGTGCCGCAGCATGTTGGCGATGGTGTCGATGTAGTCCATGGCGGTGTATTCGCCGGTCTCGCGGTCATTCAATGAGTTCACTGGGCGTGTAAGCTGGGGCAGATTTGGAGAAGTTTAGCTTACAGAGCACCACTTTGGCCTTTAGCGACTTGGACTGAGCAATTGATGTCCCAAGGCCTCGTAGCGCAATGCACGGCACAATGCTGGTCCACAACGATCCACAGCTGTAGACAAGGACGTCGCGCTTATCCAGTGCGTTGTAGAAGTCGGTGTTGGGCTCGGGGAAGATTTCCTGTTCGTCAGCGGTGCCAAACGACCTGAGCCCACCTGGCCGTAGAGGTTGATGTAGAACAGGCGCTCGATGCGCGACTCAAGGGGCACCTCCTTCATTCCTTTCGTGTATGCGAGGTTGCCCCCGACATCATCACTCTCGTCACCCGTTAACAACGGGGTACTTCCTCGGACTGGCGACGCCAGTGCACTGTCGGCCGTGTCAAATGTCCGCGAGTCGCGCCTCACTCCCTGCCTCCTGACCCCGCCGTTTAGTGGGACCGGCACGACTGGGACACCGCCTGCATTGTGTCGTAGGAGTGGACTGGAGCTTGGTGTCGGGTGCGAGATGTTGCACTGCCCGACGATTGTGCTCTGGTTTTCCTGTTGATGTTAGTCAAGCCCCTCCCAGGCGGGTTCGCTGCCCCAGGCTCACAAGTTGCACCGCGATGGTGATGGTTTCTACGTTATCAGTTGTATTCTCAAAACTTCCGACCCACGGTTGGTGTTGATCACGGGGATAACCTGCGCACCCTCCTGCCTCGTTAACCGGGCTTTCACACGACCATGACTCACGTTCACACCGCCCACCGACTTGAACAGGAAGATGGCGCTGGGGAGGTTGCTAAACAGGTCACGCGCGCCTGTCAAGAACCCGTTCCCGAGGGAGAAGTTGCGAAACGAGAAGCGCTTGTGTGCACGGCGTAGACACAGCGTCTGGAAATGGACGAGGAAGGCTGGGGGTAGTGAGCTTTGGTCTGGCGCGGCAACCAACCTCGAATACACTCCTTCTTGTCCTCTCCCACGCCGTTCCACAACTCGCCGCGTCCCTCCACGATCTCCTCCCAACGCTCACGGAGGACGCTCTCTGGCGCGTCGGCAGGGAAGCGGTGCGCCATGAGGTTGTAGATGGCGCGACGCTCCTCGTCGGCCTCAGAGTCTTGTCCTTGTGGCGGCAGAGGAATGAGACGGATGAGGCGGGAGCCTGGAGGCGGGGGTGAGTAGCTATCATCGTCGTCTTCGTTGTAGCAACTCACGGATGTCACCGATCGAAGGGCCGCCAAAGCATCGCAGGATCTCGGCAGACGATCCTCCGTCGTCTGATACTGGCAGGACGAAGGCTGGGGCGCGCCCGAATGCCGACGCGAACGAGTTTGCGCCTGTCCCGCCCGAGATGACTAGGTATGACAGGCCTGAGGCGTTGGGTATCGATGTCATTGTCGCGAGGGAGTAAACGGCGCAGATGCAAAGTGTGCAGCTGCAGCTGGCCTGTTATATGTCGTGTGGTTGTGTGTGCCGATTGCTTGGCGGGCGATTATCAGCCGTCTCGGGCGATTTATATTGGGCCGGCGGCGGCGGTGGTCATGTCAGGCACGACCGCCTTGCGGGGTAGCCCCATGTGGGTGGGTGTGGCGGCGGAAGCAAATCCGAGATAGCAGCAGTGGGTGGGTGGAGTGGGGTAGACTGGCAACTTGCCGGCACGTACGATTCCGGTCTGGCCAGACTGGACCGACTGGACATGTTCTGTTCATCGCCGCAGACACCACACGACACGACGGCTACCCCTGCCCCATCAACTCTGGCAACCTTGTCATCTCACATCCGAGACGCACAACCCACGCGCAAGCATACACGATGCAGCGCAAGGCTCTCAAGCAGGTGTGCACCTTTGCCCGCTCCACACCCGCGCCCCTCAGCTCACATCACAGTTGAACAAGGTCACCCAGTGGACAAACGAGAAGGTGGGGGAACTGGCAGGCAAGCCAGGACCACCATAGCTCACACGCACACACCAGGTCTTCTCGGGCGAAAGGACGCAGTTCTCTGAAGAGTTCACCGAGTTTGAGAGCGAGATCGACAAGCTCCGCTGCGGCATTGAGCGGTACGCGAGCTCCACCACGAGAGCCACGGCTGACTTCGCCCAGCCTCTATGCCACCTCCATTCCATTCTATGAACACCTCACCAAGCTCACGCCGAGTGCTGACCCTCACGGGTCGAGCAAAGACAAGATGCTCGTTGGCGAGGCGCTCGGCATCGTCATGATCGACTACGGCAACGACGTGGGTGGGGCTCTCGGTAGGTGCCTCCGTGCGGGGTCAACTCTCGCTGATCATTCCACCCAGGCGAGGGTTTGACCGCGTACGGACGAGCACGGGGAAAGCTTGCGATTGTGGGTCTTCCTTCCCTGTTGTCTGTGCGTTTTGCTAACTGTCCAAGGCTCAGCACGACTTTGGAGAGCGTGTCAGTGAAGGCTACGTCACCGGCAGCGGTGCGTGTGGAACACGACCTGATACGGCCCGAGCTGACCACCACAGAAACTGCCCTCGCGGCCGTCGACGAGTACAAGGTCTTCCGCAAGAAGATGGACTCGCGAAGGTAAGGGCCTGAGAGCCGCCGCATATCACGCACGGGCTGACGCGCAACGCTCCTCTGCAGGCTGGCCCTGGACGCAGCGCTCATGCGTCAGAAGCAGAGCAAGAAGCAGTCGGATTCGCTGGACCAGGAGGTCGAGATTGCTCAGCAGCGCTTGTGAGTGGCTCCAGTGTGTTGCGCATGACACAACAATTGACCTGTGCAGTGAGGAGGCCGAGGAGGAGACAAGGCTCCGCATGGAGGCCATCAAGGAGCACGAAGAGGCACAGTTTGCAGCCCTGACCGACTTGCTCGAGGCGGAGCGTGACTACTTTACACAGTGCAAAGAGATCCTCGACGAACTCCGCGACGAGTTCCCCGCGACGTAGGTGGCCGCTCCGCTTCTCAGACTGACGCGACGCAGTGTGCACTCTTCGATCGCATCGTCCGACAACCGGCCCAGGTCCAAGTCGAACGCCTCGGCCCGGTCGGCGTCGGCAACCGCAGCGTCACGCACGCCGACTCGGCCCAAGACGCCGAGCAGCAGACCGAGTTTCAACCGGCAGCCTTCGGCCCATGTCTCCGACGACGAGGACAGCGGGGACAAGAAGACTCCATCCAACGGCGAGAAGAAGGGCAACCGCGCACGCTCGGACAGCGCAGCGTCAGCAGGCAAGGGCAAGGGGCGGTCTATCATGCCGTCCTTTGGCTCGTTCGGCGCCAAGAACAAGTCATTCGGCAAGAAGTACGACAACATAAGCGACGAGGAGCGGCGGCACATCTCCCTGGCCGAGGGGGCAGAGGACACGCTGTACGACCCGTACACGCCGCCTGTGCGCCCGGAGGCCGGCCGCACCCGCTCGCACTCTGCCGCGGGCTACTCTGGGCCCAGTCTCCAGCCGCCGCGGCGACGTGCCCTCACGTCCCCGTCAACGCCCGACCAGCCCTTGTACCGCGCGCTCTTCGACTTTGACGGGCTCGAGGCCGACGAGCTGCCGCTCAAGGCGGGCCAGATCGTCACGCTCGTCGGCGCGCCGACGTCGTCGCTGTGGATGCTGGGCGAGGTGGACGGGCAGCAAGGCCTCTTCCCCAAGGACTACGTCGAGGAGTACCACGAGCCCGAGCTGCACCCGCCGCCGGCGCTCATAAGCCCCCGCCGCACCTCGAGCCCCCGAATCACGTCGCCCCTCACCGCCGGGTTCAGGAGCACGCCGCACGCGCGCGCGCCGCTGCCCCGCTCGCGCTCGCACGCCGACGAGCTGCCCGACACCGAGTCCGAGAGCGAGCTGTACCACAACAACAACGACGACGAGTCGTCCCTCGCCGCCGCGGCGCAGCCCCCGCCCGTCGCCGCGTCCACGTCGTCGGCAAACCGCAGCCGCTCCGGCTCGGGCGCCAAGGGTCCCGCCCCGCCCCCGCCGCCGTCGCGCCGCAACACGGCCTCCAACGTCAACCGCGTGGCCTCCCCCCCGCCCGTGTCGTACAACCGCTCCCGCTCGTCCACCATCTCGCGTACCCCGCAGCGCAGCAACTCCGAAGACGAGCAGCACCCCTTCGCCCCAGCCCAGTCGCCGTTCGCGCACCATGACGACGACCACTAGACAGACTAACCCTTCTTTTCTTGCATTGAGCGCCACAGTCGCGCGCCCCCTTCTAGCATTGTAGAGCCCGTCTCCTTCCCCTCCTTCCACCCAACCCCGTCTCCGTCCAATTGCAAATGTTGCATGCTATGCAAAAAAACTGATCCGGGATAATATGAGGTCTACCTTCTATCATGCTCCTACAACCGCCATCGCCGCCGCCGTCTAGGCCGAGATTACCCGTGGTGCGCGAATGTCAAACGAACCAGTACCCGAGCCGCTGGGCTTGCCCATGACAATCTTGGCCGCGGGGCTGGTGAGGTCGTCATAGTCGCCGTGCAGTGTCGCGTCTGACAAGAACGCCACCGTCGTCTCGAACGACGCCTTGAGCAGAGGCGACGACTTGGCAGCGATACCCGTACGGTTGAAGGGCTTGTAGCCGCCGTTGTGGGTCATGTAGTCGGCGATGACTGTCAAGTGGCGGTAGTCGACGCCGATACCGTACGCGCCGAAGATGGACGACATCTCGTTGATGATGGTGCGGCGCGCAGCCTCAACACCATATGTCTGCAGGATGGCGTACACGTCGTTCGAGCCGAGACGGTCGAGGTCGATGAGCTCGTCGGCAAGCGCCCACATGCCCTGGATGTTGGAGCCCTCGGTGATGAGCTTGCCCGTGAATCCCTTGTCGTCGAACACCTTCATGCAGCGGCCAATGTTGGGCACCTCGTGGATGACAGCCGAGCGACAGCTGCGCTCAATGAGGTCGACAAGCAGGAGCTTGGGCGCCTGGCCAGGGAACTCGAGGTCGAACTGGGCCGACTTGCCGTTGTGGATGTCGAAGCTGAAGTTGGTGGCAAACTTGGCAATCTTCTTGAACTCTTCGGCGAGGTCGTCAGAGCGGCGGTTGGACTTGGCGGCCGACGTCGCGTCCGTCTTCTCATCCTCGTCCTCGTCCTCCGACTCGTCATCCTCACGCTCGACAATGTCCTCGAGGTCGACAACACCGCCAGCGGGCTCGTCGTCCTCGTCGTACTCGTGCTGCTTGGCCTGCGCCTGGCGCTTGAGCTGGTACGCGTCTCCGTCGTCGTCGTCAATCTCGTCGTCACGGCCGCGGCGGCCGCTGGATGCGCCCTCGTCGACATCGTCGGCGCGGACACGGAGACCCTTGCCGACCGAGAGGTCCTGCTCCTTGGCCTTGACAGCAGTGCGCATCTCGTTGACAATCTCCTTGCGCAGGCGCATAGCGAAGCTGGTGGCAAGCGACTCGTGGAGCTGCTCCTTGGTGATGCGGTACTCGTCCTTGTACTCGGACTGGTCGAAGAACTCGAGGAGCACAGTGTACTTGCGAAGACGCGAGTTGTTGGCCTCGATCGACTTGCCAGACAGGCGCTCAGTAACCGTGACCTTGTCGACAACCTCGGAAAGGTTAAGGCGGGTGACCTCCTTGGTGAACGACTCGATGTCGACGTCCTCGACGCCCTCGCGGATAGGAAGGCTCATGGTGGGCGTGGCCGGCTTCTGAGCGGCAGTCATGACGATTTCACGAAGACGAGGGATACCGAGGGTAACGTTGGCGGCACCGTGACCAGCCAAGTGGAAGGTGTTGAGGGTCATCTGGGTAGATGGCTCACCGACACCCTGCGAGGCGAGCAGACCGACAGCCTCTCCGGGCTCGACCAAGCTGCGCATGTAGCGCACACGGGCGAGCTGCATAAACTCCTTCTCGGCGACCTTGGTGGCCGAGTAGGGCGCAGCCTTGTCCTCGTGGTTCTTGCGCTTGATAAGACCCTGGGCGTTGGTGTTGATGTACTCGTTGACCTTGGCGGCGTACGCCTCGGACATGGCACCAATGTAGCGCGAAGGCGAGAACTTGCTCATGACAGGCTCGTACTTGGCGGGCTTCTTGAGCGCCTTCTTCATGTAGTCGCTGGCCTCGGTCTGCTCGACCTTGCCCAGCAGCTCTTGCGGCTTGAGCTTGGTCGACAGCGAGTCGAAGTTTCTGGCCGTGAAGTCAAACTTGTCCAAGTGCGTCGACTTGGTAACGTCGACGGCGTCCTCGCCGTAGTAGAACTGGAGGACAGACGAGTCCGAGTCACGAACAGTGTGGTCGTAGTGGACCTTGACACCCTCGAGGTGCTTGATAAGACAACGCTGAAGGTAACCCGAGCGGGCAGTCTTGACGGCCGTGTCGATAAGACCCTCACGACCAGCCATACTGTGGAAGTAGTACTCCTGAGGACGAACACCCGTCAAGAAACGGTTGGCGACGTAACCACCAGCGCGAGCGGCAGTCTCGAAAGGCTTGAAGGCGGGGAGCGTCTTGCCCGAGACCATGACGGGGACACGACGGCCCTCGAGCGCCTGCTGACCCAGCAGAGTCGAGATCTGCGACGCATTGACCTTGGAGCCCTTGGCACCGGAGATGGTCATGGTCTGCATGTTGTTGTAGGGGAATGGGCGGACAAGGTGGGCGGGAAGAACCTCGTTGTTGATCTTGGTGGTCGTCTTGTTGAACACCGACTGCATCTTGGCATCCAGACCAGCCATGAGGTGGTCGTCACGGAGGATTTCCTCAAGACGGATCTTGAGGTTGGCCTGCGTCTCGGGGTCCTCGTGCTTCGAGTCGGCGGGGAGACCGACGTACTCGATGGCGGCCTGCATTCCATCCTTGGAGCCGTCGTCGAGAATCTTCTGGCGGTGCGCCTCGCCCTCCTTGGTAAGGATAAGGTCGTCCATACGACATGTGAAGGCGGTGTGCTGGAGGTACTTGGTGAGCAGCCTGCTAAGAACACCGAGGAGGCGGTTGGCGATGTAGGGGCCGTACAGCTCGTGGACCGAATGGATAAGACCGTAGGCCGAAGCACCGTACTGCGACTTGTCGAGGACACCACGGAGGAGGTGGCCGTCGACGAACAGGACGAGCTCCTCGGACAGCTCCTGGTCCTTGGAGTCGTCACGACCCCAGAGCTGGTTCTGAATCTTGTTCTTGGACGAGAGGTTCAGGCCACGCGAGGTGGACGGGGTAAGGTTGGCCAGGATGGTAGAGATGATCTGCTTGCCGGTCCACATGGGCTTGGGCTTGAAGATGGCGGGAGGGAGAGTGATGATGCGGCTGTGGCCAGTGTAGCCGTTCTCGGTGCGGAGAGCGCCGTAGATGAGCTGGTAGTACTCGTCGCGAGTGAAGAAGGACGACTTGTTGCACATCCAGACACCAGCAACGACGTGGTCCTGGATAAGACCACGGAGGGGGCCACCAGACGTGGGCACAAGGTACTGGTTGTCGGTGTTGGCGATCATCATGGCCTCGGCGCGAGCCACCTCGTTCTGAGGGAAGTGGATGTTCATCTCGTCACCGTCGAAGTCGGCGTTGTACGAGTTACTGATGAGGTCAGCTACGTCTCGCAGGCTTCAGAGGCTAGCTTAGCTTACCAGTTGGCATAGTGCATGCGGATGGTCTTCTCGCCACGGAGAACCTTGACGCGGTGGCACATCATGGAAGGCTTGTGCAATGTGGGCTGACGGTTGAGGATGACAATGTCGCCATCCCTAATGTGCCTGTAGACCTTCTTGTTGCGCGCCTGGGGTCCACCCGAGGAGCTGCCAGCGCCGTACGCGTCGTTCTGAGGCGTAAGGAGCTGGTTGGCAATGGCAGTACGCTGCTGCAGGGTCATGCGGTCGAGCGAGATCTGGGTTCCGTCCTCGTTCTGGACGATGGAGGCACCAGGGTGCTGCTTGGGGCCGTTGATGACGAGCTGGCGCATCTCGTGGACGTTCAGCGGCGTCACCGGCTCGGGGTAGGTGAGCTTCTTGGCGAAGACGGGAGGGATACCGATCTCGTTGGTCTCAACGTTGATGTCAGGAGAGATAACGGAACGAGCGGCGTAGTTGACACGCTTGCCCATCATGTGCTTGCGGAAGAGACCCTCCTTCTTCTCGAGCAGCTGCTTGATACCCTGAGGAGGAAGCTTGCCCTGCTTCATAACGGTAGGGTTCTTGGTGCTGTCCATGAACGAGTTGACGTCGTGCTGCAGCTTGACAATAGCCTCAAGGAGGAGCCCGAAGGTGCGCTTCTCGTCGAGCTTGGACAGCATCTCCAGCAGCTCCTCCGACTTGTCCTTCCTTCCGAAGTCGATCAAGTTCTGGTTGAGCTCAATGATGCGCTCGCTCGTGTTGATAACCGCGGTGAGGAGCGAATTCTGGCTGTTCTCGAACAGGTCGTCGCCCATCTTGGAAGCAGGGCGGAAACGGGTGGGGGGCACAGGCATGGCCTCCATGAAGAACATGTCGGCGATGGGAGGGGGAGTGGCGTGCGAGCCGGCCTGGGGAGCACCATGGCGACCGTAGAGAAGGGAGCAGACCTCAGACTCGAGCTGGAACAAGCGGCGAAGGTGGTCGCGGACCTCGGCGGCAGCGATAACACGCTCGTTCCTTCCACGAGTGCCCTTGATCTGGCCACTTGCGGTTCTGGCGGGGCCGTCGGTGACAATGCCCTCGTCCGCCTCATCCTCGTCTGACTCGTCGTCCTTCTCAGACTCGTCGACGTCCATGGCCTCATCCTCGGCATCGCTTCCGCTGGCACTTGAGCCACTGCTGGCCTCGATTCCCTCATCGACGTCAATGTCCTTTGATGACTTGGACTTCTTGGCAATGGAGCGGCCATTGGCAAAGTTGATGGAGGGCTTCTTCAGGCTGAGGGTAGCGTTGGCGAGCTTCTGCTTGGGGGTGAGGTCGTACTCGACAATCTTGGCCGACTTCTCCTTGCGGAAGGTGTTGCCGTACGCCTGGCAGTGAGAGCACTTGGCCCAAATCTTCTTGCCGAACTCGTTCAGGACGCGCCTCCTCTCTTCGAACACGAGGCCGTCCTTGTAGTCGTCACGGTTTCCGCGAGCCTTCTTGGCCTTGAGAACCGTCTTGACATAGAGCTCCATTCGCAAGATGAACTCAGCGGCGGTCTCCGCGGGGACCGAGACGTCGGCGTCCTCCTCCTCGGCGTCCTCGGCAGCCGCGCCTCCGCGGTCACCGGTCTGAGGGCGGAAGTTGGCGACGTAGTGGGACTCTTCCAGCAGACCAGCGTCCAGAAGTCGCAACCTGGCGATGTACCTCTTCAGCTGCGATGTGTCAGCGATGAAACCTCCAGGCCCAAACAGCCACCTACCATGATCTCTGGCATCTTGAAGTGGTGGCAGTAGAGACAAACTGAGCGGAGGAGCTGGTAGCACTGGTTCATGAAGAGAGGGTGGTAGACCGGCGTCGGGAGCTCGATGTGGCCGTAGTGTCCTGGGCACGCAAAGTACGACAGGTTACATGTCTCGCAGCTGGGTCTGTTAGTCTCGTCGAAGGAGCTGGCTGATCTCACATGTCGCGAGGGCCCATCGGGCCGAGCTTGGGGTCATAGAGACCGCCACGGGTAGGGAGGTTGAGGTTGTCGAGGAGGACGGGGTTGTCGATCTTCTTGACCGAGATCGAGCGAATGTCGTCGGACGACAGGAAGGAGAAGGAGAGGGACGAGACCTCGGAGTGGAGGGAGTGAGCGATGTCCATGGTTGCTGGGCTGTTGCTCTTTTAGACGGATGTGTTGGAGAGGGTGCCACCGGCGCGTCGCTTGTCTGCGACTGGGCGACGCTGCGTCGTCTGCGTTGTTGGCGAGGTGCGCGTGTGCTATCGCTGCCGATACAGATGGCACCGCGATGGGTTGAACGAAGTCGAGCTCGACGTCGTTGTTGCAGAGATTTGACAGCGGCAGGCGGCCTCCACAGAAATTATTTGGATGTTATGTAAGCGATGTAGGGCTGCCATGTGCAAGTCGCGTGGAGATGACAGAGGATATTATGTAATAAAGCTGCAGACGCCGCCGCCACCGTCCTAATGGAGATTGAAGGGCGATTAGGAATTAGGAGCTGATCCAATTGTAATACATCCGCGTTACTCGGCATTTGGTCTGGATATGGCGCGTTTGGTTTGTCGTCAGGGCGCCGAGAGGCCAACACACCTCGGACACCGGCTACAGAGCCTTGCCGTGAGCGACGACCATCGACTGCGGCCAGGCATCTCCTCGACTTCATCCACAACCACTCCACCCACCACCACTGCCTATCCCGCCTTGACCTCTCGCGTGCACCCACCACCGACGCAGCATGGCAACAACGAACACAATAGACAAGTGAGAGAAACGCGCGGCAGACACGTCCACGGTGGCAAGCTGACGCGCTCGCAAGACAATTTCACCGGGCAGTAGACATCGTCCAAGGGTAAGCACGACTTGAGCCGCCGCCGCCGCTCCACGCTCGAAGGCGAATCACCGCTGACGCGTCCCAGCTTGCCAAAGAGCGGTCCAGTGCAGACGAGCTATGAGGAGAAGCTGCAGCTCTATGCGCTCTACAAGCAAGGTGAGATGCTCCGCGTGGGAAGCTGGCACCCCGCTGACCGCGCCAGCGACCGAGGGTGATATCAGTGCGCCACGGCCGGGGATGCTCGACATGCTCGGACGAGCAAAGTGGTACGTGTCGGACCGGGTTGACAACCTCACACGGTGCTGACAGCGCGCAGGGACTCGTGGAACAAGGTCAAGGGGGTGAACAAGGCCGAGGCCAAGCAGCTGTACATCGCTGCCCTGATAAAGGTCTGTAGGCTGATGCGTTGGACGCGCCGTTTTCACTGACACCTGGACCCAGATTTTCCAGCGATTCGAGTACCAGTCTCCCGAAGCGAAGCGGTACATTCTCGAGCTCGAGACCATGGGCCCGCTGGAAGTGGACCGTCCCGCGTCGCCAGCGTCGTCGACGTCGTCTTTCCACTCATCGCACGCGTCGCCGCTCGACGACGATGAGCGACAAGATCCCGAAGACGACCGGCGGCCATCGCTGCCGCACTCTGAGCTCGGACCGCAGTACGCTCCGCCAGACCCGTCGCTGCCTGCGCCGGACATTGCGCCCAACATCATCCCGCCGTCGGCGCTGAATACGTCGTATCGGTCTCTCGTCAACCTCGCCAACCCGTCCGCGTACGGCAGCGAGCACCAGTCGTTTGCACCCCCCATCCAGCCGTTCACCCAGCAGAACCCCGGCAGCTCGTACCCGATGAGCCCGTATGCGCAGCCCGGCGGCGGATCGCGGCCACAGAGCCTGTTTGGCGGCGCGAGTGGTAGCGTGGGCGACCAGCGTGACCCGCTGGCAAATCTGCGTAGCGCGCGCCGGCAACAGGGAACGCCTTCGTTGAGCTTTGTGCCAGAACACCCGCCCCGGCCGTCACCACACGTCGTTCAGCAGCCATCCCAGCCTCAGCAGCAGCAGCATCAGCCGGCATACCCTATAGGCCGCGACTTTGGGACGCCGGACGTCATTCCGCACCACTACTCGTCGCCGTACTTACCGCAGCCGTCGCCGTACCTCCAGCGGCCGGCGTCCGTGTCGACGTTCTCGCAGGCGCCGCTCAACCTCCCAGCGACGCTGGCATCAATACAGACGTCGCTGCAGGCGCTGCACGAGCGCCTGGCGACGCTCGAGCACTCTCAGGCCATGATCCTGCGGCGCCAGAACCGCAAGCGGCACTGGTTCTGGGGCACGAGCGAGGCCGACGAGCTCGAGGACGCCGAGCTCGCCGCCGAGGAGTCACGGTGGGGCGGGTACTCGCAGCCGTCGACGACAGTGCGGGTGCGCCGGCGCCAGGGCCTGTCTGCGCGTGTGCTGTTCGCGCTATTGACGGCCATCCGCCGCGCCATCCTCGGCGTCGGCGCGAGCGTTATTGTCGGCACGATCGCGCTCCTGCTCATGAACGGCGGGATGCGGCGCAACGCCAAGAAGGCGTGGGACCAGCTGCGCGGGCGCATGGTGCGGCTGCTGACCGACTCTGCGTCGCACTAGGAAGCAAGAACATTGGTGTCGTGGGGCCGCCAGTGACACTGTCAGTCTGCTACAGCATTAATACGTCTCTCCTTATTGTACTCTGCATTTGCTCGCTACGCTGATGCATACTATAGCGGCACTGTGCCGCGTGTGTGTGTGCCGCGGGGGCCGGGTGCGCTGCCTGCCGGGCTGTTGTCGATCCGTTGTCGATCCTCATACCACTCCTCCTCGTGCCCACTGTCCCGTGACTCCGCCGTCGCCCCGCGCTCAGAAGAACCGCCACCAGATGAAGAGTATGACGAAGAATCCGATACCGCCCACGGGCGCCCACTTGCGTATCAGGGCGTCGATGTTGATCCGCCGTGCGGCTTTCCTGTACTTTGCCGATTCTGAGCGGAGCGATGTGGAGAGATGCGACATGCCTGTGGGGTGAGCTGAGTGTCACCTTACAACAACTCACGGTCCAAGCTGTCGCCGCGCCACAGCAGGTCCTCCATGTTCTTGGTCATGATGCGCGTCACGTCCTGGAGGTTCTCGTTCAGCTGGTCGAGCTGCGACGACGGGCCGGCCTTGCCGCCGCCCTGTGTGAGCGACCGCGAGTCGCGGTACAGGCGTGTCGTCTTGGAAATGAACGTGTCTGCGTTGTCAGCTACGTTCGTCCATTGCCCACGACCCACCGAAACCCATGAACGCGTACGGCCGTGTCGCGGCGTCAATCTTGCCCTCGTAGCTGCGCTGGAACTCCTTGCTCAGCTCGTCGAGGTACGAGAACGCCAGCTTGCGCGGGTACGACTGGTCGCAGATACACATGTAGATGACGTTGCCGACGATGAGGTAGCTGGGGACGGGGGGTTAGCGAGCGCGCGAGCGGAGAAGCGCTATGCGCTGTACGATCGGCCAGCCGGCTCGTTGCACGAGCATGAGCCGGTCCGCCGCGCCGTCGCCAACACCCACTGCAAAGTATAGTCACCGCTCTCGATAGAGCACGCCGGCTCCGAGTTGGGCGTGAGGCGGCGGAAGATGAGCTTGGACTGCTGCTTGTACTCTGTGAGGGCCTTCTCGGTCTGTTCGGCGGGGGTCAGCGCTTGCGGCCAGGCGGAGCATAGCAGCACGCACCGTCTCGTCGTCGACGCTCGCGGCGAGCGGCAGCCCGTCGCTCACGCGGAAGATGGTCGTCGAGCGGACCATTGTCGGTGTGCTGGTGGTATGTGTAGTGCTGGCAGTGATCGTGCGCGTCACCGACTATTAGCGGCGGCGAAGATGACAGCGAGACGCCGGGGTTTAGTGGGGGGCCGGATTAGGTAATGCGCTGGAATATGGCGCTGGCGATCGATGGCCGGTGGCGATGGCCGAGTGGCGTGGCCGACATTGCCGTGCTGGAAGCCATCGTAAAGTGGTATGACGGATGCGTAGTAGCCTGGGCGAAGCTAGCCCTGCTTGGGAGGCAGCACATGCCCACACAGAAGCCGCTACAGCGCATATCCACTGCTATACATATCCAGCTAACTAACCACCAGGGCGGGGTTTCAGTCATCTCGAAGTCGATTACCACGACCATGACAGCTTGGGCATCGAGGCACCGTCGAGATGGCGCGAAAGCGGAGTGACTACAGAGGCCTCCATTAGCAGAAATATCCTGCAACCTCGGAGCAGCATAAGATCCGCCATAGGCCGCGCGCACATCTCGTCTATGTAGCCACATCTAAACGCGCTTGAGGCCTTCCGTCAAGAAGTTAGCCATCGGCTCGCCGTTTACCCCTACGCCAACTCCCTCCTCCGCCTCCCACCTAACTCTCTCCTCCCACCCATCTCCCGCGCCACATGAACGACACACACGCGTGCTAGAGGCCTGTAAAAAGTCAACGCGCATGATACGCGCCTGCCCGCGGGTCGATATCGTGGTCGCCATACCGGCTGTCCTGCTGCCCATGTGGCGCGTGTACCCCGTCGACGAAGAACTCGTCGCGGAAATACGAGGGCCCACTGAGGACGCGAGCGACGAACGCCGCCTCGAGGGCGCGCAGGGGAGCCAGAGAGAGAGAAAGAGAGAGAGAGTGAGAGAGAGAGTGACAGAGAGAGAGATGAAGAGAGGTGAGGATGAGCGACGGCTCGCGGTCAGTAATACCCATGGCCAAACCTGTGTGCACCCGAGGCAACATCCGATGCAACAGATGCAAAACCCCGGCCATGACGTCAAGATGCAGCACAACAACACAACACCAGCACAACACCACCACCACCACCACCACCACCACCACCACCACCACCACCACCACCACCTCTCTCCCATGCAACACGAATATGCAGAACAATGTAAAGAACACAGGAAGCCCGTCTAGTGGAGGAAAATGTGGAAAGTAATTATACCGTAGAGACACCCGCCAAGGCAAGGGATACGAAGCCGGTGCGTGTTTTGCATCAGACACAGATGCCTGACATTGAGGGGTTATCGTGGGGGGAATCGTCGTCCGATTGTCCATCATGGTATCACAATACTGGTGGGGTTAGCAACAGTTCGAGTAGCAAGTATCTCACCATAAGTAGCAGGAACAACACCCTCCTGCCCAGTCGCGGGGTCGCGCGCGTACCACCACTCGTCGCTCTGCTCGTCGTCGAGGATGATGATTCGCTGGCCGGTCCGCATCGGCAGCTCGCCGGTCTGCAGCTCGGGACCGAAGAAGTCGTACCGCATGATCGTCTCGCGGCCCTCGTCACTGCCCTCGAGCGAGCCCGGCTCCTGCAGGTACTCGGGACCCTGCTCAGCATCGACGTAGTGACTCTGGTCGCTTTCTGGCCGCGAGCCGTACGTGGGAGTAGGCGCCAGGTGCGTGGCAGCACCCGCCGCCAGGCCAGCAGTACCGGCTGCGCCCACTGCCCCAAAGGTCGAAGGGCCGGCGCCAAATTCGCTAACGTGAGCACGCTCCGGCTGCGTGGGGTGCTGAGCTCCAGGGATGAGAGAGCGCTCAAGAGCAGTCTGGACGCTGTTCAGCATGAACTGGTGTGTCGAGGACACTTCGCTGCCGTCCTTGTCGTACACCTCGGATGGCTGTCGGTTGCGCTCGCGCCGACGGAGGCAGTAGGCGACAAGAAGGATGAGAAGAACGAGCAAAAGAATAATACCAGTCGCAATTGCCATGGCCACGAGGACGACAATGCCACGAGCGAGGTACTTGCGGAAGTTGAAGTCGATTAACGAGCGCGACCAGAACAGAGAAGACGCAGCCCCGAGGGTGCCCGCAGCGGTCGAGCCAACAAGGTAAGGGTGCCACGAGGCACCGTCGAAGAGGGCCGACGAGACGTTGCCGGTGTTGGCGAGCAAAACATCGCCAGAGGCCATGAGCATGCGATTCTTCTCAATGGCCCCTTCAGCGGTGTGCGCGTGCTTGACAGGCACGAATGCAAGGTTTTGAATAACCGTGCCGTCCAGCAAAGCCGACGAGTTCTGGTTGCTCCACGAGCGGCCGTCCCAGCGCTGAAGGTAAGGAGTACGGTCACCAGCATTGAAACCAGTAGCGAAAATGTTGGACACGTTTCGGTCGTTGAACACAATCGAGTTGACCGGGCCGGGGAGACCAGGAAGCGCAGTCCACGACTGGTTGGCAAAGTTGTAGACGGCGGCGTAGACGCTCTCCGAGTTGACCACGAACGAGCCTCCAGCGACAAGGGTCTCGAACTGGTGGTCTCCAAAGTCGATCGAGGTGACCTCGCCTGAACCCAGGCCAGTTCCTCCTCGGTCCCAACGCTCTCCTCTCCAGAAGCAGACTGCAGCGCAGGAGTCGGAGCCGGCGTTGGCAAAGTTGCCGGCGACCACAACCGTGTCCGTGTTGGTACGGGTCTTGATCTGGTTGATTGTGATGTTGGAACCGCCAGCCGCGGTGAGGGCCGCCATACCGGTGTTGATCCAGCGGCCCTCTACGAGATTGTACCGCATGAGGCCACCGCCAAGACCGTTGACGCTGAGGTCGCTGCCACCAACCCAGAGGGTGTCCTTAACCACATTCAGTGCGCGCACAATACCGGAAACAGGGGGGTTGGGTCCAGTCAAGGGGCCGTCGTTGGTTTGGAAAGCAACGCCCGAGACCTCGGTGGGTCCAGAACCTTGAGTGAAGTTGCCTCCGAGGATCGTGATATCAGGCTTGCCCGACGCCGACGAGTTGGTCCAGAAGGCACCTGTGAGGGTTGCCGGGGCAAGGGCCGGCCTAGGGGGAATAGGGGCCGCGGTGGCGCGAGGTGCGATGTGGACATTTGAACGGGCAACGTGAGCGAGCCAGCCGGTGAGAGATCGACGAGCAGGGGTGGATGGAGGAGGGGGTGCCGAACCAGCGTTTGAGAAAGCCACACCGTTGAGGCTTTGAATGGAAGCAGTGCCGTCGTTGTTCGTGACGAGAGAAGCGACGCCACCAACCGAGTTGCTGGATGCGCCGACAAACCGGCCGGCAACAAAGGTCTGCGGGCCTGATGAACCGATGGCGGTGCCGTTGCCGTAGAAGATGCCACCAGTGTTCCATTGAGAAGTGGTGGCATTGTAGACGGCGAACCCGCCCGTGGCGAACGAAGAGCCATTGGAGGATACGACGTGATTGAAGGGGCCAACAATGACCAAGCCGCCGGGAACACCGACAAGTTGAGTGACGGGGCCGTCCACGCCACCAGCGACGCTGTCCCATGCCTTGGTCAGGGGGTCGTAGCGAGCAATGTAACTGAGACGGGAATTGCTGGTCTGTGTACCGGTGAAGTTGCCACCAAAGTAGATCGAGCCGTTAACAACCGCAGCCGAGTTAACAGCGCCGTTGAGACCCCCGTTGGAGAGGGCGACAGGCGCGCCAGAGGCGGTATCCACTGCAACAACGTTCGAGTAGTTTGAAGCGCTGAACGAGCCGCTAACGAAAGCCGTGTTGCTAACCGGCAGGACAGAGACAACCGAGAACTGGCTGCCCCCAGACGCATTGCGAGCCACATCCAGGGAGAAGGCCAGCTGGGTCAAAGGCGTCTCTGTGTTGTTAGGGAGGAGGGAGTTGGCGTTCAGGTTACTCGTCCTGGGCCACTCGTATACACCAAACGCTTGGCGGGTCGTGTTGCGGAGACCCGGAACTGTTGATGTGGTGGTTGCGGTGACAGCAGATCCTGTGGCAGTACCAGTCACGGTTTGAGTCGTGGTTGTCACATTTGCAGTCTGGAGGCCCGTAAGAGTCATCGAGACACCGTTCGCAACCACGGCATAGTGATCGCCGGAGACGGGTGCGGGGTTTGCTGGCAAAGCGACCGTGACAGTAGGGCTGAAGGCGTCGGTCGAAGCGTCGACGAGACCAGAGTAGATGAGAGCCAGCGAGTCCTCTTGCACATTTTGGTCCACAGTCGTCGTGTACGGAACGCCATCACGGGGGAAGATTGTAACGTCGACCGTGGTTCGGCCTGCGCAGTCGCCGATCTGGGCACATCCTGGAACAACCAGGTACATGTCGTAGTATCCCGTTGAGCCGACCCAGGTGTAGAGCGTGAGACTGGTTTCCGTAACGGCGTTGGTAGGGACTTCTGCCACCGTGTAACCCGAAGTCGTGCCTGGGATCGAGGTAGGGGAACTGGCGTCCTCCCATGCCCCGATCGACTGGACGCTCGATCTTGATGCACCGCAGAGGCCCGTGTTGTCCGACGCGACGGCCGAAGCGTAGGCACCGTCAGAAAGGAGCTGAATGTAGTCGAGGGCAGCATGTGATCCCTGGTGGCCATCCAATGTGAACTGCAAGCCGGTGAGCTCTCTTGAGCCGCCGGCGAAAAGAAAGTCTTGCGCGGGGACACTCGAGTCGGTCGACAATGGACAGCTGCCCGTGCAGGTGCGGTTCTGACCAGTGGCAGGGTCAGTGTAGATCAGAGGAACCACCGTGTTATCAGGCAGCGTCGTGAGCGTGAACGAGGTCGTGCCGCTGCCACCGGCAACGTCGTTGGCCACACGAACACCCTGGCCTCTCAAATAGCTGTAGCTGAGGATGTTGATGACAGCTGTGGATCCGCTCTGGGCCTGCCATGACCCAGTGCCCGGGCAGAGAAGAGTGTTCGGGTCACTGCCGGATGCTGCTGGGGTGGCGTCGATAGTTAATCCGCCGTACGGCGAGCCCGACGTGGGGATGGTGAAGGGGGTGAGGTAGCCCGAGTTGCCCGTGGTGACAGTGTCGGCAGGAGCATTCGGGATGGAGATGATGGTGACGTTGGTTGTCGTGATGTTGGTGCCCGCGCTGTCGAGGTACTGTGTGGTGAAGTCACCACCAAAGTACATGCTACTGCCGTTTGTACTTGGTGCAATCGAGCGCACGAGACCGTTGAATCCCCCAAAGGGCACTGCAGACCACGCTGAAGACTGCGTAGACCATCTTGCGACATTCCCTGGTGCACTGCCGCTGCCGGCAAGAGGATCTGTAAAGGATCCACCCGCCCACACCTCTTGGTGGGAGTCGTCGCAATAGAGGGTGTTGACTGGTCCTGACAGACCTGATCCCAATGCTGAGAACTTTGAAGAGGACAACGAGTACGCCACGACGTTGGATGAAGATGTTGATGCGAACGAGGAGAAGGTGCCGCCAATGTACAGCGTGCCGTTGTCAGGCGAGCTGGAGTAGCATAGTGCCGTTATGCTTCCCCCGGGGTTGGTGTTCCCGAGTAGGCTGATCGAGCCATCTGCGTTTTGCACCAACAGCGTTCCGCCATCTGTTGCAAAATGGGGTGCTCCTCCGCTTGATGATGATGAAGCAAACGCGGACTGTGCGGTGAACCAGTCGAGCCCAGCAAACGCGCCTCCAAAGCCAACCGAGCCCATGCGGGCAAAGTCAACATTGGGTGCTTCTGGGGGTGCAGCCGAAGCTGCCAAGGCGGAAGGCGTCGTCACGAGCGCCGCTGCGGCAGCTGCCGCAAAGGCGCCCAGACGTCGTCGTGGAGGATTGCGAGGCATGTGGCGAGAGAGGGGCCCGGTGCGGGCGACGTGATGTTTGTGTTTAAACGAATGTGAGGGGCGGCAGTGATGGGGGGAGGAAGATGTCGGGGGGAAGGGGCGAGCGCCGATTGTAGGTCGATGTCGAGCCGAAATGAGTGCTGTGGGCTGTAATGTCGACAACTACGAAGCAGTCGTTGGCATGCTCTGCGCCTCGCGGAGGATGAGGAGGATGAGAGAAGGGGGAATGAAGTGGCTGGGCGAGTGATGGAATAGGAACCAGCAAAGGTGGCGATATGAAACGAGAGGGAAGGTGGGTGCTGGCCGTGCTGGGGTGGGAGCTGCTGGGCGGCGGCGGGCGGATAGTCGAGGGCGGGGAGGAACCGTGCGCCTCGCGCGTCGTCGGTCAAGGGGCACCAGTCGCGGTGGTGGTGGTGGAAGTGGTGCACAAGTCGTCGCGGTGCGAACGAGCGTGACACGTCGTTGTCGACCAAAGGTGACCGACCAGGAAGAAGGGGCCGTGTATGGCCGAGGAGAACAAGGAGGAGGATGAGATGAAAGAGTGGTGGTGGGATGTGACGACTTGCTGCTTTGGTTGTTGTTTCGCAGTGCAACGGAGCGTAGCGCAGAGTGATGGTGGGGAGCGGTAGAGACGGTAGAGTGTGTGCTGCTGCTGCAGAGTGCAGAGGCAGAGGCGGCGGCGGCGGAGGCTGGGCACTGCGGAACGGTCGTGCGCCGTGTGTTGGGCTGAGGTTGATTGAGGGCAACGGCAGCGCCTGCAGCAGCCAGCCAGCCAGCCAAAGCGCCAGAGCCCGTGAGGGGCAAGAGCGCGCGAGTGAGGGACAACACGGTCGAGGGACGGACGACACACCGGCATGGCTGCTGTTTGGCCCTGGCCTGGCTGCCTGGGTACCTGAACCTGCCGGGGACCAGCCAGGCAGGACGTGTTACCGCGTCCAGTATTTTTGATCCCGTAACGACCGTCCCAGCCAGCAAGGCCAGGACGGGACTGTTATTATTGCCTGGACGGGAAGACCCTTGGCGCGAGCCAGAGACCAACGACAACGACCAGCTACAGCGGTGCAACCTGTCGTTGCTCGGGCTGCGCGACGACAACCCCGCCCTGGCAATGTTCCCTCCCTCCCACCAGCCCACCCGCGCATCCAGCAGCCTATGCATATGGCCTCGGGAGCCGTCGTCTAGTAGTAGCACATTCACTCCATCGCGCTGCTGTAATAGCGCTGTAATTACTAGCGTCACTGAGAAAATGGACAGCCGCGCTGCTGCAGCCTCGTCACGTGATCCAGCCAAGCCAAGCATCTGCATGACTGTAGCGTGGTTGCGTACCTGTCAACAACGGCGTGGTGGGCCATGGATGGCTAACCCCGCCAAAACCCGCCGTGGCGTCCGGTCGCCGCCGCTGACCACTGACGAGCACGAGGTTGCGCCACGGCGAGTTGCCGGCCGGTTGAGCACCGACGCTAATAGCCGCCAATGCACCATGCATTCCTATCACGGTCCACGACCAAGACTTTTGAATTTCCATCAAGCGTTGTTGCCATCGACACCGCTTCCATATCCCCTCCAAGCCAAGCACTATAGCCATGGGCTCCGACCTCCCAGCCGGATCAAGCAGCAAGCCGGCTGCAGGCGCTGCCGCCGCCCCCGCCAGCGGGCCGTCGAGCTACCGCAACCCACGTGTCCAGGACGAGGAAGACGACGACGACGACGACCTTGATGACCTCGATGGTGAGCGCGCCGCTGCTGCTAACTGGAGTGTGCTGACACGCCACAGACGTCCTCGACTCGTTCAACGCCCCACCCAAACCCACTCTGGGGAAGCGTGCCCAGCCCGACCAGTCGCCCGCGCCACCAGCCCCCGCGGCCGCGAGCTCGCTACGACCCCCTGCGCCTGCTGCGCTGGGCGCGGGCACGGGCACGGGCGACCTCGACGACGAGGATTTCGAGGCTTCGCTCGTCGAGGGCATGGAGGCGCTCCTGCGCTCGCTGGCGAACGAGCACCCGCCGGGACCGGCACCGGACGGCAAGAAGCTCGACACGCCAAGCAACAAGGCGGTCGATGGCGCGGCCGGCCTGAGCTCGGAAGAGGAGGAGAAGGCGTTCCAGCGTGCGATCCAGATGATGCTCTCCAACGAGGGCATGGAGGCGCTCGGCCTCGACGACAAGGCCAAGGCGGGCAACTCGGCGTCGTCGGCGCGCCGTTCCCCCGCCGCTGCTGGACCAAGCGCCGCCGGAGCTGCGAGCTTCGAGGAGACGATCCGCAAGACGATGGAGTCGATTAACGCCGGCGGTGCCAACGTTGGTGCCGGCGGCGACGACACGGACCTCGCGGCGCTGTTGAGACAGCTCGGCTCGGACCCGTCGGCGCTCGACGGCCTCGGCGACGAGGACGACGACCTCGGAGGCCTGCTGGACGGCATGATGGCGCAGCTCATGAGCAAGGAGGTGCTCGAGGAGCCGATGGCGGAGCTTGCCGCCAAGGTGGGTGAAATTCCTGTTGGTCCCCCTGCTGACGTGCCCAGTACCCCGAGTACCTCGCCAAGCCGCCGTCGACGGTGACGCCGGCCGACCTGGAGAAGTACCGACAGCAGCACAAGCTGGTGCAGCAGATTGTGGAGACGTTCAAGAAGCCCGGCTACACGGACGAGCGCGACGGCAAGGAGGTGGCGCGTCTAGTCGGCGAGATGCAGGACCTCGGCGGCCCGCCCAGCGAGATCATGGGCGACCTGCCAGAGGGCTTTGTGAGTGGCGCGGCGGTGTGGGGTCGCGGAACACAGCTGATACTCTGCCCAGGACTTTGCCAACCTCGGCAACGACGAGCAGTGTGTGATTATGTAGTGGGGGTGTGGGGTCATAGACGGTCGGTGCCACAGCAGTCAGTCATGTCACATTGAGCAGTGCGCGTCGCGTGGGCCAGCAGTCCTTGGCGCGAGGATATGAGCGCTTGAGTAATGTCATGGCGGATACAATTACGTGGGGTGCGGGGTGTTGTCCGTTGCCGCTCTGCTCTATTGCACCCGCGTTTCAACAGAAGACTGTCGTTTGCATCGATGCTGGCAGCGGCGCGTGGGCAGCGTTAGCGTGTCGTCCCGAACAGCCCGAATCTGGAGCACTGTAAACAGCAGCACAGTGATCTGTGCTATCAGATCCACTCGGAAGCCCCATGCCCCAGCTCAGATCCAGTCGACTGTGCTGCGCACGTAGATGGCATAGCACGGCGAATGGAGGTCTATACACAGCTGTCTGCATGGGAACTAACTGCAGCGTGTCTCGGTGAAGGGAGCATGGAAGCATGGTGCGCAGCGTAGCATTCCGGTCACCGACTGTTCGCCGGCAGCCGGTGCAGACTGACTGCGGCGTATGGTCGCTTGTCTGGACGCCGCTGCTGCTGCCGCTGCCGCCGCAGTGCGGGGCCGGCCACCCCCGCACTGTGATCGCTTGGCTCTTGTGCCCGCCCTTAGCATCAACCCTGGAAGTGGCGTGTTGGTGGGAGGGAGGGAGTGCACGCGCGTGTGTAGTGCGTCAAATCGTCAAATGCCCGAACACAGCCAAGAGCAAGAGGCCCAAGGTGCAAGCAAGGCACAACAACACATTGCACATGCGCGCGCGCCCGCCCGGCCATCAACGAGGTACCACATTCGACGACGGCCGCCAGGCCCGTCCAATCGTCCCACCTGCGCGGAATTTGAGCTTGACAGTCGCTGTTACTTATAGAATCGACACTCTCCAGCCGCCGGGACCGCTGCCGCCGCCGCCGCTGCCGACAACGACAACGACAAAGACGTGTTAGCCGTGCGCCGCGACCTAGACCAAGAGCAGATCCTCTAGACACACACGGTATAGATTCACGCCCCACACCTCATCATCAGCAACTACTCTTCCTTCTCTCCACCACCACCAACATGAGGCTAGGCACCGCCGGCCTGCTCGCCTCGCTCGTCGGCCTCGCAGCAGCGCAGAACTGCACAAACTACGGCGTCGCCTCGGGCGCCAACTGCCTCTGCCCCGCCGGCTTCAACTCACCCCAGGCGAGCAGCTGCTCCTCGCCAAACTGTGGGGCCAACCTCTTCAACGCGCCGGCGCAACCGCAGGCAGCACCAGGCGGCAATGTCAGCTCGTGCACCACCTGCAGCCCCGGGTGGAGCGGCCCAACGTGTGCCTGTACGTTGTGAACAGAAAGCCATCGTCGCTGACCCCAGTGTGCTCGACCGGCGCGTCGTGCCAGGCCGCGCTGGGCAAGTACATCGACTCGGCTGCCGCCGCGGGCGGGATCGCGTCGGCCGCCGTCAACTCGACACTCACCTGCTCAAAGTCGCCGACAGTCTACTCAGTCAGCCAGATGACATGCGACATCCGTGCGACTTTGATCCAGAGCCTGTTCCCCGGGGACGTCTCGCTGTCCATGACGCGATCCCTCAACTCCTCTAGGACTCCCGGAGGGACCAACACGGTCAAGGCCGCCGGGTTGCCCGCAGCGAATGGCGAGGTCTGGGCACAGGTGTGGTACCAGGGCCACGAGCAGTTCTACTGCCACGCCTCGGGGTGTAACCAGACCGTGTCGGACGGCACCAGCACGTCCGAGTGGGTGTGCCCCGAGCTTGCGTGCACATGTCCCCGTGGCACAACTTTCTGTACAGCCGCCTTGGGGCTCCTCGTGGGCCTCCTAACGACTGTCAAGGGCCCGCTCACGGTCAACTGCGACTCGACCGGAACGTGCGGCTTCAAGCAGAAGGACCTCAACGGATTCTTTGGCGACACCGGCCTGCCACTCTCGTCGTGCCAGCACGGCGAGTGTGTGCAGCAGTTTGTGATTGACCAGGCCGAGGGGATCCAGGCGGCGTTCGTGTCCAACGGTGGGCTCAGCGGCGGTGTTATCGCCGGCCTCGCGGTCGTTGGCGCCTTCCTGCTCCTCATCCTGGGCATCATCATCTGGGGCCTGGTCGCGCGCTCCAAGGCGCGCAAGCGCGTGTCGGACGGCTCGCTCGAGAAGCGCGGTGGCGTCGGCGTGTCGTGGAGCGGCGTGGGGTACGAGGTGCACGCGCACGGACGGGGCGCGTACGCTGCCATCGTCGGCTGGTTGCGCGGCTTCGACACGCCACGCCGCAGGGCAAAGCTCGAGGCAGAGAAGGGCATCGCGCCCGGCCCCAACGGCGGCAAGGTCATCCTGCAAAACTGTTTCGGCAACGTGCCGGCCGGCTCCATGCTGGCCGTGCTTGGCCCCAGCGGCGCCGGCAAGTCGACGCTGATTGACATCCTTGGTGGAAAGCGCAAGGCCGGCCTCGTGGAGGGCAAGGTCGCCTACCACCCTGTGAACAACGATGGCCGCCGCGTGAAGGTCGGCTTTGTCGACCAGTCGGACGTTCTCGCGCCCACGTCGACAGTGTACGAGACGCTCTTGTTCTCGGCGCGGCTCCGCCTGCCGGAGAACGTACCCGACTCGGTCAAGGAGGAGCGCGCGCGGCTCGTGCTCAGCCAGCTCGGCCTGTCGCACGTTGCCGACACGCGCATCGGCTCGGGCGAGATCCGCGGCATCTCGGGCGGTGAGATGCGCCGTGTGTCGATCGGCACCGAGCTCGTCGCTGCGCCGGACGTGCTCGTGCTTGACGAGCCGACCTCTGGTCTCGACTCGGTCTCGGCTGCCCGCCTCATCTCGCTGCTCAAGTCGCTTGCCGAGGACCCGAACCAGCGCACGACGATCATCGCCTCCATCCACCAGCCCAGCTCTGCCTTGTACCAGATGTTTACCCAGGTGCTGCTCCTCGCCCACGGCCAGCAGCTGTACTTTGGCCCCGCAGGCCACACACCGGTCGACTTCTTCGCAGAGCAGGGATACCCCTGCCCTCCGGACTACAACGTCGCAGACCACCTGCTGGACATTGCGAGCGAACCCGGCCTCCGGCTGCGCACGGGGGTCGACGCCATGATTCCTTCTGCTACCAACACGCCGTTCGAGGTCGAGTCGTCGCAGTACCACTACTCGCGTGCGTCTGATCACCGGAGCGAGCACGCACCCTACACGAGCGACGAGAAGCTGTCACCAAACGGGGCAACGTACCCGCCCGGCTCCAACCAAGTGGATCTGGCCCAGGTCTCCCGCGCAGCGGGCAAGGGCTGGTTCAACGTGTCCAACAACCCCGAGACGACGTTCCTGACGCAGGTGGCCGTGCTCAGCGGCCGCGAGGTCAAGAACCTCAAGCGCGACAAGACGCTGCTGCTCTCGCACATTGTCCTCGCGTCCGTGTCGGCCGTCTTCTCAGGCGGCCTCTACTTCCAGGCCAAGCTCACGATCGGCGGCTTCCAGAACCGCGTCGGCAGTCTCTTCTTCCTCGCGTCGCTCATCGCCTTCTCGGCGCTGAGCGCGCTTGCAAACGTCATCGAGGTCCGCCCGCTCTTCCTCCGCGAGCGCGCGAGCTCGCTCTACTCGCCCCAGGCGTGGCTCACCGCCCGGCTGCTGTTCGACATCATTCCCCTCCGCCTCGTGCCCGCCGCCATCCTCGGCGTTGTGGTGTACTGGATGGTCGGGCTCGCGCCGAGCGCCGCGCGCTTCTTCAAGTTCCTGCTCATCCTGCTCGAGTTCTGCCTCAGCACGACGCTGTACAACTTTATGCTGGCCGCGTGCTTCAGCCACGCCGGCGTCGCGATTCTGCTGTCATCGCTGTACAACCTCTTCCTCATGACGTACGCCGGCTTCTTCGTCAACCTCGAGACCATCCCGCCTGTGCTCCGCTGGCTGCGCTACTTCTCCACGCTGGGCTACGCGCTCGAGGCGCTG
Organism: Vanrija sp. TS_01; assembly: GCA_026725045.1. Lineage (NCBI taxonomy): Eukaryota > Fungi > Basidiomycota > Tremellomycetes > Trichosporonales > Trichosporonaceae > Vanrija > Vanrija sp. TS_01. Next base: position 1,263,624 of record JAPKIE010000005.1, read on the forward strand.
ACCGTCAACGAGGTCGGCTCGGGCATCCAGATCATCGACAGCCTCAATGGCGTGCAGATTGAGATCAACGGCGCGCTCATCATGGAGACGCTGTTCGGCTTCCAGCTCGGCCACTACTACCGCAACGTGCTGATCCTGGTGGCGTTTATTCTTGGCTTCCTCGCCATGCTGGTCTTCTGCGTCTTCTTCATGCTGCGGGAGAAGCGGTAGGGTGGGGTGTGTGCTTTCGTTTTGGTCGTGTGGTAGCTGCATGTAATCTATGTTGGGTGTAATGTCGATGGCAGCTGAAGTGGGCTGCGGATCAAGGAGGCCATTCCGAGGATGCCGGCTGACAGCCCCCGTTTTTGATGCCACTCTGATCAGCCACGCCGATCCGGTCTGATACTGCTTGCGCCATGATCCGTTGCCCGCAACGATGCCCTCGACCCAGTCAGCTCAGCCTTACCGGGATGTGGCTGCCAGCGCCAGACGTCCGTACACGCCCCACCCCCACCCTACTGCCAATGCCAGTCTATATGCATACAATGTCAACCACCTACGCCAAGTCCTTCTCGACCTCGGCGCCGTCCGCGCCGCCGAGCCCGCGCTCCTCGCGTCCCTCGGCACCCCACTTGTCCCAGATACCCTTCAGCTGGGCCTTCTCGTCGGCCGTGAGGCCGCCAGCCGCCGCAGCACGGGACAGCGCGCGCACCGCGTTCTCCTCGTACTCGACGTCGTCGGATCCCTTCGCGAGCGCGGCCAGCGCGCTGGCGAACACGCCGGTGCGCTTGAGCGCGGAAACCAGGTTCTCCTCCTTGCCGCCGGCAGCGGCCGCGCGCTCCTCGAGCAGCGTGCGCACCTCGGACGGCATCTCGCCCTCGTAGTTCTCGCCCGCCTGCATGACCAGCGTGCCGAGCAGGAAGGCAAACTTGCGTCGCAGGACGGCCGAGTCGTCGGCGACACCCTGCCGCAGGACAGCGTAGCCCTTGTCCCCGTCGGCGGAGAGCACGGCCGACGCGAGCGGCCAGTGCTTGAGCGCGCTCGACATGGCGTACTGCGCCTTTGCGCGCGTCGGCTGCTCGTGCGTGGCGGGGTAGATGATGTCGATGATCTTGGGGAACGCGTCGTGCACGAAGAGCTGGGGGCGGGTTAGCGGTGGGCTGAGGCCGTAGAGCGAGACGGGACGTACCGCCGCCTGCGCCTTGAGGTTGTTCTGCACGGCCGTGCCGGTGATCCACAGCGCGTGGCGCACGACCTCGGGGTGCTTGTCGCTGTAGAGCGCGATGAGCGGCTCCCACAGCTTGAGGACGGCCATGTTGTTCGCATTGTCGATGAGCTCGACGAGCATCTCAAAGTCGTCGAGCGCCTCGACGCGCGTCTCGACGTCCAGGCTCGTGTCGCTCGCCGTCGCCATCTTCTCCTTCATCGTCAGGCTGTCGGGCTTGCCCATGATCAGGTCGAGCATCTCGGTCGAGATCTTGTTGCCGCTCGGCAGGGGCGCGTCGCCCGCCGCGGGGGTCGCCGGGCCGGGCGTTGACGCGGGCGACAGGTCCGCGTGCGGGAACTGCGGGTCGTTGGCGTGCAGCGTCGCCGTGTTGCTGGACGGCTGCGCGCCCGGCGCGGCAGGCTTGAACTTGAGCGTCATGCCGTTGCCGAGGTCGTGGGAGGGTGCCTCCTCCCCTGCGGCCGGTGCCGGGGTGTTCTCGACGGCCCAGCGGAGTAGTGTGTTGAGGTCTGCCATTGGGGTGTGTTTTGCGTGTTGGAGAGTGCAAGAAGGGGTGACAATAGGTTGCCGCGCGCGTCGCTTAAGACTGTGATGCGGATGTGACGCAGAGAAATCGAGAAGGTGGTGGAGGCTGATAGATGAATGTGGCGCGGGGCGTCAGGGTCATCCACGTGGACCACGTGGGTAATCCCAGTCAAATGACGTGGGATTGGTCTGACTGATAACCCGAGTTGAGGCGCAGCGTTGCTCCGCCAGTTGCCATTGAGAAATGACGATGGTGGTCGTCTCGGCGCAGTGGAGGCGAGCTCCTCAGGCATCATCGAGGGTCTTGGACTCAGGATCAACCGGCAACCCCCCTCCCCCTCCACCTCCAGACATCTTTTCCAGCCGCCAAACTGGACGCCTCACACAACGACATCCCCCTCCTCCCCGTAAAGCGCCTCCCCACGATGGTAGACACCACCGCCGAGCCGCCAGACGGTGCCGGTGTCGGCGCCGTCGCCACGCCGTCGCGTGCCGCGCCCGCCCCGGCTCGCGCCCCCAAGCCCCGCACCGACGAGGACTGGACAGACGGCGCGACAGACCAGGCTATCGCCATCGCTATCGAGCAGCGCGACAAGGAGAACCCGCCGGGCGAGGGCGACTCGATCTCGGGCAGCCTCATGGGACAGGTCGACGGCGGTGAGTTGGCATCACATGTTCCGTTCCATCACAGCTCACACACACACCAGGCATCACACCCTCGTCCGTCACACGCACACGGTGGTACGGGCCAGGCGGGTCACGGCGCAACTCTGTCGCGTCGTTCCGGTCCAACTCGGGCATGTGGCGCCGCGGGTCGTCGACGTCGCTGCAGCTCCAGCGCCAGGCGAGCATCGACGGCGGCGAGTACCCCGGGCGGGGGGAGAGCACGTACGCGCGCGGCGGCGGCGGCCCGCCCTCGCCGTCCGTGTCGGGCGTGTTCATGCCCGACTCGGAGGACGAGGGAGAGAGCAGCTACCCTGCGCGCCGGTACTCGCGCCGCACGAGCAGGCAGGGCGGCCAGCCACCTATGAGCGTGCCGCGGCGGCGGCGCGACTCGAACGAGTACTACCGCCGAGGCGAGGACGGCGGCGACGAGTCGCAGCCGACGTCGCCGGTGCACCCGTCGTCCGTGATTGCGCGCGTGGCGTCGTACTTTGGACGGCCGCGATACGACGAGGACGAGGAGGCGTTGATTTCGCGCGGCCGGAGGACCAGCGGATCCGACTACGGCTCCGGGTCTGAGCACTCGCCCCGCCGATCGGCGTCGCCTGTCTCGTCGCGCGACTCGTGGGGATACGGCGACGAGGACGAGGGATACTCTGAGAACGGGTCGGGAGGGTACAACTCTGACCTTGCCGACGACACGTCGCTCCCGCCCCAGTCGCGTCCCGGCTCGCCGGTGCTTCCTCTTGTACCCGCGCAACAGGATGGCATCTTCGGCGAGTCGACCATGCACATCCACGACGAGGCCAAGGAGTTTGACGACACGCTCGTGCCCTCTCGCCAGACGGTGCTGCTCCCCGACGAGGACCTGTCGATCCGCTTCACGGGCTACAGGACCGACAAGGTCCGGCGCACAATCTGGTGGATTGGGTGCATTCTCACGCTCGGCCCGTTGGGTCTGATTGGCAGGTGGACGCCTAGGATCTGGGTGCGCTTCTGTGGTGTCGAGACGCCGTTCGACGAGTCCAAGGAGGGCGACTGGCTTGTTGTCGAGACGCCGTACGGCGATATCCACATTGTGGACATCAACGTCATAAACTACCCCTACCCCCTGTCCACCGTGTTCCCCCAGCAGGTAGCGGTCACCTCGCGTCCCGAGTCGCGTGCCGACTCGCGCACCGGCCTGGCGGATTACCAGGCCACTGGATCGACGAGCCGCACACCGCTGAACGGCAACGCGACGCCCGACATCGAGCAGGGCAAGACGACGACCGAGGAGAAACTCGGCATCCTCAGGGTCATGGAGTACCGCTACACGCGCTTCGCCCTCGAGCCTCACTCGGGCCGCTGGTGCATGATCCGCGACTGGCGCGACCCCAAGTGGACGTCGGCGCGCGCCGTCGCCCACGGCCTCGACTCGGCCACGCGCGACCAGCGCCGTATCCTCATGGGCGACAACTCGATCGACATTGCCAGCAAGAGCCTTATCCAGCTGCTCATGGACGAGGTCCTGCACCCATTCTACGTCTTCCAGATTGCGTCCATCTTGCTGTGGTGCTTTGACGACTACTACTACTACGCCTTCGCGATCGCCCTTATCAGCGCAACGAGTATCCTCTCGTCGCTTATCGAGACCAAGCGCACCATCGAGCGCATGCGCGAGATGTCCCGCTTCCACTGCCCCGTAAACGTGCTCGTTGACGGCGAGTGGAAGCGCGTCGACTGCTCCGACATGGTCCCGGGCGACATCTTTGACGCGTCAGACGCGACCCTCTCCGTCTTCCCGTGCGACGCTCTCCTGTTGTCGGGCGACGCGATCGTCAACGAGTCCATGCTCACCGGCGAGTCGGTCCCAGTCAGCAAGGTCCCGGTCAAGGACGACGCCATTCGCTCCATGTCGCGCGAGACCAAGGCTGGCAGCTCCGAGGTTGACGCCGACCTCGCGAAACACTATCTCTTCTCTGGCACCAAGATAATCCGCGTTCGCTCCGGTGCCAAGCCCGCCTGGGCACCGAGGAACGGCGACGACATTGCCTTTGCCATGGTTGCCCGCACCGGCTTCAACACGACCAAGGGTGCCCTCGTGCGATCCATGCTCTTCCCCAAGCCGCTGGGATTTAAATTTTATCGAGACTCGATGAACTTTATCGGCGTGCTGGCCATGATTGCCGGCTTTGGGTTCACCATCAGCGCGGTCCAGTTCATCCGTATCGGCATCGCGTGGCACACGATCGTCATTCGTGCCCTCGACCTTATCACTATCGTCGTCCCGCCCGCGCTCCCGGCCACGCTCACAATCGGCACGACGTTCGCCATTGAGCGCCTCCGTAAGAGTGGCATCTTCTGTATTTCGCCAAACCGCGTCAACATTGGTGGCAAGGTCAATGTCGTTTGCTTCGACAAGACGGGTACGCTGACCGAGGACGGCCTCGATGTCCTCGGTGTGCGCACGATCGACCGCCTTGACCGTCGGTTCTCCGAGCTGCACTCCACCATCGAGGACATTCCTACCACCGGCGGCCCCAATGGCAAGACCCCTCTGCTCTACGCCCTGGCCAGCTGCCACGCCCTCAAACTCATAGACGGAGAGGTCCTTGGTGATCCACTGGACATCAAAATGTTCGAGTACACTGGCTGGAGCCTCGACGAGGGACAGTCACGACAGGTCAAGGGCGGCACTGGTGGCGGCGAGCGCACCCAGACCCTGGTTCAGATGGTTGTCCGCCCGCCCGGCCAGGAGGCCTGGCGCATGGAGGATGCCCACGGCACCAACCGCAGCCTCGAACTCGGTGTCATCCGCTCGTACGACTTTGTCTCTGCCCTCCGCCGCATGACGGTCATTGTCAAGCGCCTCAAGTCTTCCAGTATGGAGATTTACTGCAAGGGTGCCCCCGAGGTCATGCCCGACATCTGCGACCCCGACTCGTTCCCCACCGACTACGAGGACATGCTCTCCTACTACACGCGTAACGGCTACCGTGTCATTGCTATTGCCGGCAAGTCGGTCGAGGGCCTGACGTGGCTCAAGGCGCAGCGCATGCGCCGCGAGGTGGCCGAGCACAACCTCCAGTTCCTTGGCTTTATCGTGTTTGAGAACAAGCTCAAGCCCGGCACCACGCCCAACATCCACACCCTGCGCGCGGCCCACATCGCCTGCCGCATGGTCACGGGCGACAACGTGCGCACCGCCATCTCGGTGGCCCGTGAGTGCGGCCTCATCTCCCACTCGGCGAGCGTCTACATCCCCACCTTTATCCCGGGCACTGGCAACACAGAGGAGGCGCGCCTCGACTGGTGCAGCATCGATGACGAGTCGCACCGCCTTGACGAGTACACCCTCCTGCCGCTCGTCAACCGCGACATGGCGATGGACGCCGAGGAGATCGAGGTGCCAGACTACCAGCTCGCGCTCACTGGTGACGTGTTCAAGTGGATGCTCGAGTACGCGCCCCTCGAGACGATGAACCGCATGCTCGTCAAGGGCGTCATCTTTGCGCGCATGTCTCCCGACGAGAAGGCCGAGCTCGTCGAGCGGCTCCAGCAACTCGGGTACACCGTCGCGTTCTGCGGCGACGGCGCCAACGACTGCGGAGCGCTCAAGGCTGCCGATGTCGGCGTCTCGCTCTCCGAGGCCGAAGCGTCCGTCGCGGCGCCGTTCACCAGCCGCACACCCGACATCTCGTGCATGGCCGAGATCATCCGCGAGGGCCGCTGCGCGCTCGTCACCAGCTTCAGCTGCTTCAAGTACATGGCGCTGTACTCGCTCATCCAGTTCACAACCGTCACGCTGCTGTATAGCTTTGCGTCGAGCCTCGGCGACTTCCAGTTCCTCTACATCGACCTGTTCATCATCATCCCCATCGCCGTCGCCATGGGCCGCACCCTCCCCTACCCCAAGATCTACCCCAAGCGCCCGACGGCCAGCCTCGTGTCCAAAAAGGTGCTCACGAGCATCATCGGCCAGACGATCATCAACGCCGCCATCCAAGGCATCGTGTTCGTCTGGGTCCGCAAGCAGCCGTGGTACGAGGCTCCCGTGGTCGACAACGACGAGCTCGAGACCTTCAACTACGAGAACACGTCCCTTTTCCTCATCTCGTGCTTCCAGTACATCCTCGTCGCGGGCGTCTTCTCCGTCGGCCCGCCGTACCGCAAGCCCATCTACTCGAACATCTCGCTCGTCATGTGCCTCATCGGCCTGACAGGCTTCTCGACCTACGTGCTCCTCATGCCCAGCCAGGCCGTCGCCCGCATCCTCGACATCATCGCGCTGCCCTCGACGTTCAAGATCCAGCTGCTGATCATCGCCGTCTTCAACATTATTGCCTGTTTCGGATTCGAGCGGTACGCCGAGCGCCCGATCGCGCGCACAATCGCAAACATCAAGCGCTGGAACCGCCGCCGCCGGGGACGCAGGCACGGCAAGCACGGCGAGCACCATTACAAGAGCATTGAGCAGCAGTTCTAGACCACACTTATGTATTCGCCAAAGCGCGTCGTCTTGGACTTTGCACAGCGAAGCTGTCCAACTGCATAAGTGACGGGAGACTGATACAAAGCCGCGGGCTGCTCAGAAGGAGGGCTTGCTGGGCATGCCAGCCATGCTGGGAAGGCTGGGCAAGTGGGGCCGCAGTCTGAATGCTGTGGGACGGTGACGAGCGGGAGTGGGGGTAGGCGGCATTCTGCCAATTGCCCCGCTCGGCGGGTTGCTCGTCGGGTTGTTCGGCGGGTTGCTCGGCGTAGCCGAGGTGGCAGGGTTGAGCTGACGCTGGAATCGGGCCTGCCAGTCAGTCCAAGAGCCCACTACCCACTCACCCAGACAGTCTCGTCGAGGAGTTCCCCAAACGCCAGACGTGCTTCATCCCTCCGTTCAAGGAGGCCTGCTAGGCTTCCAAAGACTGCAAGGATGAGGCGCGCGGCGTAGGCATTGAAGCCAAAGTTTGTGATGAGGCGCTCTTCTTCCTTCATCTGGGGGTCAGAGTTGGGACGGCGGCCACTCACTTACCAATGGCGGTTGAGGGTCCTTCTCCAAACATGCCGCGGCATTTACCCCTTCCAAAGCATGATGCTCGTTGACTGTGAGGACATACAGCGCCCCGGCCACCTCAGCAGCGCCGGAGCACGCAACAACAATATCGGGAACACAAAGAACTTTGCCTGACGCTGAAGGATTGCGGAATGCTTCGAGCTTGCGCCTGAATCGGGGCAGCGCATCGACAATGTCTTGATCGAGGGGGTCCTCTGTGGGTGCGCCGCTCGGGTGGTCATTGTAGGGTAGCGCCTCGAAGACAACGATTACCCGATTGTAGTACACTGCTGTCCTCTTTAAACTGTTGAAGACATGTGCGGTGTCAGATTTCAGGACTTGGAGTGAGAGAAAAATGACAGCGGTGCGGGTCGACAGAACCAGATCGGCCCCCTGCAGATTCGACTGGGTGACACAGAGCTTGATGGTAGCCGTCAGAGCTTGGCTGAGTGTTCGATGGTGTAGAAGACCGACATGGCATAGAGCAGGGAGCGTGGAGCTAGTACGGAGCCCTCTGCCCGCCTTCTTGGCCGCTTCTGAGTACCAGTCAGGTTTGCGAACCACTGGGTTTTGTATCCAAAGAGGCGTGGCGGGGATCATTGATGACGCTTGCGCCACTCTGGAACGATCCTCACTTAAGGACACCACGGAGGCTACAGGCGATGTTCCTGCTACCGCACTGGTTGGTGGGGTTGGTTGAGGGTTGCTGGGTGCCGAAAGAATCATGTCATTGAAGCCTTGATAGCCACTGAACTGAGAAAGCCGAATCACTGACGAACTGCCAACCGTCGCAGGGGCTCGAGATGCCGGGGCAGGCGTGGGGGGCTCCGAAGAAATCATGGCGTCCGACAAACGCCTCTTTCTGCTGATTTTGCTCATGTGGTCGCTGGAGGAAGATTCGAAGTGCGCGGACGGTGAGACAGTCATCGAATACGGGGATTGAGGCGGATACCCTGCGGTCCCTGGTGCGCCCATGAGATAAGGCTCGGTCGTATTGCTGCTGCCCGATGAGTAAGGGTGGGGTTGGACCTGTTGCCTAGAGACATATGGCGTTGGTACGTTGACAGAGGCGCCCCCATGAACAATTTGCGTTGAAGACGGCTTGGCGGCGACCTGGTATCGGACTGAGTTCAAATCACGGTAGTGTCGTGGAGGAGTCTGGAAGTGCGATCCGTGGTCTGTGACGGGGAAGTGAGACAGGGGCGACACCTGCACTGTCTTGCGGTCGATGATGGACGGAGGGTCCATTGGTTGTCTTCAGCGTTAGTGTACGCAAACGTTGACAACTTACGTGGCGTCGCTATGTCTCCATGCCACCAGCGGCGTGTCTAGGCCGTCAGAATGAGGAAGGGGAATACCACATACCGATGCTCCAGTCCTCGACCTCAGGCGGTCGCTCCATCATCTCTCGGCGAGGAATACAAGGAGGCTTCGGTTTTGCAGGGGCGGTTTTAGGGGGGTCAACCAGTTCAGACAGGTCAGAAAAGGGTGCATCATCTAGGTGGGTCAGCCGCAATCAAACCGCCACACTCACCAAACTCATCGAGCCAACACGAGTCGCTCGGGTTGAGCTCCCAACAATCCACTCCAATGTCCATCCAGTATAAGCTGATGACTTCCATGGGGCTGGCAGGAGACATCTTGGATAAAGATAAGTGCGGATACGCCGCAACTAACCCTGCGGCAGCACGGAAGTCTGGCTTGCCGGGGAAGCGGCATTCTCCAGGGAAGAGAGGGATGTTGAGGGATACAGGCCTGGGGATGCGCTTGCGATCAACCCCAGTCCAGACGCTGTCACTCACTTGCTTCTGGGCGTCCTTATCCCATCGATCCCAGACCCCTTCAAGCATTCCACGCTTTTGTTTCTCAGCGGCCATTACCCGCCTGACCTCATTCGCATCTTGGGGATCGAGACTCCACCGCAGGTCTCTAAACAGAGGTCAGCGCTATTGCCTCGCGAGTCACGCTGAGGAGCACTAACAAGGCATCTTCGACCGTGATATGGGGAATGGGCATTGGTTCCACCGCGAGGATGCCAGAGATAAAGTACTTGGACCTGGGAAGAAACAGTTGGGAAACACTTGTTGGAGCTTGATGTTGACGAGTGATTGCCTCGCCCTCTCGAATGGCACGGCGTGACAACAGCGGCTCAAGTGGCTGAAGATAGGGGAGAAAGTGTCTATCTGGAGGTTCAGCATCATTGCTTGTAGCCCAAGTTCTCACGCTCATCGGCCTTCAGCCTGTCGGCGAGTGGCCTTCCCTCGCGCTTCTTGAGTTCGTCATACAGGTCGCGGAGTACAGCTTTGGTGGCTGCGTCGGGCTTTGACGCGGGGAAGAGGGCGTTGTGATCACCGCAGTCCTTGGCTTCTTCCAGGAGAGGAACGAAGGGGTCGATGTCCTTCGGACCATAGGTGGTGGGGTACTCGGCGAGGGAGATGGGCTTGAGCAACTGCTCCAAAGCCTCGGCCGCCAGTTGCTCAGCGGCGGCGGCATGATTGGGGGTGTGGTTGTGCAGGTATAATATGCCACGATCGTAGACACGACCATGCACCTCTGATGGTGTCTGTGGGAGCATGGTTGAAGAAAAATGATGAACAGTGAGTAGTGAGAGTGAATGGTCAAGTGGGACAATGCGAAATGATCAGAGGGAAGACGAGGAAGATCAGTCGAGTCACCCGCCTCCACCCTTCCCCCCTGTCTGCATGTCGTTGCATAGTCAATCACCCATCACGGTCCCCTCCCCCTCCTCCGATCCCAATGTCCAGTAGCAAATGCTCACGCCCCCGCTTCTTCAACCAGTCCAGCGCCTCACTGATCTTCTCCAGCTCGTCCCAGTCCCCACGCCCTTTGCCACCCCGCGCGCCACTCTCGCTCCCGCGTCCACCGCCAAGTGCCTCCTCTGGCAGTGGCTCAATTCCTACCCTCACGCGCAGAGCGAGCCAGTTCCAGCTCTTCACTTCCCTCAGCCACTCCTCCAGGTCGTCCCGATGCCCGATGGCATAGTAGATCCCCGGATGGCCGATCTTGGAGAACCCCGTCAACGACAGTTGCGAAGCGAGCGATATGAAGTCCTTTCGCTTTGTCGTTGACAACAAGTGATGCGAAGTGAGAAGAACGTGGTGTGCAACTGTTGGCGCTAGTGGTGGACTGGGCTGCTCTTTGATTGTCGTCAAGGCGTCCCAGTTGGGTGCAAGGAGAGGGAGGATGTGCGCCGTGAGCATCTGGTACAGTGGGTATCTGGTGGCAAGTCAGGACAACCTGCTCCAACGTGCTCCGAGTGCGACGACATACCCATCGCCTTCGTCCCATTCATCCAGGAAGGCATCAATCTGCGCACTCCACTCTACGGCCTCATCCCTTCCTACATCGTTGCCCTTGAGCTCAATGGTGACCGCCCCGCGGAGAGGATACGTATCCGATACCGTGATGAGGAGGGACCGCTGGCTCTCAGAGTTGGCGACCGTTACGATCCTGGGCCAGGTGCCGGAATCTGTCGAGGTGAGGGTCTCTGCTGGGAGGATGGATGCTGATATCAGCTCAACCTCGGTGTTGAGTGCCTCGACTGCGGTCATTGGGGCTCGAGCTGTCGCGGAGGAGTGCACGGTGTGCAGATGAGCATGTGCCCATGTCTGGCGACCATTTATTCTGTTTGGCACCTGACAACCGTTCGATCGCAAAGTGGAGGTGGGGTAACGCGGGACAGGCGCGGAGATTTTTCAGTGTCCGCTGGATCATTCAAAGTATTTTGGCGGCAGGCTACCTCGAACCGCGTCCAGGACACATCTCGTCGTTCTGACAACTGGAAACAGCCTCGACAGAGCTCGCACCTTACACAAACGATGCCCTCAAGGCCATCAAAGCGCTCCAAGAACGAGGCCAAGGCCGCGGCAGCGGCCGCTGCCGTCGTCGTCAAGGCGCCGGCTGGTCCCCTCCCTCAGAGCCGCTTGTTCGCTCCATTTCGTGCCCTCGGCTTCGTCTCCGACGACGTCCCCTTCTCCATGTTTGTCCACACGCCCAAGGGCGCTCTCGCCAAGCCCACGATCCACATTGTGTCGAGCATCGGAAGGAGCTGGCTCATGTGGGACGCTGAGAGGATGACGCTGCTCTTCGCTGGTGAGTTGGCTCGCTCGTCTACACGGCCTTCCCAATCCTCCACCTCCAGCCCCTCGCACAGGATGATCCACAAATCAAGCATAGTTCAATCAGATCTATCATGATCGACACACAGCATCAATAGTCTTTCGCTCCTATCTGAACTCTCCACTCCCTTGCCTTGAACTCGAACGTGAACAACAGCTGACCTCCACTTCTAGGTCCCGATGCTGGCGCTCCTATCACCAGTATTGCCCAGACTGGAACCGAAGTGTTCGCCGCTGCTGGGTCCCGGGTGATCAAGTACCTCCGAGGCAAGGAGACTGCCGTGTACGACGCTCCCGACGGCTCTACTGTCGGCAAGATCCTCATCTTTGGCGAGCAGCTCGTCGCACTCAAGCAGGACGGCACGGGCTTGTACGTTTGGAACATTGCCTCGACTGGTGAGTACCTCGGACGTGTAATGACAAGGGCTGTACTGAACGATTAGAACTCGACAATGAGATCCAGTTCCACTCGACGTTCACCGCGACCACCCTTATGCACCCCGTCACGTACCTCAACAAAATCCTCGTTGGCAGCAAGGAGGGCGAGCTTGCTCTTTGGAACATCCGCACGGGGTAGGTGGCTGTCATTAACATTCGCTGACGTGCCAGCTCTCTTATCCACACCTTCCCTTCGTTTACCCCTTCAGCCCCATCACCCGTCACTACCATTGTTCAGTCTCCAGCGGTCGACGTTGTCGGTGTCGGCTACCTTGACGGCGCCATCCGTGTCATGGACATCAAGGACGCCGAGCTGGTGATGCAGATGAGGATGGATCATGGATCCATTGAGGGACTGTCCTTCCGCATGGGTGCGTGCTTTTCAACAGCCGGGACGTTCAAGCACTTACATTGCAGATGGCCCTCCGATTCTCGCGTCTTCCTCTTCGACGGGTACTTTGGCAACTTGGGACCTGAGCAAGGGTGGAAGGGTGCTGCACATCGCCCGCATGGCGCATGAGCAGACCATCACCGGGTTGGAATGGGTGCAGGGACAGCCATTGCTGGTCAGCAGCAGTCCAGACAACAGTGTCAAGGTGAGCCCACAATTGAGGATCCCAGACTGACAGTCAGCAATGGGCATTTGACGCGCCTACCAACGCCCCACGACTGCTCAAGTTCCGCACAGGTCACCATGCCCCTCCCTCCACAATTCGCTACTACGGTGAGGATGGCAAGCAGATCTTGACGACCGGTCGCGACCGTTCGCTGCGATACACCAGCGTTGTGCGTGACTCGCGGAGCCACGAATTGTCACAGGGTTCTCTCATCAAGAAGGCCATTGGACTCGGCGTCTCAGCCGACGAGCTCAAGTTCCCGCCCATTATTGCGCTCTCGAGCTCATCTACCCGCTCCAAGGACTGGGATGATGTTCTCACTGCCCACGCAGAGGACTCGACTGCACGAACATGGCGGGTGCAGGAGAAGCGTCTGGGGAATGCCGAGTTTGACATGGAGGAGGATGGTGCCGTGCAGGCCGTGTGTGTCACAGCGTGTGGCAACTTTGGATTGGTCGGCTCTTCGACTGGCGAAATCCGGATGTGGAACATGCAGTCGGGCAAGGAACGCAAGTCGTTTGCTCTCTCAGGTCCTGCACCAGGCGACAGCAAGCCCAAGATCATCCAGCAGAGCAAGGCGAAGAAGGCCAAGACGAAGACGATCAAGAAGAGCATCGAGGCTGTCGTGGGCCTGGCAACGGACGCTTTGAACACGGTCGTTATTGCAGGCACGCTCGAGGGCAAGCTGTACGTCTTCGACTTCCACACCACGGAGCTTCTCCACACTGTGCAGCTCGACTCGTCGATCACGGCCATCGACCTGAACCGCGACAGTGGCCTCCTCGCTGTCATCTGCGATGACCTGGTCGTGCGCCTTGTTGACATTGAGACCAGGCGAGTGGTCCGTGAATTGAGAGGGTTCCGCGGCCGTATCCTTGACACGACATTCACACCCGACTCGCGCTGGCTCATTGCGACGTCGCTGGACTCGGTCATCAGGACGTTTGACATTCCAAGCGGAAAGCTGGTCGACGCTTTCCGATCGTCGTCAATTGCCACAAGTGTGACCTTCTCCCCGACGGGAGACTTCCTTGCCACCGCTCACGTTGACAGTTTGGGTGTCCATCTCTGGTGAGTGCTCTTGACTTGCCGATATAGAACAGCACTGACTTCTCAGGGCCAACAAGGCTCAGTTCTCTGACGTCGCCCTGCGGCACATCCCCGAGGACGAGGACGTCCCAGAAGTGGCTCTCCCAACAGTCCAGGGTGTCGACGACGAGGGTAAGTGGTGATGTGTACACGCGAAACGTCACCACGAGCGTCGCTAACCTATACCAGCTCTTGAAGGCCTCGAGCCCGTCGGTGCACCAGAATACACCGACATCTACACGACGCCCGACTTCCTCTCTGAAGGACTGCTCACACTGTCCCTCCTCCCACGGTCAAGGTGGCAGACGCTGCTCAACCTCGAGACGATCAAGGCGCGCAACAAGCCCAAGGAGCCCGTCAAGGCGCCCGAGGCGGCGCCCTTCTTCCTCCCGACGGTCGCCGGGCTGGAGCCGCGGTTCGACGTCACGGCCGCCCAGGCAGGCAGTGAGGACCCGTTCTCGGCACGGCTGGCGCCTTCGGCGTCCTTTCTTGAGAGCGACTTCACACGGCGGCTCGCACGCGAGGACGAGGACGGCGACTACTCTGCCTTCTTCGAGTACATGAAGGCGCTGTCGCCGTCGGCGGTCGACCTCGAGATCCGCTCGCTCGTCTCGCTCGACCACCTCGCCGCCTTCCTCGCTGCGCTCGTCGGCCGCCTCCGCTCCCACCGCGACTTTGAGGCCGTCCAGGCCTTCATGACCGTCTTCCTCTCGGTCCACGGCGACGTCCTCATCGCCAACCCCGAGCTCCGCGAGCTCCTCGAGCGCCTCCAGGCCGAGCAGAAGAAGGAGTCGAACCGCCTCCTCGAGCTCATCTCCTACTCGATGGGCACGATCTCCTTCCTCCGCGGCTAGGGTAGTCATTAGATCAATCATCATTTGCAGTATACAGGGGCGCCACATGCATAAGTGCTAAAGATAATGTACTGGTGGTGGTGATACAATGCTGCTGCCTTCGTCGTCTGCCGCTCAGTCCTCCTCGGGGTCCTTGTAGTTTGCCATTGGGTCGTCGTACGCCTGCTTGCTGAGACGGTACGCCTCCATGTCCTCTTCTGTGACGTCTGTCTTGCTCTTCTTGGTGTGCTGCCACGCCTCGTCGTCGTTCATGGCCTTGCGCTTCTTCTCCTCCTCCATGGCGCGCTTGAGGCGCTGCTTGTCGAGGTCGGGCTGGTCGACGTCGCCCCATGGCGTGGCCGACTCCTTGTTCTTGCCCTTGCTCCTGCGCTCGCTCGTCTTATCCTCGGCCTCCTGCTTGCTCTTCTCGAGCTTCTCGCGGTGCATCTCCACGAGCGACTTGGGCTCGGCCTGCTCCTCTGGCTCCTCGCGCTTCTCGGCACCAGCCGCAAGCAGCTGCCCAGCCGACGACGCGTGGTTCGCCACCTTGCCGGCTTCGCCAGTGCAGTACGATCCCGAGACTGCACGTTAGCTCATCGCCGCACATACTAACTCACTGATTGAGTGGCAGCAGAAGTAGCCCCACTTGCTCGTGTCGCGGTCGTACCACGAGCCCCATACCGACGTGTGGTTGTTGATGTACACATCCTCGGCGTACTTTGAGCGCACCTTGGCCTGCTCCTGTCCTTTAATGATCTGGCCAGTGCGCGAGTACTCGACGTCTGCGGTCCGTCAGCACGAGTTGCACGCAGCTGGAAGAGGGTAACTCACATCGCTCGGTCTGACCACCCAACAACTCCTCCGGCAGTCGCTCGAGATGCTCCTCGCCACCGTACTTCTCCAGGACCGACTGCCGTCCCGTGTCCTTGAGGACCTCCTTCTTCTGGTTGAACTCGCGGTGGAGAAGCTCTCCGGCAGTGGGGTTGGAGTGCACGTTGACGTTGTGGCCGCGCGATGCCGACTGCCAAGCGAACAGCTGCAGCTTCTGCATGTTGGTCGCCTCGCCCGAGAATCGTGAATAGTTGTCGCCTGCAAACTTCATGTCCTCAGGTGCAACTCCCACTTCCGGCGCGTCACGCATCGAACGCGTCTTGGGGTCGTAGTATGCCGACTCGGGGTCCAGGTTGAGCAGGTACTTGGCCGTGTCTTCACGGATACGCAGGTTGCGCACCGTAATGCGCGTCTTGGTGTCGAGCTTCTGACCGACTTGGTCGGCAGCCTCGGCGTACTTGTCCTCGTCCTCCTCGTCATCGTCCGACGAGCCGAACTCGTCGTCATCTGGCTGCTTGGCCTTGGCAATCTTCTTGACAGCGGCCATGTCGGTCGACGTCTGCGCGTCGATCTCCTCCTCGCGGAACTTGCGACGAGCTTCCTCAGCAGCCTCATAGTCTTCCACAACGTTTTTGTACTGGGCCGGGTCGTAGCCGTTCCACCTGTCGCGCTTGGCGTCGTACTCGCGGGACACGGTCTGAATCACCTCGTCGGCGCGAATGTCCTTGCCGGTGTACTTTGCTCCGCGTTTCCTCGGACGCTCAACACAGTCCTGGCGCTTGTGGGTCATCGCTCCGCAGTTTTCGCAGGCTCCCTTGCGGAACTTGGTCGCTGCCGGGCCTGCTGTTGCTCCACGGTCATACCACTTGTCGATGCCCTCCTTCTTCTTCTCCTCTCGACGCTGGTGGGACAGGGAAGGTCCCGAGCCAAGGTCGGCGTACCATGGTGCTTTAGAGATGTAGTCTGGAAGTATCAGCAGCTGTTGGATATAGTGCAACTCCAGCAGCACTCACCTGGGATATGAGGGTTGATTGCCTTGCCGTCTGCGTCGACTGCTGGTGCCGCTGTTCCTGCCTTACGGGCGGCCTCCAGCTCACGCTGCGCGCGGTACGACGACTTGGAGAGCTTGTCCGATGTTTCAGCCGGGAGACGAAGCATTGTTGATGATGACAAAGGCGACGATAGACTGGAGCCAGAAAGTCGATCAAGGCAGGTTGATGCTGCAGTGGATCTACTATCGAGTCCAGTCGCCACCTACTTAGTGATGGGATAAAATACAAAAAATGGGTCCGATAAATTGGTGCCGCCTGGTCTCCTGTGACTCTCGTCGTTGGAACACTCGCTTTGAGCATATCGAGTGGCCAACATCCTTGTTCGTCACAACACTCCCTCTTGCAACCATCCTTTTCCTACATTCGAGCGACTTGGAGTGAACGCGACACGCAAAACCGCAGAAACCATGTGGCGCCCTGCTACCCGCAACTTGACAGGCACAAACGACGTGAGTAAGCCCCGTCTGACTTTTTGTTCAGACACAAGAGATCCACCTGTTCCCAAACTGACTCATCGCAGGTGCCGTTGGCCAACAAGCGTCGTTTCGGCCTTCCAGAGGAGGCTCCTTCCTCTGGACCTGCTCCGTCCGGCTACGGAAAGCCGCCTTCCGACTCGCAGTTCTTCAACGGTCGCGTGGACCGTGACCGTGAGCGCGTCCCTCAGGACCGCGACGACCGCCGTGACGACCGGTACAGCCGTGACCGTCGTGACGACTACGACCGCGACCGCCGACCACGCGATGACGACCGCCGCCGGGACTACGATGACCGGGACCGCGGACGCGACTCGTACGGAGGCCGCGACCGTGATGGAGGTGGTGGCGGTGGACGGAGCAGCCGATGGGACGACGACCGTGGCCGTGGACGAGATGGACCTGGAGACGGTGAGTCCCTGTTCAAGGTGTTGGAGAAGCTCGCCCTGACGGATCAAGATGGACCGAGGAAGAGGAGGTCTCGTTGGGGAGACGCCAACGACCGTACCGACGTCGCGGGCCTGCCCGTGAACATTATGGGTAAGGTATCGCAGTCGGAGCTCGACAACTACGCCATCCACGTTCGTCTCGAGGAAATCAACCGAAAGCTGCGCACCGGCGACGTTGTGCCTCCCGACGGACAGCGCTCGCCCTCGCCCCCGCCCAAGTTTGACGCCTATGGCCACCGTTCGAACACGCGTGAAGTCCGCTACAAGCAAAAGCTGGAGGACGAGCGCAACCGCCTTGTGGACCGTGCTATGAAGAACGACCCCAACTTCCGCCCGCCCATCGAGATGCAGCAGCGCCGTAACGGCCGCCCGATGGAGAAGGTGTACATTCCCGTGCACGAGTTCCCCGAGATCAACTTCTTCGGCCTGCTCGTTGGCCCTCGTGGCAACTCCCTCAAGCGTATGGAGCGTGAGAGTGGTGCCAAGATTAGCATCCGTGGAAAGGGCAGTGTCAAGGACGGCAAGGGACGTTCGGACGCATTCGCCAACGACGAGGACGACGAGCTGCACTGTGTGGTCACTGCCGACGACGAGCAGAAGGTCCGTGCCTGCGTGCAGCTCATCAACAAGGTCATCGAGACCGCTGCTTCGACCCCCGAGGGACAGAACGACCACAAGCGTAACCAGCTGCGTGAGCTCGCCTCGCTCAACGGTACACTGCGTGACGACGAGAACCAGCTTTGCCAGAACTGTGGTGAGAAGGGTCACCGACGATGGGAGTGCCCGCAGCAGCGCATGTACAGCGCGAACGTCATCTGTCGCTTGTGTGGTGGCGCGGGACATATGGCACGCGACTGCCGTGGCCGTGGCGACCCGAGCCTGGCCGCGAACAACAAGACGCAGTTCGACTCGGAGTTCTCGGCACTCATGGCCGAGCTTGGCGAGACGCCTGGCGGCGACGCGCAGGGCCAGCAGCAACAGCAGCAGCAGCCGCAGGAGGAGCGCATCCCACCGTGGCGCATCCCCGAGAACTGGCACGGCGGCGGCCGCCGTCACGACGGTGGTGGCTACGGCGGTGGTGGTGGTGGCGGCGGCGGCTACGGAGGTGGCTACGGTGGCCAGGACCAGGGCTATGGCGGCGGCGGCGGTGGCTACGGTGGCCGGGATCAAGGCTACGGCGGTGGCGGCGGTGGCAACGGCGACCAGTATGCTTCGTGAGTAGGCATGCCGTAGGACTGGGCTAACGTTCGCAGGTACTACGCGTCGATTGGGCAGGCTGCGTAAGCGCCAACTGACCGCTCACGCAACGACCTGCGCGCTGAGAGCTGAGGGCTGAGCCACCGCTGAGCGCCGAGAGAGCTGAGCGCCGCAGCATGCCGTGCCCAGCTCACCAGCGGGCGACGGGGAGAAGACTAGTTTGCAGATCACAGACGAAACCACAAACCTTACGTTCCATGTTATCGAGTTGGTGCTGCTGATGTATGATGCGTGCCGAGCGCGGTGCTTGCGCGGGCATTGACGCCAGCGCGGAGCTACAGCCGATACCATGATGATACAGAGGTCTGTACTCGCCCTGTGTCCTGCTTGCTCATCTTGACGAGGTGTACAGAGCAGTGTATACTAGGCAGTGCGTGATGAAGATGCATTGTGATGATGACTAGAGTTTGGTGTTACCACACCTCGTCGACCTTGCTGCGGTGGATACAGAAGCCCTGGGGGTGTGAGCTCTCTTTCTCTCTCTCTCTCTCCAGCGCTTGTCTTGCACTCACCGGCGTCACCCACTCGCGGCACCCGCACTGCATGCCGGCCCAGTCAAACGTGCCGATCTTGGCGCCGCACTTGTCGTTGGGGCAGACAAGCTTTCCGCTCACGCCGCCGGCGTTGAGCACGGGCTCCATCCAGGTGAGCGGCTCGACAAAGTATCCCGAGCACTTGGGGTTGACCAGGATCGGCGCTGGCGCGGCGACGCCGAACGAGGGCCGGCGCGGCGTCGCGGCGGGCGCGTTGGCCGCCTGGGACAACGGGCCGGGGGTCTCGGGGGACGAGGTGGTCGAGAGGGCGGGGGACGCTGCGCCGCTCTGGGCTGCGCGCAGCGCGGCCAGCTGGGGCGGCAGGCGGGCCGCGAGCTGGTCGGCGTCCAGGATGGGCCGGCTGTTCTGGCTCGGGCGGCGCGATCCCGCGCTGGGGGTCATGGGCTCGGGCACGCTGCCGCCGCCGAGGAGGGAGCGCGCGCGCGGCCTGCCCTCGTCGGCGGCCGAGGACGACCGGCGCGACTTGGACAGCGGGAGCCCGGTGAGCGGGTTGATCACGTCGGCGGCCACGCCGTCTGCAGGCGTGGGCGGCGCAGACGACGTGTCCGATGCCTCGTGCTCGGCCGTCATGGCCAACAGCGGGCCCGGGAGCGTGATGTTTGACGGCGTGCGCGGCCGGCTGACGGGGCTCTGGTCGAGGATGTGGTCCATCATGTGCTCGCGCACCGCCAGGTGCCGCCGGCACATCTTGCACCGGATCTTGCGGCGCCCCTGACCGCCGCTCGGCGTGGGCGGCTGCGACGCGCTCGGCGTCGCGGGGTAGCGCGCCATGTGCTCGGTGGACGGGGCGGCACCTTGGTCTGCCATGTTGTCAGCGGGTGGGTGGGTGGGTGGGTGGGAGGAGGAGGGGAAATTAATTTGGCTGGCGGCGGAAAGTGGAGGTGGGTGGTGGGGTTGATATGCGACACCTCGGTGCCGACTACGACGAGTCGGTTGCGTCGCGAGTCGTCCCAAGCATGCAAACAGACAGACAGAAGCCAAGCGCACGCACGCATGCACGGCATGCAGGCACGCACCGCACCGCACACGCTACTCACTCATGACCATGCCTGTCGTGCGCTCGAGGTACCACTGCCGCGTGCTCCTGTCCTTCATGTTCACGCGCCCGCCAGCAAGGTAGTACAGGCCGAGCTGGTGCCAGAACGTCTCAGACGGGTCGACGACGGGGCGTGCCTCGCGGACGAGCGCGACCGCCTCGACGGGGTCGAGGTCGGCCGCGCGCATGATGAACGCCGCCGCGACGGTCGCGGAGCGGCTCATGCCCGCCTGGCAGTGAACCAGCACGGCCCCGGGGTTGGTCGGCCCGACGCCAGGCGCGATGTCCGCTGAGCGGTCGGCCGCGTCGACGTCCTCGCCCGCGCGGCGGGCGAGCGCCTCGCCGATCCATGCGCTCGTGGACGGCAGGTGCTGCAGCATGTCGCTTGTGTCGACGTCGTCGATCTCGACGGGGTAGGTCGCGAAGCTGTCCTCGAAGTGCAGCCGCGGGCGAAGGAGCGACACGATGTTGGTCTGGGGGGTCAGCAGGCGCGGCGCGGCGCGGCACGGCGCCGGACACTGAACAACAGCACATCACTCACTATCCCGCGCTCGCGCAGCCCGTCGCCGTCCATCGCAGCGACCAAGTCGCCGACCCACACGCCGTCATACACCTCCTGGAGGTGCTCGATCTCGCCGACGTTCTCGTCGTCCTCGTCGCCCCCGCCGCCGTAAAAGCCGTCCTCCTCGTCCTCCCACGCCATGCGCCGCTGCACGACGGCCGGCGCGTCCCCGTCCTCGGCCGCAATGGCGGCCAGCATGCGCGCCGCGGCCTCGAGCGAGCCCGTCGCGTCGACCTGCGCGTACACGTCGTCGATGGCCGTGTGGTCGGCTTTCGTCGCGTCCGCCGGCGGCAGCTCGCCGGCTGCCGCCTCGGTGCGCAGGGGGAGGGACGGGCGCGGCGGCATTGTTAGGTGCGATGGGTGGAAGTGAGTGTGTGGAAGTGCCGAGCTGGAAGGTCGTGTCGTCACGACGTCACTGGTGGATCTCTGAGCCGCCGGCATCTTTATAGTTCGCTTGCGCTGTGCTGCGCGCTGCATCATGGCAACGACCGTCAGTGGTGGTCTGCTGCTGCTGCGCATGTCCCTGTTGTGGAGCGCGCATGTTGCCTCAGCAGGGCTAGCAGGGACCATCTTGGCAAGCTTTGCAGAGCGCGCCGCAGAGTGACGAGTGACCAACTGCTGCTGTGTGCGTGATGGCCGATAGCACCACACAACCAGTCCCACTCCCGCTGCCCATCACACACACACATACACACACACCGTAGATCGCCTCCTTCGCTCTGTCCGCTCTTCTCCGGTCCTCCTGCACACACACGCACACGCCACAGCCGACACTGACAGAAGCAGAGCGGCCTCTTGCAGCCCAACACCACGCCGCACCACACCCCCTCCCCCCTCGCACGCCACGCCCCGCCCATGGCAATGCTATTCATTCATCTGCACCTATTCCGCTCTATCATTTAGATACCCTCTGCGAGTGTGTTAGCTCTGTCCTCCCCGTCCGCGCGTCACTCACGAGCAAGGGCGGCGTTGAAGCGGTTGACCTTCGAGACAGCCGACAGGTCGAGGGTCTTGTCTCCGAAGTCGACAACGAGGCCACCGAGGATCGAGGGGTTGACCTTGTTGACGAACTTGAGGGTCTTGCCCTCAGCCACCGAGGTGTTCTTGATGGCCTTCTCGAGACGGGTGAGCGACTTGGAGTCGAGGGGCTCGGCCGAGGTGATGGTGATCTCAACCTCGCCGCGGTAGGCAGCGTTGAGGGTGTTGAAGTCGGCGAAGACCTTGTCGGCGGAAGCAAGACGGCCGTTCTCCGAGAGAACCGAGAGGAGGTTGAGGAGGTATGGCGACGAGCCCGAGGGGACGACGCCCTTGAGGGCCTCGGCGCGCTCGGCAGCGGAGAGGGTGGGGTTGTCTGTGGATTCACAAGTCGATACGATGATACGATTCAATGATTCAGTCGAGGGGACAACCTGTCAGCTGCTGCTCCTGTTCTCCTGCCATCGCGCGCCGTCTGCGCGCTACCACTGCCGCTGCAACGCACCGATGAGAGCCTGGACCTTCTTGTCCTCCTTGATCTTCTTGTCAAAGGCCTCGACGTCCTTGGCGAGGGCGTCGAGCTCCTTGGGGCCCTTTCGGAGCGCGGCAAGGTAGGCCGAGGTGGCGTAGGTGCCGGTCAGCGAGTTGAGCTGGACGGGGGCCTGGGTTGTCAGCAGTGAACGGGTATGGTTGTGGTTAGGCGGATCGCGAATCGGCGCGCCGAAGCTGCACGTCTCGGAGTGCACACATCGAGGTTCGGGACGGCGCTGGAGCAACGTAGGGGGTGCGCACCACACCGGGGCCGCTGCTGCCGTCGTGCACGGCGACAGCACACGCGCCGGCACCGCCAGACGGCGCGGCACACCCCCTCGGCATCGACGCCAGCGCCGTTCCTCATCTTTCCGAGTGCGAGCGGCTTCCGGCGCGCGGATTCGTGGGCCGGGAGACGGCGAAACACACCTTGACGGCGGCGGCGGCGGTGGCGTATCCGCGGGCGGCGAAGGAGCGGGCGATGGAGGCCATTTTTGTGGGAGGGAGTGGGGAGTGGGATGGAAGGTGGTGATGGTGGTGAGCTCGAGGTGGGTTCGGACGGTGGTGGCAGTCGGCGCCTGGCGGCTTGCTCGCTGGCTGGCAGGCTGGCTGGCTGGCTGCTGGCTGGCTGGCTGCTCGCTGCAGGCTCTCGCTGGCTGCCGACGTCGGTGCCCGGAACAAGTCGGTATTGGGCCAGTGTGGCACTATTTTGCCTCCGCTCCTTGGCTCGCTGGTGCCTGGCAAGACAGAGATGCCGTGGGGTTATTTTTTTTCTAGCCTGCAAGCTGCCGCGTTCGTAATGGGTTATTAGCGCGGCATGCTCGCCGGATTAAGGGGGAATTAGGCCATTAGAAACTGCGATGGGCGCGTCCTAAACTGGCGTGCCGGCCGCGATGCGCCGCCAGGCCCCGTGGGCTTATGCAGCCCGGCCACCCCCACCCAGCGCGCCAACCCGCCCGACGAGTCCGACTGCCGCCGCCATCACCGCCAACATCGGCTGCCAGCTAGCTCCATGGCAGCTGCCTCCCCGCCGCCACTGCCGCCGCGCAAAGTGCATTATTTTTTTTGTTGTTTTCGGCAGAGGACTGACTGACGGACCGTGTCGTCCGAGCCCAGCCCGATGCAAAGTCGTCCGTCGTCCGAGCACCGTGCAGCCAAGAACAAGAACGGCTTGCTTGTGGATCACCCAAGCAACCACTTTGTATCACACCATCATTCCTAGCTATAGCAAGCAAGCAGCAAGCAGCAGCCAAACTGTTACTCTCCCTTAACCAGCGTTCCTTGTTGCCACCAAGCAATCCCTCGCATCACTACCACGACGCTCCCTTAACCCGACAACAAGGTTGCCGCAAACGCAAGCAACCTACCTGTCCAGGCGCGCCGCCGCCCACCGCCGCCGCCGCCCTCGCGTCCGTACCCTGCCTGCCCTCTGCAGCAGACCCTCGGCCGCCCCTCGACACACTCACTCGTACCGCTGCTCCTTCGGCACCTCCGCCGTCTCCGTCCCCTCCGTCCCCTCGGCCCTTTTCCTGCGCCCCTGAGCGACTAGAAACCAGGCCCGACTCTCCATTACAAACTGGTTTCACCCATTTATTCCAATACTGCCCACGGTAATAGCTTTTTATTCTCCCTCCGTGCCGCCGCCGCCGCCGCCGCCGCCCGCCCGTGCGATCTGTCCGCCCATCCATCCTTTCTTCCTTCAAGTTGCGCACGCACCTCTCTTTTCATCACCAAGTACATTTCATCCACCCTCCTTTGACCCGACCACAATCATCAAAGGTCGTGTGCAGTACAGCAGCCCACACACACACCCACACAGCCCCCGGCCGTCATCCCCGACGTGCACAGTGCGCACAGCCGCTCCCCCAACAAAGACCGACACACCCACCCATCCTTTGACGACACTGCAACAAAGCACACACACAGCACATCGCCGCCCTTGCCGCCGCCCACCACCCCCACTATCGGCAATCCACAATGAACACTTCCACCCTACTCTCCCTCCTGCCCAACGCCGGCACATACTCGGCAAGTCCCTCATTCGGTGACTCATCGGCCTTGGGACGTGCTTATGACTACGTCGGAGGTGCATCCGACAACGACTCGGCATCTGCTGGGCAATCGGCTCTGGATTTTTCATCCTACTCGTACACCGACGACCTCGGCGCCTTTGGCGTCACTGGCCACTCTGGAGCCTCGCACTCGTACAACCCGCGCCAGGGCCAGGCAAACGGCCAGGCCGCTCAGACAAGCGCGTACCCCCACAGCCTTGTTCAGCCCGACTTTGCGTCCCAGTATCGCAACGACCACGCCGGCGTCATGGACGACCGATCAAACGGCAACCTCATGAACGGCCACGGCGAGACTGCTCGTTTCCTTGATCTCGAGATCAACCAGCCCGGCCCATCAACCTACCGCCATGCTACCAACGGTCTTTACTCTGGATCTGAAGCATCGCACGAAGATCCCACCCAGGCCTACGTCGACGGTTCGGCCCATGACGACGACCTCGTCAAGGTCGAGAACGGCAACGGCGATGCCGAGGGCGAGGACGCCGACGCTGACAACGAGGAGCCCCTCTATGTCAACGCCAAGCAGTACCACCGGATACTCAAGCGCCGTCTCGCGCGCGCGAGGTTAGAAGAACTGAACCGTCTTGTGCGGTCCCGAAAGGTTAGCTCGCTCACTGGCAGCTCCTTGTTTCTCATGACTTGTTAACTGACACCTTGCACAGCCCTACCTGCACGAATCTAGGCATCGTCATGCTTGCTCGCGCCCGCGTGGCAAGGGCGGCCGTTTCCTCACTGCCGATGAGATTGAACAGCTCAAGCGGGAAGAAACAGCAAAGGAAGCGGCCAGCGCCAACGGCTCCGTGTCGGGCGAGCCATCCACCGACGGATCGCCTTCAGAAGCTGCTCCTTCGACATAGACGCTGCGCCGCGGCGCCGCGACCACCACCTCAATACCCTCTTCATCTCGTGTTACCTAGCCGGGCTCGGCGAGCCCGCGGACTGGCGTATTGTGCGTCATTCTTTCTGCACAGCCGCCAACCCGACCCATAATAGACAAGTCCACCTCGTGTGTGTACTTATAGAGCGCTCGTATGTGAGCATTACGAATGGCATGTGGTGCATAGTGTGTGGGGGGAGCGTGAGCGAGCGAGCAACGACCGGCGCCGCGATAATTTTGTGTTGTGACATGTCTGACGAGTTGCCCAACCCGGCATCCACGGCACTGGGCACATGTTTACCCAGCCGCCATCGGATCGGCCGGAGATGGAGACATTGGGGAGGGGATGGATTTGGCGGTGAACGTGGGCTGGGCGGGGAGGGACGGATGCAGGCGGCGAGCGCGGCGCGCAGGCGGGGGTTTGGAAGCTGAAAAAAGGGCCGACGGCGGGCGCCCCTGCGGCGCCAAGCACGTCAATCTCGGCCTCGTCGGGCGGGTGCCGCTGCGGCTGGGGCACTGCGGCGCGATGCGGGCCGACCTTTGCCTGGGCTGGCGTCGCCTGGCAAGCCTGGCGCCGCCTGCAGGTAAGGTAATAATACGACGCGCGCCGCCGCCTCCGCCGCCGCCATGGCGCAACGCGTAGCGAGAAGAGCGGAGCGGAGGCGAGCGGCGCGGCGCGGCGCGGCGCCCGCCGACTCACGACCTCGCTCTGCTTCTGAGGTGGTGGTATCGCGACGTAACCGGCGGCACGGGCGCCTGCGTGCGCGAGCGAGCGAGCGAGCGAGCGGGCGCGTCGTACAGGTTGGTGGAGCTGCTGCTGTGCTGCTTGACTACGGACGCACCGCACGACAAGCGAGCCAGCGAGCCAGCGACACGCGCCCGCCTTGGCCCTATCTGATAGCCTGGGCCGTGGTGACTGGCCGTCTGCTTCGGCCGACGTTGACGCGTGCGCTGCCACATGGCCATGTTGTGGCTCGCGCCGGGTCTCCGGATCTATTGTTGGCCGGGTGGGTGGCGACTCTGCAGCTCGGCCGCACAGCGGACACGTACATTGCTTTATCTACAACTGCACGGCCAGATCAGTCCCTTCCGCTCCCGGAGGGCGCCCTGTTCTCCGTCCTTGGGCTAGCGTCTAGCCCTCGGATTAAGGATGACAATGTGGGTGGGATCATCATGTCCGGCGTGCGTGGGGGTATCATGGGGAGGAGGTATGTCGGGCAGGAGGTATGAATGTGCAGGGTATGGTATGGGAGTTCGGTAGGTCAGCTCACGCTACGCCCTACTCGTCGCTGTCGCTGGCGGCGGGCTCCGGCTCGGCCTGCACCTCTGGCACGCCGGCGTTGGGGTTGTCCGGGTCGTCCTCGGCGTACGTCTCGTTCGGGACGGGCGCGTCGAAGGGGTCCGCAGGCGCGGGGGGCGTCGCGTGCCGCTGGCGCTCGAGGTAGTGCCGGAGATGCAGGGAGCGGGGGAGCGGGATGTGGTGCGGCCTGAGGGCCGGCGACGACGGAGACGGAGGGCGCTTGGATCCCTTCGGCGTCAGTACACTGCCAACACGCCGCAACTCACGGCCATGACGGGCGGCACCTCGCCACCGTCGGGGGTCTCGAGCACGCCCTCGAGGTCGAGCTCGTCCCACTCGAGCCCGTCGCGGTGAGCCACGGACAGCTGGTTGCCCGCGGCCGCGCGCACAGGCTGCGCGTGCCCCTGCCCCAGCGTCGTCGGCCGGCCGTACGGGTACGAGGGGTGCACCTGGCTCGGGAGTGTCTCGTCGGCGTCGAGCCGCGGTGGCTCGAGATACGGGCTGAAGGTCACGTTCTCGTCGAAGCCGGGCATGACGGACCAGCCGGTCTCGGGCGGGTCGTCGGTCAGTAGAGCGATTATGTGCGACTCGGTCGCGTGGAGGTGCGTGAAGCGCGCGTCCTGGCGTGTGAGATGGTGCGGGGAGGGTGGAGCTTACGGTTATGCTTGTTGTCATTGTGTGGTGCGCGCGCGCAAGAGCGGCGAGCAAGAACAACAAAGAAGGAGTTGATGGATGACAGGCTTGTTTAGATTGGCCAGGGGGAGGTCAACCTTGATGAAATACAGAAGAGTGCGCCTCAATTGAATTATCACCCTGCTATTAGCACACTGTCTGCGTTTGTAATTAGCCGTGTAGTCATTTTAGCGCGGTAGTCTCCTTGTGTCGAGGCACGTTGGCTTGCGGCAGTGGCACCTGGCTGGTCGGTACCTCGCCTTCTCTCTCGACAATACCTCCCCTCATCCAAGTCGAGCTCAACTCTGGCCAAGGTGGAGGACACTGCAGAGCAGAAGATGATGGCCCTGCCAGCATTTGTGGTCCATTGCGGTGCGACAGTCGTGAGAACGGCGGCCTTTGTAGCCAGCCGCATCTGCATCTGCACCCCCTCCTCTCTCGTTGCTCAGCGGCTTCCTCATCTTTGACCTTCTGGTCTCGCCTTCTCACCCTGGTGGCCAGCACATGCAGACTTTCGAGTCAAGCACGACCTACGCGTGCTCGCAGCTCGCAGCTCGCCTCGCCTCGCCCCGTCCCTTGCTTCAGCAGCCCTTCCCTGCCTGTCGCCGCTGTCACCGCCGCGTACCACGCCTGCTCCATCGGCGTCTTCAAGCGAGTCGGAGGTGCGAGCCCTACATCCATCCTTGCTGCATAGTGCACGATAGCCATGTGTACATGCATCGGGTGACACTTCCGCGCGTGCACGTGTCACGGTGTCAGTCTCATTCTGTCACCCTAACACCTGTCTCCAGATCTGGCTGGCGAGATTCCCGAGGACATTGACAGGAACGCAGTGGCCGCATCCAGGCGCGCCAGGCGGGTTGCAGCAGCGGCTGATCGCCGTTTGTGTGGATTTTGAGTCGACCAAGGAAAAGCGACCCGAACATCACCACCCGGCTACCCGAAAGCTGACTGCAAGATACAAAGGCGCTCTCTCATCTCATCTTGCAACACCCACAAACACCACAAACACCACCACCATGCGCCCATTGTCCCCCGTTTCCGTTCGCGACGTGAGCATCTCCACCACGAAACCCAGCACGCCAGCGGACGCAGAGCAGCACGAGCTGACGCCGCCACAGGCCGCCGAGATCCTCGACGACAGGCGTGTCAAGAACATCCGCCCGCTCATCCCGTACGTGGTCGCGACAACGTCGGACACTCTAGCTGACCTCGCAGTCCCCAGATCCTCATCGAGGAGTGAGTCGCTGGCGTATCGCAGCTAAGAGGCACCACCTAACCGCCCCAGGATCCCCCTCACCCTCCGCGGCGCGCAGACCGTCATCGATGGCCGCAAGCAGATTGAGAACATCATCAAGGGCGACGACGACAGGCTACTCGTCATTGTCGGGTACGTTGGGCGTTGCTGGCAGAGGCTCCACGGCACCGCTAACACCCGCCAGCCCCTGCTCGGTCCACAACGTCGACCAGGCGCTCATCTACGCCCGCGAGCTCAAGAAGTTCGCCGACACGGTCGACGACGACCTCATGATCGTCATGCGCGTCTACTTTGAGAAGCCGCGCACCACGGTCGGCTGGAAGGGCCTCATCAACGACCCCGACATGAACGGCTCGTACCAGATCAACCGCGGCCTCAAGACGGCGCGCAAGCTCCTCCTCGAGATCGCCGAGATGGGCCTCCCCACCGCCGGCGAGTTCCTCGACGTCATCTCCCCCCAGTTCCTTGCCGACCTCTCGTCGTGGGGCGCCATCGGCGCCCGCACCACCGAGTCGCAGGTGCACCGTGAGCTTACTTCCGCGCTGTCCATGTCGGTCGGCTTCAAGAACGGTACCGTGAGTTTGCGTCGAGTCGAGTTTGACTGCCTGCCACAGCGGCCCGTGCTGACCTCTCGCCCCAGGACGGCTCGATCGACATCGCTGTCGACGCCATCAAGGCCGCTGCCGCCGGCCACACCTTCCTCTCGGTCACCAAGCAGGGCCTCACTGCCATTGTCGAGACGTCGGGCAACCCCTCCACCCACGTCATCCTCCGTGGCTCGACAAAGGGCCCCAACTTCTCCGCCGAGCACGTCGCCGCCGCCGCCGACAAGCTCAAGAAGGCCGGCCTCGTCCCCCGCCTCATGGTCGACTGCTCGCACGGCAACTCGTCAAAGCAGCACATCAAGCAGCTCGAGGTCGGCAAGGACATTGCCGAGCAGCTCGCCAACGGCCCCACCGCGTCGCAGCTCCTCGGTGTCATGATCGAGTCCAACATCAACGAGGGAAGGCAGAACGTTCCCCCCGAAGGCCCTTCGGGCCTCCTCTACGGTGTCTCCATCACCGACGCCTGCATCTCGCTCGAGCAGACCTTCCCCCTTCTCAACGAGCTGGCCGCCGGTGTCCGCGCCCGCCGCGAAAACATTAAGGCCAGACTCTCGAGGGCGTAAGCCGAGTTGTAGGAAGTTGTCAAAAGCGGGCCAGTGCCAAGTGCATCCCCGCAGTACGGTAGTTTCACGCATATGCATTTGGAATGCTCTTTTGTCTTAACAGTAAAAATGTAAACAGTGTGTGAGGGTGTGTGGATGTGTGACAGTGTAGATGCCAATGCGAGTGTCTATATACAGTTGTGGCCGATTACACGGCGCCCAGGACTTGGAGCTCGTCGTCGTCGTCCGTGTCGATGCCAGACGAGGGGTCTTGGGGCTTACCTGAGTCCTCTGCACCAGACTCGTCCTCATCCATCGCCTCATCGCCATCCTCGCCCGCCTCTTCTTCATCGCTCTCTTCGTCCTCCGACTCCTCGTCCTCGTCATCATCCTCGTCCTCGTCTGTCTCAGAGAACACCTCGCCGGGGAAACCAATGAACTCGGATTGGTCATCAAACGCGGCTGGCGCAGCTCCAGCGCCAGTGGGACGAGCAGCAGCCGGATCAGCCGCAGCCGCCGCCGTCGCCACCACCGCAGCAGCCTTCTTCGCCTTCTCAGCCCGGAGGATGTGACGAAGGCCGCACTTGGGGCCACGAGCACACGTCCCCTTGTCATGGAACTCTGGGCACTCCCAGATATGGAGCTCGGGGCAGGTGCCTGCCTCCTGATCACACCAGCCTTCGCGGGCAAATGCCTCACACACTGATGCGTCGTCGGCAACACGGACATGGGGGAATTTGCACTTGTCCCCCTTGTAGCAAGTTGACGTGGCTTGGAACCGGGCACATGAGGGCGCGTTGTGGGCGGACGGAGTGTGTGACAGGGGACAGTTGTTTCCAAGGTCACACTTGTCGTACATGAATGCCGGACAAATTGCGATACGCCCAGGAATGTGCTTGTAAGGACAGGTCAAAGCTCGTTCGCAGCGGCCTATGAAGTAAGTGGAGCGTTAGTGTCATATCAAATGGAAGTAATGGACGCCGAGGTCGATCAAAAGAGGGTTGGGCCTCTCCTTGCCGGTCGCCGGCACGCACCCGTCTTGGTCCAGTACCGGCAGGGCTTCTTGGCCTGCTCGGCACGCCTTGCCGCAAGTCTGTGTGGTTAGTATCCCTTTCCGTTTGACAACGCACGTCGACCTTGACACGAGGTCTCCGCGCTTTGTGCGGCGGTACTGCTCGCCAGCGTACTTGAGTGACTGGCGCGTCGGAGTTGAAACAGCATTTTTCTTAGGTTCGAGTTCTGGGTGGTCAGTGCTGCAGGGTTGGACCGTTGGGACATACCTTGAAGCCGAACGAGCTTCTGGCCATCCTCGGCAAACTCGAAGATGACACCGTCGATCACCACGCGCTTGCCCTGTGTGCCGCCAGGTGACGAGTCTGTTGATGATTGCAGCACCTGGATATGTGCCGGCACCTTGGGTGGGCGAGGTGGCCGTGGTCTTGACGATAGCTTTTGGCTGACAGTGTCAGCTGGCTACATCGAAGAAGGAGCAGCTCACCTCTTATCGACAGTCATGAGGCTCATGTTTCCCCCCTTGCTCGTCTTCTTGACCCAGCGGTTGGTCTCCACGGGAGCCTTGACCTCGGGTTCCTCCAGAGGCGGAGTCACCTCGCCCTCCTCTCTCTCGCTTGAGCCCGCAGCCGGCGCGCGATCAACAGGGGTACTTGATCCAGAGGCGTTGTTGCTTCCTCTCAGGTCGAGAGAGTATGAGCCTCCACGGCCACGTCCACGACCGCGTCCGCGTCCGCGAGGGGCACCCCGGTAAGAGCTCCCACGAGAAGGGTAGCCGCGGTACGGGTGGTAGCTTGACTGGTGGTGACTGCTCGAGGACGACTGTCCATAGGAGGAGATTGCGCCTGGTTAGGGTTAGTTCTTGGCTCGCGACACAGAGGCCTGATCACCCACCTGACAGCTTTGCAATCTCCTGCTGCAGTAGCAGTTTCTGTCTCTCTGCTGCTGTCATTGGCGGCATGTTTCCCGATGTTGTGATCAAGAATGAAGAGGAAGATGAATGACAAACACACAATGATGGGCGCACCAACTCTTGCCACCAGTGACGATAACCGGGCCCAATTTTATTTGGGCCCTGCGATTACAAGGCCAAGTGGCAAAGTGGCATGACGCACAGACCGCCTTCCCTCACGGCTGCGGCGGGTGGCGACGACGCGTCCAGCTCGAATGATGCGCGTCGGGTGTGTCGAGAGGGCGCAGTGGGCAGCACGCAGTATGCAGGCAGCATGCAGCATGCCCTCTCGACTCGACCTCGCCTTCCCTCTCCCCACCACGGGCGTCCACTCTTTCTTTCTTCACTCCTCTCACTCGTCTCCTTCTCTCCATTGCACCTTCTCTCTTCTCACTTCAACACCACCCAACATGTTCTATCCAGAAGACTTCATCCTCTCCAAAAAGGGGTCAAGGTGAGTCACCTGGCGTGTTACACCCTTGCTCGCCATCACTGACACACACACACACACACCAGCCTGGGCATCATTTGGTGAGTCGCACACCCCTCGCCTTGGTGGCCCGCCGTTTCCTCACCACTCACTCCCACAGGCTAATGGGCACCCTTGGTCCGCGTGACAAGAAGCTCGGTCGCAACTCCAAAGCCATTAGCAATGTCAAGATTTCCCGCGTGTGTGACGACATCGCCGAGCCACCGGAGCCTTTGTCGCTCCGCTTGAGCAGCCACTTGCTGGTCGGCGTTACCCGGTGAGCATTAAGCTGTGCACTTCATGAAGTGAAGAACAGCTCTAATGCATCCTACCAGAGTCTATGGCCGAAACTATGGTATCTTTGCATCGGTAGGGAAGACACTTGTGAGGGAAGGCGGCTGATGTCCATCGAAGGAGGTGCAGAACTTCCACACCCTCCTGCGTCGGTCCGAGGCAACACTTGCATCTGCCAAGGGAGCGAGCGGAGGGATTGACCTTCCTGGGGGTGGCATTAGCAGGTAAGCTGCCGAAGACCCTCCATTCAGCTAACACTTGCAGGCTCGACCAGATCACGTTCGCCGCGTTCAACCCCGAGCTGGACGCCATTAGCGACTTTGAATTCGGGTTCATTGTGCGTGACATGGCCACGGAGGAGTCTAACACCAACAGAATTGGAATGACCCAGACTTCGGTGCTGTGGCGAACAGTCGCAAGCGCCGTGCTAGCTCCAAGTTATCCTCCCTTCAGGCGCAGCCCACCCAAGACGACAGTGAGGACGACGATGAGGATGATCCCCAGGACAATACGGGACGGACGAGCAGCAAGCGCCGGCGCATTGGTGAGTAACAAACAGTCGACTCCATGACTCAGATGATCGCTAACATCCAAGGTACCCCGCTCTTCCTCAACTCCCAGGACCAACCCGGAGGCAGCTATCGCCACGATGGCGACGAGGGTGACCTTGACCCGACTCTCAAAGACCCCCTTGACCAGCCGGAGTACGAGCCACTCGACCTCGGCTTAGAAGGCGACCTGTTCATGCCTCCAAGCGATGACTTTAGCGCCGGCAACATATTCGACGGGCCAGGAGATTTTGGTATGCTGGATATGGACTTCAATCCGTGAGTCGATTAGCAGCTGGCGCGAGCTCACCAGGTCCAGTGCGAACCTGACCCCGGTGTCTGCTCCAAAGAGTGCTATGAAGAGGAAGACCGCAGACGACGACAGCAGCGAGGCGGCTTCTGAAGTAGAGGATCAAATCGAGGTGAACCCCAAGGTCAGGAAGACTCGCAAGAAGAAGATCAAGCGGGTTACCTTTGACGATGTGAGTGTCGAACTGGGGATTCTATTGACATCAAGGACATCGAGTTCAACCTCAACCAGACCAACTACGGCGGATACGTGGCCGAGATGGCCCGGCAAAAGGAGGTCGTCGATGCAAAGAAGCGCGACAAGGAGCTGGACATCAAGGCCAAGGCTCTGGTTGAAGGCGGTGGCCTCTGGATCACCTGTGAGCTCGCTTCTGTGACTTTGAGCTCACCATTACAGACCTCGACGAGGACATGGCCGCCTGGTTCGCGGCCATGGCGAAGCCCCCGAAATTTGGATGGGAAATGGAGGCACCTGGTAGCCGCAAGACGACGCCTGAGAAGACACCGAGCCAGGAGGAGCGCCCTGAACAGAACATGGACCTGTTCGGCGAGATGCAGCTGTTCGGCGACGACTTTCCTTTCATGGAGATGGTGAGTGGAGGGAATGGACATTGCGCTGACTTGTCGCAGAACGATCTCCAGATTCCTGCTTCTGACGATGCGGTTTTCCGCCGTGCCCCCAGCGAGGCAACCGACGAAGTCGGTCGTCGCTTCTCGCAGCACAGCCAGCAGCTTCCTGTAAGTGCCGCTTTCTGGGTGCCACGCTGAAAGAGTCAGTGGGACGGCATCGCCTCGAGCGACTTTGGTGGCCCCGACTACGGCGACGGCCTCCGCTCTAGCATCACGCCAATGAGCGCGCGTATCAGTCTCATGACCCCACTGGAGAAGCGGTTAGCTCGCACGTTCTCAACCGTTCAAGCTAACCCACCCAGCATTCGCTCCGGAGTCGCCACACGCACGCTCAGTGGCCCGCCCACCCACCAGCGCAATCACCGCCAGCGCTCTCGGTCGGGATCACTTCTCAGCCACATGGCCGAGGACGAGGAGCTGATGCTCTTCCCTGGAAATGACGACGAAGACGACCGCGAGCGTGGGTATCTGATCCGAAGAGTTCCTAACCCACCAGTTCCCGACCACAACGTCAGCGCCTCGCAGCTGTACGACGAGAACGACCGCAACCCCTTCAGCCCGGTCATGCTCGCGATGCTCGAGGCGCAGTGCCGCAGCTTCTTTACCTTTGTCGAGACGCGCATGATCAGCAAGGAGGTGGACGAGCTCGAGTTTGACGACCTCGTGGACGGTGGCGCCACGAAGCGCGTTGCCGCCGCGGCGTTCTACAACTGCCTCAGTGAGCTGCGCCTTCCGTCGCCAGCTGACACCAGCGCTCGCGACCAAGGCTATTCTGTCCGTCCACCAGCCCGAGCGCCCGGTCCACGACGGTGATGACGACAACGAGGCGCGGCCCGGCCCGCAGCCCATCACCATCCGCATTGCGCCTCGCCGTGCCATGGAGGATTAGCGGTTGGCTTTGCATAGTTGGCCGAGGACGACGTCTCGTGTAGATTGTACATAGAAACAGGACATCAGACAATTCAGAAGTGATCGACGAGATGCATCGTGCAATGTGAACTTTGGCGTGTGCAGAGTTGGGTGAACGGTGAGCATGTAGCCAGTCGGCGGCGGCCAGCACTCGGCGACATTGCCACTGCCCCGCGTCTATGCTGGTACAACAGCCAGTGGCTAGTGCATGTGCGGGACCTGCCCGGGAGTATGGTACAGGTGTGTTTGGGTGAAGAAGGAGGAGGTTGGGTTTATGGATGCAGTGCAGTGTGCGGGGTGAGGTTTATGACGGTGGTGGTGCTATAGTGTAAGAATTCCGAGGACCAAGAGACGTAACAAGGGAGGGGTGGCTACCGCGCGTGCCCGGGCTCGCCGTAAATGTCGCCGTACGCGGGGGGGAGGTGGAGCTCGGCGTTGTCGTCGTCGTCTTCGTCGTGGGGCACGGCGTCCTGGAACGCGATGCCGGCGTCGGCGTGGCGGACGATGGTCATCCCGCGCGAGAGGGACGCGCCGGAGGCCGCGACGGTGGGCGAGGGCTCGGGCGAGTCGCCGGCAGTGTACGGCAGCGCGGACGGGCGGTCGAGCTGGTTGGCGTTGACCGCCGCGACGGGCATGGGGCGCACAAAGCCCTGCACGAGCGGGCGCACGGCCGACGCGCCGGTGTACGTTGCGGGCGAGGAGGCGGCCGTCGTGAGGCCCGAGCGCGGCGCGCGGACAGCGTACGGGTGCGTTTGCTGCTGGTACTCTGCCGGACTGGGGCTGGGGGCCGCATGAGACCAGTACGCGGCGCTCGAGGACGACGGGGCGGGCGACAGCGCCGAGTCGGGCCCGGACCACGGCGCCGTCTTGGCGTCGACCACGAGCCGCGGGGGCAGGGGGCGGTGCGCGACCACCGGTAGATGTGATGCGGCGCCCGAGCTCGGCGTCCGCGGCCCGCTCGAAGACGACATGGTGGACATGTACGTGCTCGTGCCGTGCTGGCCGCCAAACGTGCCCTCGCCGGCGGGGTAGCCGCCAAAGGTCGACGCGCCGGCCGAGGTCAGCGCGTAGCCGTTGAACGTGCCGGTGTCATAGCCCGCCGTGCTGCCGTGCATCGAGTTGACGAACGGCGCGGGCGCGGCGCGCACCGCGGTCCCCGGCGCGGGACGCATCGCGCCGCCGCCCATGGGCGGCAAGAAAGCGGGGTGCGACGCCGCGCCGCCAAACGTGCCGTGGTCGTGCGGGGTCAACGTCGATCCGGGGTCGTGCTCGAGCGAGTACTCCGAGTTGGGGCGGGACACGGTGCTCATGGTGCGTGCGCCGGCCGTGCTGCCTGCGACGGCCCAGACGTCCATCTCCGAGTTGTCGGTCCAGGTCGTGCTGGCGCGGTCGTTGCTCTCGGCGCGGTAGAACGCCTGCGGGGGCGCGAGGGCGTGCGCATGGCGGCCGGCAGCGCCGCGGACGACCGAGTCGCGCGCCTCGTGGCTTGTCAGCGCGTGCCGCGGCACCGTGGACGTCGGGAGCGGGCGCTGGCCGATGATGCCGCCGTCGTCGGGGGAACGCGTGTACCCTGCGCGCGAGCGGCGGCGCCACTCGATGCCCATGCCCATGTCGTCGTCGTCGTCGAGGTCGCCGCGGCGCTTCCCCCGCCGCCGCGACATGCGCGACACGAGCCAGCAGCAGCCGATGACGGACGTGATGAGCACCACGCCGCCGACGACGATGCCGACGAGCACGGGGGTCGAGAACGGCAGCCCGGACGAGGGTTTGGGTGGGACAGAGTACGCGGACGAGGGGAGGAACATGGAGGACGTAGAGTCGACGCTCGTCGCGTTGTAGAGGGAGGACGAGGGCGCGGAGGACGAGGAGGGGAAGATCGACGACGAGGCGGCGGTAGGCGGTAGCGTCGACGGCGTGGGCGTGTAGCTCGGCGTCGGGGTGTACGCGGGCGTGTGCGGCGTGCTCGTCAGCGCGGGCGGGATGGACGGCGCGGTGCCGGGCAGCGCGACCGTCGTCGTCTTGGGCGCGCTCGTCGAAGGCTTGGGCATGGGCGGCAGGCCGACTGTCGCCGCGCCGCCGCCGCCGACAATGATGCCTCCTCCTGGGGCGTCGGCCATTGGTGTGTGTGTGTCGTGCGGGGCTAGAGGTGGTGTGCTGGCAAGCGGTGGTGTCGGGGCATGAGGTAGTCAGAGAGAGTATCGACAGCGGTCGTGGTTGTGAAACGAGAGTGGTGTGTGTGTGTGTGTGTGTTTGATGCTGCAGTCGCCGCCGTCGCCGTCGACGCTGTTGCCGTCGTCGTCGTTGTTGCTCGCCCGCCGCAAAATGCTGCTAGCAGTGGTAACGCTAGATTCAGGGTCCCATTCAGGGAGGGAAGGCACTCAGGGACAACCCACAGACCACTTTCCCTGTGCCTGCCCCTGACGCGCCAGCGTCGCAACGCGCAGCGGCTGCCCCGCCCCGAAACGCGCGCTGTCGTGTCGTGTCGTGTCGTGTGTTGTCCCGTGCGCACTATGCATCTCTACAAACAACCAAGTACTGTGCACACAACTCGAAGCGCTCTCCTCCAGATCTCATGCAGATGAATGCGATGCGCCGTGGTCTCTACGACAATGTTGGCCTGGACGACATGTCAGCGCTAGCTAGCTACGGACGCCACGCCCAGTTGTGACCGCCCCCCTCGTTCCCTCCGCAGCCACCCTCCTTTTGCAGCAAGCACCACCACATCCCGTAGTCTCCGTTCCGGCTCCCGCGTGCAGTGTCGTGCAGCACACCACTCGCACACCTCCACCGCCCTGCCCCGTGGGTCGTGCTTCTGGGGCTACCACTTTGGACCATTCCGAGGCACCATCCACTCGTGTTCGGCCGCAGAAAGCCCTCTAGCCTAGCTCTAGCCCACTCACCATATGTTGTCCTTTTGGAACCCTTGCGCAATAGTCTTTAATTCGGCGACCTCAACCCGCGGCCTAGCTGGCTTGTAGCCTAAAACGCGTCGAGCTTTCGAGGCGTCCAAGTGGATTGCCATTTCTGTCGTGGAACACGTCGTGTCAGTAATAGATCGGCGGCATGTGCGACGCGCGCAACGCGACACGCTGGCTACAACAACAACGCGACTCACTTCGGAATGCGTGAGCGTCAAGGAACGGCGAGATCGGCGTCGACTCGATTGGCGGGTCCGACTTGGCCAGCATCTGCGACCATGCCTCGACGTGCTGGGCGTGAGCTACTTCGCCACACCCTCCACCCACCTTCTCGTTTACATCCTCGACCATCTCATTAAAGTCGGTCTGCCAACATTAGCTGCAGACCCTAGCCACAAACCCTGCGGCGTCGACGAACCTTAGCAAATTGTTGAACGAGGGTCGCCACTGTCGAACTCAGGAACCCAAAGTTGACACCCCAGACGGCGGCGACTGCCTTTGCGAGGCTGCCCTGGGTCGAGTCCTCGTCATCGGTGATGTTGAACAGTGGCGCCACGACGTCGGTGCCCTCGGGCACGACGCTCTTGACCGTCTTCCACGTGTCGGTGAAGGACGCGGTGCGCTTGTGCGAGTTGAGCGAGAAGGGGGAGGTTGACGGCGGGTTGAACGGGAAGGGGAGGGGCACGCCGGCCTCCTTGAGCGCCTGGTCGCGCGGCGTGGCGGCGAGCCACAGCCCCGTGAGGTACAGCGCCTGGGCAATGTCGACGGCGTGGACGGTATTGATACGGAGGTCGGAGCTGGGGCGTTAGCCGTGTACGGTGGGCGTGTGCGTTGCGGAGAATTGTCGCGGGTGGCAGAGAGGATCGCCATGCGAAGGGCAACCGACGTGCAGCAGCGGCGCCACGACGGCACGACCCGAGCTCACAACCGCCAACTTACTTGTACAAGAACTTCATTTCCTCGCCACTACGCCGTCAGCTAGCCCCCCCCCCCCACACTCACAGATACGAGTACACGTGCCCGACCACCAAGCGCGGGACCACCTCCGTGTCCCACGCCCCGGGGCCGTACCACGCCGCCGAGCGCACAATGCCAAAGTTGAGGTCGCGGATCTGCGCGATGCCGCGCAGCGTCTCGTGCCACCAGCGGCCGCGCACGCCGTCAGGCTTGAGCTTGTCGCCCTCGGCGTGCCCCGCCCCGGGGAGCGACTTCATGTCGTAGAACGGCTGCTGGAGGCGCACGTACGCGCTCGGCCGGCGCTCGGGCGGGAGCGCGGCCGCGGACGCGGCGAGGCTCAGCGCGAGCTGGTACGTGTTGGTAATGAAGAGCTGGGGTGTGTGAGCTGGGCGCTGTTAAAGGAGGCAGGCAGCGAGGGGGCGTCCGCGGCCGCTCGTGCGCTCGCTCCTGCCGAAGCAGGCTCGCCAAAGGATGCCGGGCGGCTCAGCCTCTCGGTCGTTCGGTCCGCCCCACGCCCACACCCACCAGCTCAGGCTTGTCGAACCCCATCTCGCCCGTGAGATCAAACACAAGGTCAAAGTGCGTCCAGCCCGTCGGCGCGCCGTCCCGCTCGGCCGGGGGCGCGAGCAGGTCGGCGTGCCGCTCGACATTGCCGAGGTTGACCTGGCGGTACTCGAGCCGCCCGGCCGGGTCCTTGAGCAGCGCGAGGAACGCCGGGTCGATGTATCTGTCGTTGTCAGCCTTAGCCCGCACGGACGTCCACCGGCGCCGATGCCTACGTCGTCGGCGGGTTGACGGAGAAGCGGTCGGCTGGGGTCAGCGTGTCGGCGTCTGGGGGTGCGCACCGAGGCGGACAAACTGGGGTGTCAGTACGCGGCATGCATGCGGGCCTTGGTGCGGTGCGGCGCGCGGCGTCGCTCGCACGCCGCATCACGCGTGATGGCAGGCCGGCTCACCTGGGCGCGCGGCTCGTCCCCCTCGAGGAGGTACGCCGCGAGGGCGCGCGCGACCGTCGTCGTCCCGCCTGGTGTGTGAGCGTTGCCATGGGCAGCGGAGTGGCCAGCGCGGCGGGGCAGCCGTCGACGTCGGTACGATGCAGCGACATCTCTCGTTCCGGCCGTCCCGCTCGCGCTCGCTCGCTCGAGCTGCTGCTCCCACCCACCGAGGATGAGCACGACGCTCTGCTTGTCTGCACGCGGCGGCGTCATGGTTAGTGAATGCGATGAGCGAGAGATGATGCATTGTCGACGACACGATGCCGTGCGTCGAGTGAGTGCGCGCGGGCGGACTGTGCGTCATAGACGATGGTGTGGGTGGCATTGTAGCGGGCGGGACAAGCCGACAACGAAGGTACACGTCTAGCCTGCCTGCCCACCACCAGCATCCCTGCGCCGCACCGCGCCGCACGCCGCCGCGTCCATTGTATCGCGCCTCCCGTAGTGCTTGCCGCTGCTGGCGCCTAGAATGCGGCGGCCACATGCACCTGGCGCCATCACGCACGCCTCGAGACGCTCGCACCCGCCCCTGCACGTTTCACTAGCTCGACACCCCACCGCCCGGTCCGCCATCGTCGTCGCTTGACCGGCAACCTCCGTCATCGATCCTCGTCTCACCCGCGTCTCACTG
This sequence comes from Vanrija sp. TS_01, assembly GCA_026725045.1. Classification (NCBI taxonomy): domain Eukaryota; kingdom Fungi; phylum Basidiomycota; class Tremellomycetes; order Trichosporonales; family Trichosporonaceae; genus Vanrija; species Vanrija sp. TS_01. The sequence goes on from JAPKIE010000005.1 coordinate 1,303,827, forward strand.
ACTCTGCTCGGCATAATCTAGTCTCAAAACACGCCGCTGCACGCCAGAATCTACGCGCATGACGACGTGCGGTCGCTGCTGATGCGTGCGGGCGCCGGCTGCCCACGCCTCCCCCGCCCTCGCCAGTCCCAAGCCAAGCCATGCCGTTTCCATCTTTATGCATCCCGCGCTAGCATACTCTCTAATGCGCTTAGTGGGCACCGTTCTGGGGCGTGTCAGCTGCTGTCTCTCAACGCAAGCGACTCAGCTCACCTTGTGGTGCTTGAGGTGCACTGTGAGTTGGGAAAAATGAGGCGAGCAAGAGTGCAAGTCGTGACGAGGGGTCGAGCAGATCGGAGGGAGCAAAAGTCAGCGATGAAATACCAAAACAACGCCAAAGCAACGCACTCTGGTAGTCGATGGTGTAGCCGATGAGGAAGAGAGCACCGATGGTGGCAACGATGGGCTTGCTGGGGAGTGTTAGCAGGTGAAGTGACCAGAGGACGGGGTGTCGAGACGCGGCAATGACGCAAATGGCGGACTGGGACTTGGGCAGCGCTCGACGTGGCCAGTGTCACGACCGCACAGCGACGGCAACCGCAACGCAGAGCACGTCGCGGCTCCGTTCCGTCTCTGCGAGTCGGCTCGCCGCCCAAGCCCGCCGCCATCCCCAGCGCGCATCGCCGCAATCCCAACACCCTCGTGCCAAGACGCAAGACGCACCCCGAGGCGTTCTTGCCCTCAAAGTAGCGGCCACGGAGGCCACCCGAAGGCTGAGCGGGGCCCTTGGGGAGCTTGGAGTAGAAGTCGATGACGGCCTGGGTGCGGGCCGAGGTGGTGCCCGACGACTGTGGATGTTAGTTGTCTGCGATTGTCGGGAGCGCTCGGAGCGGCGCGGAGACGGCTTGGGCGACACGCACGACGGCGCCAGGGGTGGCGATCTTGGGGGGGATGAGGCCCGAGAGCGAGCGGCGGGCGGCGGAGGCGAACATCTTTTGGGGAGAGTGGGGAGGGGGTGGAGATGGGTCGAGGAGGACGAGGTGATGTCGACGAGGAGTGCGGAGTGGGTGAGGGAGGGGTCGGAGTGCGGCAGGCGGCAGGCGTGGGCGGGTGCAGGCAGGCAGGCGCTGCTGGCTGGCGCACTGGGTCACCCAGTAGCCAGAGCCAGCCAGCGCTCGCAGACCGAGCCAGCCAGCAGAGCCAGTCACCAGCCACGAGCCCATTCTCCGGGAAATCCCGCCCGTCGAGCAGCCGGCGGGATCAAATGGATGGCAGCAGCGGGATCAAATCCGTCGCGTGCGCTGTCCGATGCTGCCCGTGACGGATTTGGTTCGTTTTGCGGCCAGTGAGGATTGAGTGGTGTGCCGCCGTGCCTGGCCGTCACTTCCCCGCCAACTTGATTCGTGGGGCGATATCATTCACGACCAAGCACTTTCGGATAACGACTCGGGCAGAAAAAAGGCAGCGGCAGCCAGAGCAAACAAGCACATCAACACCGCGTCCCTCTCCGTAGAACTCTAGACCACCACCAAAACCAGCACAATGTCTCCTCCTGGCGGCGACTTCAAGCGCGAGAGCGGCACCGCTCGCATCCTGGGCTCGGGCACTTCGGGTAAGTTTGGAAGCGGCGCCGAAGACTGCAGCACACAAAATTACGACGCCGTGAGGCAGCGCCGCGGAGCGATGGCACCGAGCGTCATGGCAACAGGGCGCGCGTGATCCCGCGGCGACGCCGTGACGGCGCCCAGCGGCGCCTCACCCCTCGTGCTGCCCCTGCCATGCACGCCCACGCCGCTCACACCCACCCAGGCATCGCCGAGCTCCTCGTCTTCCACCCCGTCGACACGATCGCCAAGCGCCTCATGTCGAACCGCTCGCACGTGTCCCTCGGCAACCTCAACCAGATCATCTTCAAGAATGCCGCCAACGCCCCCGTGCTTTCCAAGTTCATGTCGCTGTTCCCCGGTCTTGGCTACGCGGCCGGCTACAAGGTCGCCCAGCGTGTCTACAAGTTTGGCGGCCAGCCATACTTCCGCGACCTGATCGACAGGTCGAGCGGCCAGTGGTTCCGCGACACGTTTGGCAAGAAGAACGGCCAGCTGCTCATGCAGGCGTCGGCTGGATCGTGAGTGTGTTGTGTTGGCGGGGGGCGGGGGGCAGGGGGGAGGGCAGGTTAGGTTTGAGGCGGAGGTTGCCCGACATCGCCCGCCAAGCCACTACCGAGCGGCTTTGGAGCGAGATGGCAGCTGGGTGGGATTTAGTCTGCCTATGGTGGTCTCGATGAGGCTGCTGTTGGGCTGCTGTAGGGCCAGCGCTCGCTTGGGCTCGGCAAGCGTCGCCTGAGCCGAGTGCGAGTGGCCTTGGAGAGCCACATTGCATCACGCCGCGCTGCGGTACCTCGTCCGGGTCTGCACATTCTGGTTTGCTTGCCCAGTGCAGCACCTGTCAACGCTATTCCAGTACTGCGGCGAGGTTGTGCTCTCGTGACGCCGGTTGACGCCGGGGAGTCTGGCTTCTAGCGTCAGTCTGCCCCGGCGGCCGCACCCACCTCGTTCTAAATTCTTCATCCTTCCGATATGCCCAGATCGTCGCTCCCGCCCCGCCCAGACCTCGGCTGACGCACGGACAGGCTCACGGGTATCGGTGAGGTCGTGCTCCTCCCCCTCGACGTCCTCAAGATCAAGATGCAGACCAACCCCGACGCCCTCAAGGGCCGTGGTATCATCAAGCTCATCACCGACGAGGGTATCTCGTCGCTCTACCGCGGCTGGGGATGGACCATGGCTCGTAACGCCCCCGGATCGTTTGCTGTGAGTTGGGAGGGGCGAAGTTGGTGGGTTCATAGCTGACGCACGCAGCTCTTCGGTGGTTCGGCTGCTACCAAGCAGTGGCTCTTCAAGCTCGAGGACGGTGCCGTTTCTTCCTGGACCCAGAGTGAGTAGCTGGACCACTCCAGTTCGCCCCAGCTAACCCACCAGACTTTGTCGCTTCGATCGGTGGTGCCGTCGCCTCGATCACCGTCGCCGCTCCCCTCGACGTCGTCAAGACCCGTATCCAGAACGCCAACTTCAACGCCAACCTGTCGGGCGTTGCCATCATCAAGGAGATGGTCCGCACCGAGGGTCTCGGATCCTTCTTCAAGGGTCTTACGCCCAAGGTAAGTGTTGGTGGCGTGTGCGAGATGTGTGTGCCACAGCACGTCGGTCATGTCTTCGGTTTGCAAGACATGGCTTACGTTCGGCCTGGCCGAATCATCTCGGTCTCGTCACCGGAGTGACCGGCGGCATGCCACTCGGTTTATCCGTATCAATTGTCGCTGACACGCCTATCAGATCCTCGTCGTCGGCCCCAAGCTCGTCTTCTCGTACACGCTTGCGCAGAGCTTGATCCCCTTCTTCGGCAAGTACGTCTAAGATAGTAAAAAGCGGCTGTGTCTAGAGGAGGCAGCCTCGCGCGCGCACCTGTGCCTAGAAGAGACTGCCTCGTTTTCCGGTGCTGTTGCAATACCCTTATCCCTCCTCCCACTCTGCCTAGTTGCAGTAGCTCTCTGCTGCTATGCAAATGTACACCTAGAGCCAGAACCAGAACACCACTCGATGCATCGGTATTATGATGGCTGGGGTGTGGGGTGTGGGGCTGTGGGGGTTGTTTGATGGGCGGCGGAGTCGGGGCGGCTGGGTTGCGGCTGCCGCGCCAAGATGTGCCAGGATCGGCTTTGGCAGGCATCATTTAATAGCGAGCAGATAACACAACGCGTGCAAGCATACCTGCATGGCCTGCATACGCCGCTCCAAGTCCGAAATGTCCGTCGTGGAGCGTGGCCGAGGAGGCCGAGGGGAGCGCTGGAACTTGAGCGGGTCATCTGCCGTCTCTCGGCTAGGCGTGCGCGCAAAGAGCCGGGCGGGACATGACTGCATCGGCATTCGTCAACTCCGGAGCTTCGCGGACGCGCGGGCGCCTGCCCTCCTGCGTGCTGTATGCCTTATGTAGCGGCCCCCACATCGACGCGGCGTCCTCATCCTCCTCGTCCTCGTCGTCAGTCTTGATAATCACTGCATCTCGTGCTACTCTCAAAAGGCCTCGCCTCGCCAGTCGTCCCACCCCCCCACCAGCCAACAACACCCCACAGACCCACCGACCTCGGTTCGCCACGTGTCCCTGACCGACCTTCTCCGCCGCCCGCCAGCAGAGTCCAGCGCCCAAATCGTACGAGGGTGCCCATTTCCACATGTTCTTCAACCGCGCCGTCGCTACACCTCTTCGGTCCATCCCCTCTTTCGCATCCCGTGCCATGGTGAGTTTTGTGCGGTCGGCTCGGCGTCGTGGCGTCGCTTTGTTTCGGCTCGTCGGGACAGCTCACTGGGGAAGCGGGAAGCCGCCGAGAAGAAAAAAAAGCAGCGCGCGTCCAGGCGCGCGAGTGACATCGCGCACGGGCGTTGGTCGCGCGTCGGCGACGACAGTCGTGGTGGATACTGCGCGCGCGGCGAGCGATCGCGATCGCGCAAACGCCAGCAGCTTGGGAGCATGACCAATTGTCTTTCCCAGCTACCACCTGCCCCATGACCTCACGCTTTACCCGAGCGACCGAGCGACGAGCGACGGCGATGCCGATCCCATCCCTGCCTTGACGACCCCGCTAACGCTCCCTCCCAGTCCACCCAGTCCGTCTACATCCTCGGCGCGTCGCGCACGCCCATCGGCGCCAAGGACGGTGTCTTCGCGACCGTTTCCGCCCCCGAGCTCGGCACCGCGGCCGTTAAGCACGTCCTCGACAAGGCCGGTGTCAAGGCCGACCGCGTCGAGGAGATCTACTTTGGCAACGTCGTCCAGGCCGGTGTCGGCCAGTCGCCCGCCCGCCAGGTCGGCATCGCCTCGGGCCTTCCTATTGGCGCCGACGCCACCACCATCAACAAGGTCTGCGCGTCGGGCCTCAAGTCGATCACCCTCGCTGCGCAGAACATCCAGCTCGGCCAGCGCGGCGTCATGATCGCCGGTGGCATGGAGTCGATGTCCAACGCTCCGTGAGTGGGACGAGTTTTGGCATGGGAGACCCCACTGACGCCCGACCCCAGCTTCCTTTCGCCCCGCAAGCCCCCTGCCTTTGGCCACTACGAGGTCAAGGACTCGCTCGTTGTTGACGGCCTGTTCGACGTCTACAACAAGTTCCCCATGGGCAACTGCGCCGAGCACACCGCCAAGGAGCTTGGCATCACCCGCGAGCAGCAGGACGACTTCTGCGAGCTCTCGTACACGCGTGCGCAGAACTCGTGGGCCAACGGCGCCTTCAACGATGAGATCGCCCCTGTGACCGTCAAGACCCGCAAGGGCGACGTTGTCGTCACCGAGGACGAGGACTACAAGAAGCTCCTCAAGGACAAGTTCCGCACCATCCGCTCCGTCTTCATCAAGGACGGCACTGTTACTGCTGCCAACGCGTCGACGCTCAACGACGGTGCCGCCGCCGTTGTTCTTGCTTCGGGCGACGTTGTCGAGAAGGAGGGCTACAAGCCCCTGGCCAAGATCCTCGGCTACGCCGACGCCGCTGTCCAGCCCATCGACTTCCCCACCGCCCCCACCGTCGCCGTCCCCATCGCTCTTGAGCGCGCCGGCCTGACCAAGGACGACATCGACCTCTGGGAGTTCAACGAGGCGTTCTCGGTCGTCCCCGTCGCCACCGAGAAGGTCCTCGGCATCTCGCTCGACAAGATCAACGTCAAGGGCGGTGCCGTCGCCCTCGGCCACCCCATCGGTGCCTCGGGTGCCCGTATTGTCGCTACCCTTATCCACGCCCTCAAGCCCGGACAGAAGGGTGTCGCCGCCATCTGCAACGGTGGTGGTGCCGCCACTGCCATGGTTATCGAGCGTGTTTGACTAGCTGAGGATGAGGCGAATGCTGCCAACGCCAAGCTCTAGAGTTGGCAGCGGGTAGCCACGTAGGATTAATCGCGGGTCGTGTAGTATGCATAGGTCTAGCAGTGTGTGGCGGGCGGGGTGATAGGTTAGGAGGCCAAAGTGGCGCTGGCGCGGATGACTGACGGCCACTACGTCACTGCGGTGCGGCACGTCATACAAGATCGGGCATGAAACAGACGCGGCAGCGTGTTGCCCAAGTTTCTTTCTTTCGTTCTGCACATCGCTCATCCCCGTCCCCACCCCCAATGCCAGGCATCCTCGGCGCCCTCTGGACCCTGCTGTCGTCGTACCGCCCCGGTGCGGTCTCGCAGGCGCGCTCGCGCCAGGCGCGCCGGTTCGGCGCCTTTGTGCCGACGTACTGGGTGCCGCTGTGGCGCGGGCCGCGGAACGACAAGGAGGCGCAGGCGTGAGTGTGGTGGTGGTCTCGGCGTCCTGTCCGTCGCGCGCTCTCACACCACAGCCTGTACAACCACATCCGCACGACGGCCTTCTGGCTCGACGCCGCGCCCGCGCTCGCGGACCTCGGGCTGCCCTTCCGCGCCGGCCTGGACGACATCATCTCCCTGATCCCGCTGTACGGCGACATTGTGTCGGGCGTGCTGCAGCTGTACGCGGTGTACCTGTGCTGGCTGTTCGGCGCGCCGGCTCAGACGCTGGGGTACATGGTGTTCAACGTGTTGCTCGACGTGCTGGTCGGCATCGTGCCGCTGGTCGGCGACGTGCTCGACAACCTCTTCAAGTCGAACCTGCGCAACCTCGCCCTGCTCGAGACGTATTTGTTGAAGGACCCGCGCGCGGCGCGCTGGAAGATCCTGCTGATGCCCGACTCGAAGGTGTTCATCCCCGAGCCGAAGAACGAGAGGGAGGGCCGCAAGTGGTCCGCGTGGTTCGGGATGGGCGCGGGCTCGGAGCAGCGCGCGGAGGAGAGGCAGCGCGAGCACGCGACCGGGTACATCAGGAAGACGCGGCGCATGCGCAAGGACGAGGCGAAGTTTGCGTTTGCGCGCGAGGAGGCGTACACGAACGGCGGGGGAGACGACGACGACGGTGTGCAGGCCGAGCCGCTCGACTAGGCGGCGGTGGCAGCACCGGCACGAAACCACACCATACACGGTTAGAATTCTATGCATTGAGATGGCTAGACCTGGGGCTGGAGCGACGTGCTGTGGCTCGCCGCCGTGACTCCGAGGGATGCTTCCGTTCTCCACCGTCTCGGCGTCGTCGTACTCTCACCATTCTGCTCTCTCCAGCTTGCTCGGCTCCCGCGCTCTCTCTGCAGCTGACTCGGCTCTCGCCCTCTCTCTGCAGCTGCTTCGTCTCTCTGAGCACGTGCGGCACGTCGCTCCGCTCCGTGTCGCACACCATGTGCGCACCACTTACACCGACTCGACGCCCGAGTACTCGCTCTCAAGTCCGGGCTCCATGAGCACCGCGTGGCCGATAATCAGGATCGAGCTCGAGCCGACCAGCCAGAAGAAGACGCCGAGCGGGGACGCAAAGAAGAGGATCGGGAGGCCGATGACAAACAGCGCAATGTACAGCGTCTTCTGCGTGATGACCGCGTTGCCGACCTCGACGGGGTCGGCGCCTGGGGGCGTGTGTCAGCGCCGTGTCCCGCCGTCGCAACCTGCGCATCGCCGTACGCACCAAACTTGTTGATAGCTGCGAAGCCGCCGGCGAAGATACCCAGCGCGATGAGCAGCAGGGGGTTGGTGAGGCTGTGGTCGTCTGTCAGCGCGGCCACCAACACGGCCGCCGGCCGCCCACGCCCTACGCCCACTCACAGCGCGTACAGCGCCAGCACGAGGATGACAACAAGATAGTTGCCGTAGAAGTGGCGCGAGTTGTACGTGATGCGCTGGGTCGCGTCGTTGAGGTCGCGCGGGCGGGACAGCTGGCGGTGGTCGAACTGGGCGTTAGCGGGACATGGGGGGCGAGCGCACAAAGTCAGCCGCGGGCCGGAGGCCGCTGAGGCGCTTCTCCTGGGCTAGTCAGTGGTGTGCGACACGCCAGCACGCACGCGGAAGTCCTTGAGTGATTCGGGGATGCGCTGCACGAGCTCCATGGCGGATGGTGGGTGGTGGAGTGGACAACAGCAGCAGCAAGAAGTACGCGTCGTCGATGCTGCGAGCGACATGACTCCCAGCCAGGCACAGCTTTGAAATTGCCAACATTGTGGGTGGTGGGTGGCTGCGGTGGAGGTGGTCGCTGTGGCTGGCGTGCGGGCAGGCAGGCAGGCAGGCAGCGACAACGGCGCCGAGAGCAGCAGCAGCGCGTGTGCATGTATGCATACTGTATGCGTGCGACAGAGTGGCCCGGTGACAGCACCACTCGTTCGCCTTGATGCACATCCCCCTGCCACCGGCGTGTGCCTGTCGACTGTGGCCTGACACAGTCGTCAAGCTGCTCGCAGCTCGCCGTTGTTGCCCGTCCCATGCCACAGTCATTACCGGCAACGCGCACTAACGCTCGGCACAACAACCCCATCTCCCACAATGAATGTCGCGCTGCTCAAGCCGCGCGGGTTCGCGCTCTCGGGCGGGAGGGTGAGCTGGTGCGCTGCGCGCACGGCGCTGACAACACGCAGCGGCTCAGCGTCCCCCGGCTGTCGGTGCGCAACCTCTTCGTGCCCTCTGACGGCCGCGTCGGTCTGTTCATCCTCACGCGGGTCGCCCTCCCGGCCGCCGTAGCAGCGCTGTACGCCCCCATTCCCCTTCATGCGTGCTGACGCCCCAGGCTCCTTCGCTCCGCGCTGCCGGCCGTGCTCGGCCTCCAGGTCGCGGCGTTCGTCGTCGTCCAGCACTTCCGTACGTAGCCGGCCACACGCCCCGCTGACGCCGACGCCAGGCCCGCCCGTCTCCGCAGGCCTCGACTGCATCCTCCTCCACCTGTACCAGCTGCTCTTTGGCGTGCTCGTCGTCCTCGGCGCCGTCGTGGCCGGCATGGAGCCGCAGGCGGCGATGGGCGCGGCGATCTGTGGCCTACTCCTCGCTCTCGTGCCGCTCGTGCTAGGCGTCGTGCTGGGTGACGGCGAGGCGGGTGGAGGCGGAGACAGCGACAAAGCTGAAGGCGGCGACGACGTCGCGCCGCTGCCGCGCACAGGCGTTGCGACGCGCCTCGTCTTCACGCGCGCACCGTCAGACACGTACCCCGCAGACGCCGTGCCCGGCGCCGCGGAGGAGGAGGTCTGAAACCGGCTGTAATGGATATTTATCAGGCCATGTATTGGTGTCTTGTAGCGTGCGTCGGCAGCTAGGGGCGCCGGCTACCCTGGCTGAGGGATGCCCGCGTCGCGGCAGGCGGGCGGGCGGGTGGCGGCAAGGCCTTGACAGCCGGGCCGCGGAGCGGGGTGCGGCGGGGCGGCGGGCGGCTGGCTGCTCGGCGCGGCGTTGGTCGCACGCCGCCTGGCGTTGGTTGCAGGGAGCGTGCGGTGTGCCCGCTGGAGCGAGCGTGCCGGCAGAGGATGTCGCCGTTGCAGCAGCGGTGGCGATGATCGAGTGGTGGTGGTGCTGCTTGGCTGGCTGGCGTGCCTGGCCACCCACCGACGGACGGCTACAAGCAGCATTGCAACACGTAAAAACCACGACACGACAACCGCAACAATCACATCCAACGCACTCTTCTCACTCACACTTGCATGCGCCGGACAACCACCACGCCCTCATGCCGCAGCAGGACTCCCTCTTGCCGTCGATAACTCGCGACGTCGATGACGGGGTACGTGGGCTGGGCCGCGCTGGCTGGTCCTGCGCTGCAACCAGCGCGTCCGTGCGCCGTGACTGACCACAACCAACAGCAACAGCCGCCCGCGCGCCGACGGCCCGCCGACGTCAGCCTCAGCATCAACCTCGACACGCCGCGCCGCCTGCTCGAGCAGATTGGGCCGCGCACCGCGGCGCTCGTGGGCGGCGTGCTGGCCGTGTATCTGCTCTTCCGGATGTGAGTGGAGCGTCGGGCGAGGCAAGGGAGGCGATGGCGCCTGCTCCGAACGGCGTCAGGAGTGGATGGGCTGGAGCGCCGAGGCAAATCTCTTGGGCATCAGTTGGGGGCGCAGCCAGGAGGAGAAGAACGCTCCACGGGGCGTTCGGAGGTTGTGGTCACCGCCCTCACTTGCCATCACCCGCTCACACCGCAGATTCATCTACATGTTCTTCCCCGGCATCCTCGTCGTCGAGGCTGTAATGCTCATCCTTATCAAGCACTTCAGTGGGTCCCGTCGCGCGTGAGTGTAGCTGACCACAGGTATACCTCCAACGTCTATCCGCAACCGGGCCATCACAGCGACGCTGCAGATGTCGGCGACGCTCGTCCTACTCGTGTCGGTCATCAACCGGCGGCCCGACTTGCCAGCATCGACAATTCTGCTTGTTTTGTGGTTCAGTGTCGTGCTGATCGGCCTGTTCGCCGTCGGCTCGGGGCGCGGGGGCAACTCTATTGGACTGGGCAACGTCATCGAAATCAATCGCGAGGGCGCAGACCCGGCAGAGTACGAGCTGGCCGACACGCCGGTGGACAGCGGCGACGAGCGGGACGAGGAGACACGGGTCGGCATCGCGACCAGTCTGCAGACGACGGCGACCTCGCCTATCGCAAGACCAAGATCACCGAGCACCCTGACCCCGCCCATGCCGTCCGTGCCGCTCCTCTCACGCGTGTCCCAGGGCGGCATGTCGCCACGCGAGCAGACCTCACCACGGCTCGGAGGGTCGCCCCGACTGGGCAGCTCGCCGGTCATCCCCTCGTCGCCGAAGAAGAATCGGTCCAAGAGCCCAACACGCGGCACGGGCCACGCAGATCCCCGGCGCAGCGACACCGGCCACAGGCCCAGCGGAGACAAGGTTAATGTTGACTAGGAACGGGCACGGACATGACGCGGACGCGGACACGGACACTGGCGGCTGGTTGATCGTGTAGATTATCATGGGCAGCATCATGCAGCATACATCATAGGAGAGGGGTGGGGGAGGGGCGGGCGGTACGGCGGAGCGAGTCTAACCACTGACACATTAGCTGTGCCCCGCTATGGCTCACCCTCAGCAAAGGGACGAGGAGGTCTGAGCTAGGTTTTGTAGGAGAGAACTGTGCTGGTGAGCGCGCCGAGGTGTGGTGATGTGCAGAGGGTACACGACGTCCCGGGCCAGATCCTGACGGGCCAGATCGATCAGATCTTGACACTACCACGAGCTGGGGCGATGCCGTTTCTGCCGTTGCCGCCACTGCCGCCGTCGCCGCGTGCGACCAACAGAAGCGAGATGCATACGAGCCAGATGCACACACCCTACCTGAACGTGAAACCCGGGAACGTCTCGTCCTCCGCGTCAATGTACCACCTCGCCTCGCCGACGAGGCGCGCGTGCCCCGTGACGCGTGGCACGACGGCGCGGAAATCCGTCTGGCTCGGCGCCTCGGCCTCCACGACGCCCGTGAACGTGGTCGCGATGATGCTCTGGTTCTCGAGGGACCCGCAGCCGATGTCGAGCCGGCCACGGCCGACGAGCAGAGCGACGCGCGCGGCGGTGCTCGAGCCCGTCGGGCTGCGGTCGACGTTGCCGTCGCCGTAGATGACGACGTTGCGCTCACGCACGGTGTCGCCGTCGCCCTCGCCGCCGAGGTCGTCGACAAAGCTGACCCCGTAGAGCTCGTACCCGTCCCACCTGCCGCGCGCGCCGAGGGCGGCCTTGATCTCCCGGCCGAGGGTGACGAACCGGTCGTGGTTTGCAGGCTCGACCTTGAGCCCGACGTCCGGCGCGCGGACGTAAGCGTATGCCGCGCCACCCCATGCAATGTCGACGAGAACCTCCCGCTCGCCGAGCACGACCTCCACGTCCGTCGCGATGAGGTAGCTCGGCACGTTGACAAAGTCGGCCGACACCGGGCGGCCAGCAACAACCTTCACGCGCGCGGTCACCCGGCCAGAGGGCACGTCGATACGCACGTCGACCGTGCCGTCGCCCTGCGGGGCTGGCACGACGCCGCGCTCGACAGCCCAGAAACCCAGCGCGATCGTGCCGTGCCCACACGCGGTCGAGAACCCGTCCTTGTGCCAGAACAGCACGCCAAAGTGCGCGCCCGCGTCGTCGGGGGCGGTAATGAACCCGCCGTACATGTCTGCGTGGCCCCGGGGCTCTTGGCACAGCGCGATGCGCAGCGTGTTGACGGGGTGTGTGGGCACGGCCACCGTGTCGCGCCGCTGGCGCACGGTCAGCCCCGGGGTCGGCGCGGGAATGGCGTTGTCGGCGGGGGGCACGATGCGGAACGGCTCCCCGGCGGTGTGGTACTCGTGCGTGGGGACCCAGAACGGCGTGGAGGGGAAGGCGGTGGTGGCGCCGGCGCCGGCCGCGCGGGGGACCGCGAACGCGATCGGGTCGAAGACGTTGGCGGACATGTTGCTGGAGGTGGGAGGGAGGTGAGGTGAGTGGGTGGACTGCGCGCCTAGTTATATGACGTCGCGCGGCGGCTACTTGGCCGGAGGTGGCCGATCCCGCGGCTGGAGGCTGCGGGGTCAGTCGGCATCGCGGGTCGGGTGTGCAGCGAGCGCGGCGGTCGCGCTCAATCCGAGGCGCAGGCGGCGGCGAAGTCGACCACGAGATGTGCCTGCCTGTCTGCACGCCGCGTGCTGGCCGCCGAGCGGACGGCCGACTAGCGATCGGCTGTGCTGTGTCGGCTGGTGGCCGTCGCTCACGCGTGGCAGTAGACTGCGCTCGGCGTTGGCCTGACTGCCTGCCCCGGCGCTGGCTTAGCGGCTGTGGGGTAGCCAGACAGAGTAACAGAGCGACAGAGCATATCATGTCATGTGCCATGTAGCTTGCTGCCGCGTCGAGCGTTATCGTCGACGGTGTCGATGCCGTGTGGTCGGACGGCGCCACCACTGGCATGACTTACCCGCGGGCCGATAAGCGCGCGGCTGACTTGCTTGTCACCCCCCCACTCGGCCCCACATCGCCCATCGTATCGCACCTCCCTCTCCTCCGCACCACCCTCCACACTTACACACAACACCCCCCC